>CM077649.1:3130000-3712500 GCA_039707465.1 Rhabdophis nuchalis
TGGTCGAAACAGGAGAGGCTATCAGTGTAAGAGGCATTACTGGTTGCACAACTGTAAGTTTCGAAACGTCATATTGGGGTAGTCTTGAGAGTGCATCAGCCATGAAGTTTTTTCCTCCAGGAATATATTTGAGACTGAAGTTGAAATGATTGAAGTAATGTTCCCAACGTAGTTGTTTAGGGGACAATTTACGGGATGAAGTGAAAGCTTCCAGGTTCTTATGGTCCGTCCAAACCTCAAATGGATGAGGGGCTCCTTCAAGAAAATGACGCCAAGTCATGAGGGCCCAACGGACAGCAAATGCTTCCTTCTCCCAAATAGCCCATCTGCGTTCGGTGTTGGACAATTTACGAGAGGTGTAAGCACATGGTTGCAGCTGGCCCTGTTGGTTGAACTGCAGTAGGACAGCTCCCACGGCGACATCGCTGGCATCAGCTTGAACAACGAACGGGGAGCCGACGTCAGGATGCTTTAGGACAGGCTCAGCCGCAAACAAACATTTAAGCTTCTCAAAAGCGGCTTGGCATTCCATGGTCCAGTTCAGAGGAGCTCCCAGTCGAGGTTTGCCCTCACCCTTCGTTTTGAGCAGATTTGTGATGGGTAACGCAATGCTAGCGAACGATGGAATAAATTGGCGGTAAAAGTTGGCGAAACCCAAAAAACTTTGCAGTTGTTTACGAGTGCGGGGGGGGCGCCCACTCCATGACAGCCTTTACCTTTGCAGGATCCATTTCGATCCCCTCCGACGAAATGCGATAGCCTAAGTAATCAATCTTCTCCTGGTGAAATTCACATTTTGACAACTTAGCATAAAGTTCAGCAGCACGTAGTTTTTGTAACACGGAACGGACAAGTTTAATATGTTCTTCACGTGTTTGCGTGTACACGACTATGTCATCAAGATAAACGATCACCCCCTTATACAGGTGGTCGTGGAGAACTTCATTGATCAGTTGCATAAAAACAGAAGGAGCCCCCTGAAGACCAAAAGGTAGAACTTTAAACTGGAAACACCCTAGTGGGCAGTTGAAAGCTGTTTTCCATTCGTCACCCTCTTTAATTCTTACTCTATAGTAAGCTTCCCTTAAATCAAGCTTAGTGAAAATTTTGCCTGTAGCTAGATGAGCTAGCATGTCTTTCATAAGTGGGAGAGGGTAGACATTGTGGTAGACAAAATGAAGCCTTTTGAGAGCCCCAGGCCCCAAGCCACAGATAGAGATTCCCACAAGCAAATGGGAGGATTTAGATCAACTTCAGCACGTCCTGGCAGTTGTTTTCGCTGTGGGAAGGAGGGGCACTGGGCTAACAACTGCAGATCAAAACGGTCACCACGCCCACATTCTTCTACTGAATGCCTACTAAAACTCCGAGCGTGCGCAGTAAGCCGGCAATGAGTGGAATGGAGCCGCTGGACTTCTCTGGTGATCAACGTAATCCACAGCCCGATGATTTGGAGGGGGACTCCGCCTCCTCTGATGAAAATTGGGTAAGTCCCCGCTCTGGGCCCCTTTATATTCCTTTAAGGCTTTTGGCTCCATCTAGCGGCCGTAATTGCAATGTACAAGCTCTAATTGACTCAGGCTGTTCCCGTTGTCTAATCAGTCATGAACTTGTTCAGACCATGCGTTTCCACTTAAAAAATTTAAAGGTGCCAATCGCATTCTGCCAAATGGATGGCTCTGTAGCAGGGGGAACTCCCGCATCTTATGTTACTGAACCCCTTCAGCTTTCTATTGGTGATACTCATAATGAAACCATTAATTTTATTGTGGCACCTATTGCGGATAATGCTGTTATCTTAGGGGTTAACTGGCTACGTAAATGGAATCCCCTAATTAACTAGAAGGAAGGATGGGTGCGAATCCCTTTATTACTACCTGAACATATCTCTACAATCTCAAATCACGATGATGGGACGCCCCTTGATCTAACTCCAATTACGGAGCCTGCAGGTTCCACTTTAGCCCTCCCTACAAGTGAAACCATTCCTGGGGAAGACAAGATTCCTAAAGAATACTGGGATCTTAAAGACACTTTTGGCGAAAGGTCTTGTGATTCTCTCCCTCCTCATCGGGCCACTGATTGCTCGATCGATTTTCTCCCAGGTGTAAAACTACCTAAACCTCGCCTTTACTCTATGACACCACGGGAAATGGATGAGCTACGTAAATTCATTGATAAGAATCTAAACCGAGGCTTCATTTTTTCAAAATGAGCTGGAGTATGGGAGTGGGCCTGATCCAGCTCCACATCCCCGGCCAGCAGAAACCAATCATCTAAGGTATCAGGACGATATCTATTCACGCATGTTTGATAAATATCTTTGTTCAGCCCTTCTGTATAAACATCCATTAACGCTCTGTCACTCCACCCTACCATATAAACAGAAAGTTCTTGAAAAATCTGTGTGTATTCCTGCACAGACATATCCCCCTGGCGCAGGTCTCTCATCCTGATTCTAGCTTTTCTCTCAATTCGGGGGTCTTCAAAATGTCTCCTAAGAGCAGTCATAAAATTTTCAAAGTCCCGCAACAAGGGTGAGTGACTATTATGCAGAGAAACCAGCCATCTGGCAGCCTTGTTTTCCAGAGCCAAGGAGACAATCCTAATCTTAACGTCTTCAAAATCATCTGCATACTGTTTAACAAAATTACTAACATGAAGCAGAAAAAGTCCTAAGTCATCAGGATTACCATCAAACTTAATGCCCAAGGGAGGGAGTTTAGCAGGTCGGCGAGGGGTTGGGGGGCGAATTCCTCCCTGTGAATCTCTTTGGGTTTGTGCAGGAGGGGGAGGGGTTGTTCCTCTGGTTTCTTGGGCAGCAGCTGTTGCTGTTTCTTTTAACTGTTCGCTTTCCAGAAAGTGCCCTCCCCCCCAGATTTTATCCAGGGTTTCCCTCTTGTCGGATGCCTGATGAAGTAAGTCATCGGCCATCTGCCTTAAATCCTTTTCTTCCCTTAGGAGTTCTGATATGGATGGGGGGTGGGCGGCGGCATCTGGTGGTGGTAACCCCCGAGCCTATGTCTCCTGTCATCCCCACCCCTTCTGACCAGCGATGCGGTTTAGATGATTCTTCGGCCTTCAGGTCTAAATTTAGGCTTGCTAAAAAGTCCAGTACTGACCTCGAATCATCCTTTTGAGCTGCGATATTGGATGCGGCCTCTCCCATGCTCGGGCCCGGCAACTCCTCTTTGGCAGATTCCGACATCAGGTTATGATTTGTAGTGACTTCCTGCTTAATGTCAGGGCCCCTTTCTTCGAATACTCAAGAAAGACCACACTTACGCATTGTTTGGAATGTATAAGGCTACTTTTACTGAATACAGAAGATCAAGGGACCATGGTGAAGCAGGAAGTAACTAGTTTAGGCGTGAAGAATGATTATTAAAGCTTAAGCCCACCCCAATAGCCCTAACCCCCCCCAGCAGTGTGCAATGCACTTTCGTCTCCGACATCAGGTGGGCAGTTCGTCCAACACCATCATCAGCATGGAATGTGAGACCGTTAAGCCACAGATAACACCGGCCGGTAACATCTTCCACCAATCTTCCACCAGCTCACATAATTAACCCCTATAGCCCCACCCTCCCCGTTTCCATGGCAGCCAAGCAGCAAAGGGAGAAACGAAGAGCGAAGGCTGACACTGTCAATATTGGGGGGGGGGGGCACGGAACTGCAGCAGGCTGCGTCCACTGCCTTTGAATTACATCTAAAAACAATTTAGAAAAGGGAACCACGTCCTGCTCCTGCACTTGCTCTGCAAAGAACCTATCTGTGGATTCCAAACCCACGGCCGCACTAGCTTGGGTGGAAGATCCCGCCATGTTGGCCGTGGTTTTGGCCTTTTATAGCAATGATTTAAATAAAGTTGGGTGAAACAATCCGGATGAAGGGGGTGTGTCCTGTCCTGGTCCATCATCCTCAGACAACTGCTGATCACCTAAATCCTCCTCTTCACCCAAAATAGAACCCTCACTCTGAATTGAGGGAAGCGGTGAGAGTGGTTCTCCCTGGGGGGAAGAAGGATCTCTGGACAGAGTAGATTGTCTAGGACGCTGATTCCTACACTGAATCTCAGCATCCACGCCCTGACTTAAGGTGATTGAAATCAAGTCCCTAAGTTCAGGTGAGAGGCTAAGAGTAAGGGTCAGACCTCAGCCCTGCTGTTGTGGGTGTAAAGATTGCAGTAGGATCTGAATGCCTAGGTGCTGGCCCTGGGTGCATTGAGGTTTCAGGAAGGTCGGGGGGTGAATGGGGCTCCACTTCATCCTCCTCAATCAAGGGGTTTCATGGCCTGGGTAGGTCCGGAGACCAGCCTTGAACCCCCGCTAGGCTAGGTAGGGATCCAGAGGGAGAACCCTGTAAGGTAAGGGCGGGGGGGGGATCTGCCAGAAGTTGAAGCAGTAGTGGGTTTTGCCTTTTGCTTGCCTGCCTCCTTGCGGCCTTTGTGTCTATCTGCTGCTGCGGAAGAGGCAGAAGCCTGGATTTTACAAGTGGCCCTTGTAGTCAACCTGCCCACTCTATTGTTAGGTTGGGGAGGATCTGCCTGCAACCGGGGGGAGGGGACTCCACTTCAGCGCCCCTAGTGACCATATTACGACCATAAACCCTTTGAAACAAGCTCACTCAGATGACAAGGAGGAGATGTGAAGATTGTGCTGCTGTGGCTGAATGAAATCACCAAGATTGCTAGAAGGCACAGAACTCAAGCTGGCTAAACTGCACTGGGGAAGAATCTCGTGAACAATGGTGATTCCAAAAGGAGCTGGTTGGCTCCACCCACTGGCGCTATGACGCAGTGCTAATTCAGGTGCCAAAATGGTAATTTTCTTCCCGCTTGCCACTGATTAGGCGCAAAATTCAAAGTGGAGGAAAGAATGCGAATGCCATTTTAATTGCGAGTTGCCAGCAGTAAGGCAGACTCGCAAAGCGCTGTTTGCAGCTCCAATTGCAGCCGCAACTTCACCAAGCGGCGCAGATATCAGTTGTAGCCGAATCCTGACTCCAGATGCAAAGGCTGATTGTGCTCAGCCTGTAGCTCGGCCTGTAGGTCGCGGGGGGGACGGGGGACGATGACAGCTCAGAAAGCTGATCCCGCTGTAACAAAGCGGATCATGTCTAAATTAGCCAACAGAGAGTGGGGAGCCAGCTCTCACCAGGCAATTAGTAGACAATCAGGGCAATTAGCACACAATCAGTTATTTTATAGTCCAGAAAAAAAGGGCTTCCAAGAGATGCATATGGGAGGGAAATCCATCAGAACGGAGTTAACCCTCGCTGTGTCCTCACTAGAGCCTAGGAAGAAAACTAAGAAAAATACTTACAGTTTAAATTAAGGTTAAGATTAAGATTTATTCGATTTGTATAACCGCTCCTTCTCCATCGAGATGGACTCAGGGCAGTGCACAGGAAATTAAAATCAATAAATAAACAATAAATACAGTAATAATTTCTAAAATGAATTAAACTCTAAATCTGTGCTAAAACATTCCCATTAAAATTCTAAAATACATTTACTCATTGGCTAAAAATGACTTGTATCAGAGCTTTAAGCTCTAGGCTAGACCGGCTTGATGGAAAAGATACGTCTTAAGTGAGCGGCGAAAGAGGGGAAGGTCCGTGATAGTCCGAAGTTCGGGGGGTAGGTCGTTCCAGAGGAATGGCCCTGCCACTGAGAAGGCCTTTCCCCTAGGCCCCGCCAGCTGGCATTGACCGGCGGACGGCACCCTGAGGAGGCCCTCCCTATGGGAGCAGATTGGAAGGTGAGAGGTATGCGGCAGGAGATGGTCCCGCAAATAACTAGGTCCCCTGCCATGGAGCGATTTGAAGATGGTAACAAGCACCTTGAAGCGCACCCGGAAGGCCACCGGTAGCCAGCGCAGCTCGTGCAGGAGAGGTGTTACGTGGGAGCTTCGAGAGGCTCCCAAAATCCCTCGTGCGGCTGCATTCTGCACTAACTGGAGCCTCCAGATGCACCTCAAGGGGAGCTCCATGTAGGGAGCATTGCAATAGTCAAGGCGGGACGTAACGAGGGCTTGAGTGACTGTATGAAGGGCATCCCGGTCAAGCAAGGGGCGCAACTGGCGTACTAGGCCTACCTGGTAAAAAGCCCCCCTGGTCATGGCCCCCACCTGGTCATCCAAGGACAGCCGTGAATCCAGGAGGACGCCTAAGTTGCGAGCCCTTTCCACGGGGGCCAGTGACTCACCCCCGATGACCAGCGATGGCTATGCCGGGACGCCGGGAGCCACAGCCACTCGGTCTTGGATGGGTTGAGCTGACGTTTGTTGCTTCCCATCCAGACCCGCATGGCTTCCAGACACCGGGACATCACCTCGACGGCATTGTTGGGGTGGTTGGGGGTAGATATGTACAGCTGAGTGTCATCAGCGTACAGATGGTACTCTACCCCACAACCACGGATGATCTCACCCAGCGGCTTCATATAGATGTTAAACAGGAGGGGTGAGAGGACTGACTCCTGAGGCACCCCCACATGTTAGGGGCCTCGACGTCGACCTCTGCCCTCCTGTCAATACAAATTGCGACCGACTGGAGAGGTAGGAGGAGAACCACTGTAGAAAAGTGCCCCCCAATCCCAACCTCCCCAGTCGGTGCAATAGGATACCATGGTCGATGGTATCAAAAGCCGCAGAGAGGTCTAACAGAACCAGGATAGAGGAATAACCTCTATCTCTAGCCCTCCAGAGATCATCCACCAACGCGACCAATGCCGTCTCGGTGCTGTGCCCGGCCCGGAAGCCGGACTGGCGTGGGTCTAGATAAGCAGTTTCCTCCAGGTGCCGAGGGAACTGCTGTGCCACCACACTCTCTACAACCTTCGCCAAAAAGTGAAGGTTGGAGACCGGACGATAATTACTTAACAATGCTGGGTCCAGGGAAGGCTTCTTGAGGAGGGGCCTCACCACCGCCTCTTTAAGGGGGGCCGGCAAGAACCCCTCACTCAAGGAAGCGTTCACAATTTCCTGGAGCCAGCCTCGTGTAACCTCCCAGGAGGCCAGTACCAGCCAGGAGGAACACGGGTCCAATAAACATGTGGTGGCATTCAGCCGTCTTGGCAACCTGTTCATGTCTTCGGAAGCAACAAAGTCGAACTCGTCCTATAAAACGGTCTCAAGACCCGCCTCGGACAGTCCGCCCAGATCTAAATGAGTTAATTTGTCAGTCTGGAGAAAAATTATACATCTCCTCAGGCTGGACTGAGCATGTCCAGTAAGAGGAGACGTGGTCAATGATTTTACAACTCAGTCTCTAGGCTAATGGACAAAGTTAACCGATTCTTGGATTCTCCAAGCAGCGCACAGAAGAACTATAGAAGGTGAAAATGGAATTCAATTTTTAAGATTTCTTTCATTGTGGCAAAAATTGTTTCATTCCAATATGGATCAATTTCCAGAACTGTTGACTTTTGCAACATCCCCATCAGATATGAAATAATTATCTGCTATTACATATTAAACAAATTTTAGAAAATGAATTATCCATTTTAGTAATTAGAATTGGCAAAAATATATAACAACTGTCAGACATTTATTATGAGCTGTTCAGATCTATCTGCATTAATAGGAGATGTTCCTTCAACAACCATTAAGATTGGTTAACAATAGTTTAGAAATCACAGAGAAATTCCCAACTCCCTGAGGAAAAGTGTTCTCCTGTCAAATTTTAAGCAATTAATGCTAAACATATTTTCTTCTGCAGTTAGAAAAGAGGGGAATGGAGTAGTTTCTCTATTAACAACTTAGATGTCCCAGTAAGCCACCTTGGATAATTTTTTCCCCTTAAAGACATTAAAGTGATTGTGAAGAATAATTCTGGGAATTAAGGTTCATCTTCTCAGCGGAAAAAAAGAAAATCATTTATTATCAATTAGATGCTAGGGGCACTCAGACCAAAAGAATTCTGCAACTGAAATGAGACAGTGAAAGTATTAATTACAAGACAGCTAACTACAAACAATAAGGAAATAACAAAAAGGAAGTAACTCCAGCTTTTTAGATAGTGCTAAAGCAAGGGTTTCTTTGACCAGATTTTTCTAGGGCGTTGGTTTCAAAGTGTTCCATGTATAAGTTTGCGATGACCGGTGAGAGGGGTAATCCCATGGGTGCTCCTTCTATCTTTTTGTATCTTTGTCCATTATGAATGAAGTATTTGTTGGTTAGACAGTGGTTGGTCAGATCCAGGATGTGCTTGGGGGGGTTGTATTTGTTCTGGATGGCTGTCAAGGCTTCTTTTATAGGTACTTGGGTGAAGAGGGATATGACATCAAAACTCACGAGTAGATTGCTGGGCTGTAGATTTTGTTTCTTTATTGTTTCTATGAAGTGGAATGAATTTTGTACATGTGAGTTGATGGATTCTGCATAGGGTTGTAATTCCTTTGCGAGGAACTTGGCAAGATTCTGTAGAGGTGAGCCTATGGAGCTGACTATGGGTCTGAGTGGTGTTCCTTCTTTGTGTATCTTGGGGAGGCCATAGAGTTTGGGGCATTTGGAAGATTTCTCGATGGGGATGATTCTTTGCTGGATCTCTTCACTGATGGGAGAGGCTTTTATTTTGGGTATGGTGGTTTTTTCCAGGTAGGTGGTGGGGTCTTTGTTTAGAGGTTTGTAGGCAGGGTCTTGGAGTAGGTTGGCTAGTCTGATTACCACACCAAACTAGCCAACCTCACCGGTCATTGCAAACTTATACATGGAACATTTTGAAACCAACGCCCTAGACAAATCTGAACACAAACCCAAACTCTGGCTCAGATATGTAGATGACACTTTCGTAATTTGGCCACATGGGAAAGAAAAACTAGACAACTTCCTCACACACCTCAACTCCCTACACCCCAAAATACAATTCACCATGGAAATAGAAGCTAACAACCAACTTCCTTTTCTAGACGACCTAATCTACAAAAAACATAATGGCTCCCTGGGACACACCATCTACTGGAAAGAAATACACATCAACCACTACCTAAATGCACAATCCCATCACCACCCTGCACAGATAAACTCTGTAGCCCAAACCCTCATACACAGAACCAAACGCCTAGCTGACAAAGACCACCTGAAAACCGAATTACACTTCCTCACAAATACATTAATATCCAACGGATTCAGAAGAAAAACAATCACCAAACTAATCCAAAAAGAGACACCCCCCAAGAGCCAAGACAAAGAACAGGAAAATGGCATTGCCCTCCTACCATACATTAAAGGTACCACAGACAAAATCAGCAAAATTCTCCACAAGCACAACATAAAGACAGCCTTCAACACCGACCAAAAAATAACCAATATCCTAAGGAATCCCAAAGACAAGATCCAGTTAGAAAGCCAAAATTCCATGTAAAATCTGCCCTGCCACTTACATAGGACAAACCAACAGAAGGATAAGTGCACGTATCGCAGAACATAAAAATGCATTAAAAAATCAACTTAATACCTCATCTCTTTATCAACATTTCAAAACTACAGGACATGACATTGACTTTCAAGGAACTAAAATGGTCTCCAAGGTTGAACAGCTGAACAGGAGAATAATCAGAGAAGCCATTGAAATAAAGAAGCAACCTAACAATATGAACAAACGTGATGACACCTCCCGGCTACCAGACATTTGGAAACCAGCACTGACCAACAGACGAGCCCCACCCTCCACCCAAGCCGTTGAAATTCAAAATAAGGAGAAACATACAAATAAGACCAATCAGCATCAATCTATCAATCATGATACAGCTGCACAGCCAATCAACCCACTCACAACAATAGTCAGTACTC
Source organism: Rhabdophis nuchalis (assembly GCA_039707465.1). Taxonomy (NCBI): domain Eukaryota; kingdom Metazoa; phylum Chordata; class Lepidosauria; order Squamata; family Natricidae; genus Rhabdophis; species Rhabdophis nuchalis. Next base: position 3,139,795 of record CM077649.1, read on the forward strand.
CACACACCCCCACCAAGATTTAAGGAAGGGCGACGCCTTCGCAATCACAGACCGAAGCCTGAGGATGACAAATGAGATCTTGTCGAAACGTTGCAATATCAATTCCATGCTATATACACGGGAAAACACCCGAGGATGGCAATACCAGCATACACACACACACACACACACACACACACACACACACACACTTGGATAAACATGGTCAGTTTGTCCCAAATAACTGACATTAAATGGTAAGGAAATCATGAGAACCCCAGAACACAAGCAAAGGCTTTTTATACAGATATTGCCATCATAAAGAAGCTTGGTATTTTATTTAAAAACCAATCGCCCTCTTTAGCACTAAGAACCACTGTGACAAATGTAGCATAGAAACATCTGTCTACGAATGAAATAATTGAATTACAAGAGAGATAAATGACACAAACCAAGTTCAACATTATGAAAGCAACAAGCCAGATGAGAGAATGGGCTGGATTTAAAAAAAATGAAAAATAGTTTTCCTAAACTCTGTGAAACATGTTATAGAGAAGAATTATATTTAATGAGCTTTAAAACAGGAAGAAAGAAAAGCTTTTGTAATTGAGTTTTTGAAAAATAGAACAAGTTAGAGGTCAGATAATTTAATGAATGGTTAGCACTCCTGGTTTTCCCAGGTACAATGTATGGCTGTGAAAGTTGGACCATAAGAAAGATTGAGCACCAAAGAATTGAGGTCTTTGAACTATAGTGCTGAAGAAGACTCCTGTGAGTCCCTTGGACTGCAAGGTGATCAAACTGGTCAATTCTAGAGGAGATCAACACTGACTGCTCTTTAGAAAGCCAGATCCTGAAGATGAAACTCAAGCAACTTTGCCACCTAATGAGAAGGAAGGACTCACTGGAGAAGAGCCTAATGCTGGGAAATATTGAGGGCAAAAGAAGAAAGGGACGACAGAGAATGAGGCATGAGCTTAAATGGACTCCAGGGGATGGCAGAGGACAGGAAAGCCTGGAGGAACATTGTCCATGGGGTTGCAATGAGTGGGACACGACTTTGCAACTAACAATGAACACTCCTTGTTAATCATCTGTTAATTATCCCGTAGTTGTAATATGACACTAAGTTAAATTTAAAACATACCATTAAAGTTTCCTCGTTTCCATGGAGATATAGTCAGAGTATAGGCAGCTGTATCCCCAGGTTCTACCTTCAAAGTCATTTCACCACTCACAATGGAAAGATCTGAAGATACCTAATAGGACCAGGGAAAAAAGCTCCATTACAATTTCCCTACAAATAGTATAGAAAATTTAGCTCTTAAAATGAGTTCAAATCACAGTACTTTTCTACTATGCTTAAATAGAACTATCAGGTCTTCATTATAAAAGTGCAAATGACTACATTGCAAAGGCAGTTTGTTACTGCTATCACTTTGATCACTTTGCTGCAATCTAGTAGTCATCTAGATCCTATATCAAGCTTAATTGACTTGTATGAAGGAAACAATTTCTGGGGTGATATTTCAAATCTGTCATGTTAGATATTCAGGGTACCTTTTTATCAACTGCTTTGAAACTCATTGAATTTGGCACTCAACGCATTTTGATGTGAAAATTTGGTCCCGGCACTCATTATTTATTTGGTACTCAATGCACAAGCTTGGCTGCCTTCTTGACTTTCTATATGATTTGTTTAGGACTCACCATTTTTGGTACTCATCACATCTTCCAGAACCAATTAATAATGAGTACCAAGGTACCCAGAGGTGGGTTCCTCCCGGTACAGTACGGTATGGCAGAAGAGGTAGTTAAAATCTGGTACACCGGACCGGACCAGTAGTGGCCTGGTCACATCCCCATACCGGTGAAAGAAAGAATATCCCACCGTCCCGGAACTGCACCGCAAGGTAAGGGAAGCGGGTCTTGGGAGAGACCTTCACTCATTTTCTAAAGCTTTAAAATCATATAGTAAGTTTAAAAAGAAAGAAATACTCAATATACTCTTATATAATAATAATAATAATAATAATAATAATAATAATAATAATAATAATAATAATAATAATAATAATAATAATAATAATAATAATAATAATAATAATAATAATAATAATAATAATAATTTTATTTTTATAAACCGCGTCCTCTCCCCACGGGGACTCGGAGCGGTGTACAGGGAAAAAATTAAAACGCATAAAATACATATACAATAAATACACTAAGTTAAAAACCAAATTAAACTCAATTCAATTGTCCCTGCACTAAAATTCCCATTAATTAAAACCAATAATCCCAAACCCTAAAGGTAGAGACTAACCTAGGCCGGCCAAACGGAAAAAGTGTGTTTTTAATTTCTGACGGAAGGAGTGGAGGTCCGTGGTTGTTCTAATGTCGGGGGGAAGGTCGTTCCAGAGGGCTGGGCCCGCCACAGAGAAGGCCCTTCCCCTGGGCGTCGCCCGCTGACAAAGTCTAGTGGACGGCACCCGGAGAAGTCCCTCTCTGTGGGAGCGAATCGGCCGTGAGGATGTATGGGGCAGGATCCGATCCTGCAGATAGCTAGGTCCCGAGCCATGGAGCGCTTTGAAGATGATACCCGAAAGACGACAGGCAGCCAGTGCAGCTCGCGCAAGAGCGGTGTTATGTGGGTATACCTTGCGGTCCCCATTATTGCTCGCGCGGCTGCATTCTGGACCAGCTGAAGTCTTCGGGTGCACCTCAAGGGGAGCCCCATGTAGAGAGAGTTACAATAGTCCAATCGGGATGTCACGAGGGCACGAGTGACTGTGCAAAGGGCATCCCGATCCAATAGGGGGCACAACTGGCGTACCAGGCGAACCTGGTAAAACGCCCTCCTGGCCACGGCTGTCACTTGATCTTCCATGGACAGCCGGGTATCCAGGAGGACACCCAAGTTGCGCGCCCCATCCACAGGGGTAAGGTGTTCGCCTCCTATGGCCAGTGATGGAGTCAACTGGTTGAATCGGGCGGCCGGAAACCACAGCCACTTGGTCTTGGCCGGGTTGAGCCTGAGTCTGTTACTTCCCATCCAGATCCGCATGGCTTCCAGGCACTGGCACATCACCGCTACGGCATCGTTGGGGTGGTTTGGGGTAGATATATACAACTGCGTATCATCAGCGTAGAGGTGATACTCTACCCCAAAACCACGGATGATGCATTATATGCATAATGTAAATATAGAAATCATTTTAATTGTCATTTATCATTGCCAAAAATTACAAAGTGATACTTTAGAATCCTGATGGTGAATCTATAGCACAGAGGTGCCAGAGGTGGCAACACAGAGCCCTCTCTGTGGGCACGTGCAAAATTGCCTGTTGCTCTTCTGGGTTCCGCCATGAGCATGTGCACCGGCCAGCTGTTGTCTTTTGGGTTCCAGCGCATGTGCATGCACTTCAGTTTCAGCACTTGGTGCCAAAAAGGTTAGTCATCACTGCTTTAGAGGTATGTGTATATGTGTGTAAAGTGTATGTGTATGTGTCATTCATTCATTCATTCATTCATTCATTCATTATTTTAAAAGAATATTTTTCGCTTTCCATTTTAGTGTTAAAAACTGTTTTCTCAAGAGATAGAGAGTGTAATTGATACAAGTAGAATAATGTAAATTAGAAATAGAGAGCCTGAAATATCAAGACATCATGCAGCTCTTGAAACCGTCTAATGATATGGACCCCAAAGATCTATAAATGTTAACATTTTCATTATGAATGAGAAAAATTATTGAATACATAACTAAAGAGAAATATTTTAACTATATAATTTCAATTAAGTAAAAAATTAAAATCAAATAAATCTGATTTAATTTGTTTTAACTTCATCACATTTCTGCCCTTAGCATAGCATTCAAAAATCAAAGACATCACTTGTACCAGAACAATTATAACCTTAATATCAATAAGATCAGATCTAAAGCTATTTATGATTGGGATTGAGACCAATCTTAGATTATAATATAAAAATAATAATGTGAAGTCATAAAGGTCAACAGATTTTTGTAACATGGTAATGAAAGAGACTGAATATTTCTGGATATCAATTTTTCACCCAGCAATTAACAGGAGGGTGTGGCAATAAGGAAAGCAGACCAATCTTCCCAGGCTTAGCCAAAGTCAGCTATTGAGAATGTGGCTGTGATGGTGAACCTATTGGATGCATGCCCAAAATGGCACACAGTCATGTTACCTGGCACACACAGCAGCATCCATTCCTTCACTGAGTTTTTGTTGCTGTGATGATCAGCTGGCCTTTGTGCATGTAGCAGGGCCGGAAACTGGAGCTGGTCTTCTGTTTTCCAGTGGGAGCATGCACGCCAGCGAGCTGATCGCTGCACATGCATGCGCACCAGTAACCAGAAGACTAGCTGCCCAAGCGCGCATGCGTTGCCCTCCACTGAAAGTGATCCAGTCGGTTTGTCCGATGCTGGTCTTGAGATAACATCTTGGGAGGAGTTTGACTTTGTCACTACCGAGGATATGGACAGGTTGTTGAGGAACCTTAGGGCCACCACATGTTTATTGGACCCGTGTCCCTCCTGGCTTGTACTGGCATCCTGGGAGATTACACGAGGCTGGCTCCAGGACATTGTGAACACGTCTTTGAGTGAGGGGTTCTTACCTACCGTCTTGAAAGAGGCGGTGGTGAGGCCTCTCCTCAAAAAGCCTTCCCTGGACCCAGCATTGTTGGAAAATTACTGTCCGGTCTCCAACCTTCACTTTCTTGCGAATGTTGTAGAGAGTGTGGTGGCTCAACAGTTTCCTCGACACCTGGAGGAAGTTGAATATCTAGACCCGCGCCAGTCCGGCTTCCGGCCCGGTCACAGCACTGAGATGGCATTGGTCGCATTGGTTGATGATCTCTGGAGGGCATGGGATAGAGGTTGCTCCTCTATTCTAGTCCTATTAGACCTTTCAGCGGCTTTTGATACCATCGACCATGGTATCTTATTGCACCGATTGGGGGGGTTGGGGCTGAGAGGCACTGTTCTGCAGTGGTTCTCGTCCTACCTCTCTGGTCGGTCGCAATGGGTGTTGGCAGGAGGGCAGAGGTCGGCCCTGAGGCCCCTCACATGTGGGGTCCCTCAGGGGTCGGTCCTCTCACCACTTCTGTTCAACACCTATATGAAGCCGCTGGGTGAGATCATCCATGGTTTTGGGGTGGAATACCATCTGTACGCTGACGACACCCAGCTTTACATATCCACCCCAAACCACCCCAACGATGCCGTCGAGGTGCTGTCCTGGTGCCTGGAGGCCATACGGGTCTGGATGGGTAGTAACAAACTCAAGCTCAACCCATCCAAGACCAAGTGGCTGTGGTTTCTGGCACCCCAGTTCAGCCAGGTAAGTCCAACACTGGCCATTGGAGGTGAACAACTGGCCCCCGTGGAGAGCGTGCGCAACTTGGGTGTCCTCCTGGATTCCCAGCTGTCCATGGAGGACCATGTGACGGCCGTGGCCTGGAGGGCATTTTATCAGGTACGCCTGATACGCCAGCTGCGCCTCTTACTGGACTGGGTGGCCCTTCGCACAGTCACTCAAGCACTCGTGACATCCCGGCTGGACTACTGTAATGCTCTCTACATGGGGCTCCCCTTGAGGTGCACTTGAAGGCTACAGTTGGTTCAGAATGCGGCTGCGTGGGTGATTATGGGTGCCTCAAGGCAAGCCCACATAATATCTCTCCTGCACGAGCTGCACTGGCTACCTGTGGCCTTTCGAGTGCGTTTCAAGGTGTTGATGATCATCTTTAGATCGCTCCATGGCTCAGGGCCTAACTATATACGAGACCGCCTTCTGCCCCATACATCCCTTCGTCCGATCCGCTCCCACAGAGAGGGTCTTCTCCGGGTACCGTCGGCCAGGCAATGCCGGTTGGCGACGCCCAGGGGAAGGGCCTTCTCTGTGGCGGGCCCAGCCCTCTGGAACGACCTACCCCCCGACCTACGCACCACCTCGGACCTCCGCCTTTTCCGCCAGCGTCTTAAGACGTATTTATTCCAACAAGCCGGCCTAGCATAGCCCCCCATTTCTGACTTTTATCTATAAATTTTAATTCTTAGGGTTTTAAATGGGTTTTTTAGCACGGGACTTAATTTAATTGTTTTTAATAATGTATTTTGTCATTTTGTTATGGTTTTTAATAATGCCTGTGCGCCGCCCTGGGTCCTAACAAGGAGAAGGGCGGGGTATAAATTTGAAAAATAAAATAAAATAAATAAATAAAAATATAAAATGGAAATTCATTTTCCGGCGCGTGCATATTCCCTGGGCAGCTCCTCTTCTGTTCGACAAGCGTGTGTGCTCTGCAATATAGCAATAGCACCTATACTTATATACTGCTTTACAGTGCTTTATAATCCTCTCTAAGTGGCTTACAGTCAGCATATTGTCCCCAACAAGTTTGGGTCCTCATTTTACCCACCTTGGAAGGATGGAAAGCTGAGTCAACCTTGAGCCTGGTGAGATTTGAGCTGCCAAACTGCATGCAGCCAGCTGGCAAAAAAAGTAGCTGCAGCACTACACTCTAAGCACTGTGTCATCATGGTTCATAAAACCCTTTCCCCATCACTGGTCTAAGCTGTATAGTCAGATATAGTCACTGGTATTTGTCCTTGTTTTTTTAAAATATTTTTATTTTATTTTTGAATAAACAGACAAACACAACACAAAAAACCCCACCACAAAATCAGCTAGTCCAGATCGCGGCCGCGCGGGTGCCCCTAGGCATTTCCACGTAACACCGCTCCTGCACGAGCTGCACTGGCTGCCTGTGGTCTTCCGGGTGCGCTTCAAGGTGCTGACTACCATCTTTAAAGCGCTCCATGTCATGGGACCTAGCTATCTGCGAGATCGCATCCTACCCCATACATCCCTCCGACCGATCCGCTCCGACAGAGAGGGACTTCTCCGGGTGCCATCTACTAGGCAATGCCAGCGGGCGACGCCCAGGGGAAGGGCCTTCTCTGTGGCGGGCCCAGCACTATGGAATGACCTACCCCCCGACCTCAGAACAACTACGGACCTCCGCGCCTTCTGACAAAAGCTCAAGACTTATCTCTTCCAACAGGCCGGCCTGGCCTAACTTACCTTCCTGCCTTCTCAGTCTGAACATCTAAATTGTTTTAATAGGGTTTTTAAGGGGTTTAGTTTTTAGAATTTTAGGTCTTTTAGCGCAGGGATAAATTGTTTAATTTGATTTTATACATATTTATGATGTATTTATGTTTTGTACGTTTTTAATTCCCCTGTGCACCACTCCGAGTCCCTTCAGGGAGAGGGAGCGGTCTACAAATTAAATTTATTATTATTATTATCTTCTGTTACATATTGTAGAAAGTATGTCAATTGGTTACAAAAAGCTTTCATGCATCTCTTCCACAGTCATCACCTACAATTCATACCAAATTATATATTTTAAATCAAATATATTTATATATCTTATTATCATCATAGCTCAATTTTCATTTGACTATAATTGTTTTACATCCTTTTGCATAAAATATTCCAAAATTTAAAGCACAACCACATAATGACATTTCATTAGCTATTTCCAATATCATCCAATAACATTACATCTTTATGACATGTTCTAGATAAAAATTGATTATATATAATAACAAAGTTTCTACACCTCTTTTCTGAATTGCTGTTTACAATTTATATTAAACCAGTACATATATATATACATTATTATCATTATCAATCATTTATTTGATTAGCTTTCATAAATAACAAAAGCTTCTAAGCTTCCTTTCATAGTCACGCTATTTATATCAAATTTCCTCTTAACAAACCAATACATATGTATACATTGTTATCATTATCAATTATTTATTTAACTATATCCATTTATCACTTCAGTTTTTACATAACACTCTAAATTTAACTAAATTTAACTATTTTATTATTATTAGCTTTCATATATCAACCTGTATCATTTCAGTAATAATGCAATCTTATTTCTTTTGCCATTTGTGGGATTAGTCTTCTGTTTATTTCCTTGACAAAATTTGTGTGGACTTCTCTTCACAGCTTATTGCGTGTTGCATCTCTTATATAATCTCACTACCCGCCATCTGCTTCTTTAATCAGCTTATCATTGGTTAATAGTGCTTCTGACAAGGTTTCTCTCCTTAGATCCATCAATTCTTCTCTTTCTTCTTCTTCTGTACCTTGAAATCTGGGGTAGAGTTCCTGTCCATCTAGTTCCCCTTTCCATATTCCACTCTTTCCACTTCCAACTACGCTCAGTTCACTGTTAATATCATCATTTATCTTGTCTTTATATTCATTTTTCCCTTCAATTTTTAGAACTCTAACCTCCACTTTTTCCATTTGATAAACATCTTCAAATTTTCCATCATATTTTGCTGTTATACACTCAATGTTTTCCAGTCTCTTCTCAATTTTCTCAATTATTTCTAATAAATTTTGAATTTCAAACATAATCTTTTGCAATGTTAAGGTTTCTTTTTGACGTTGTGCCATTCTTCCAACCTCATTTGTGGGGTGCCTCAGGGGTCGGTCCTCTCGCCACTCCTGTTCAACGCATACATGAAGCCGCTGGGTGAGATCATCCGTGGTTTTGGGGTAGAGTACCACATCTACGCTGATGACACGCAGCTGTACTTTTCTACCCCAAACCACCCCAACGATGCCGTTGAAGTGATGTCCCGATGTCTGGAAGCCGTACGGATCTGCATGGGAAGCAACAGACTCAAACTCAACCCTTCCAAGACCGAGTGGCTGTGGTTTCCGGAGTCCCGGTTCAACCAGTTGATTCCATCACTGGCCATAGGGGGCGAACATCTGGCCCCCGTGGATCGGGCACGCAACCTAGCTGTTCTCCTGGATACCCGGCTGTCTATGCAAGATCACATGACAGCCGTGGCCAGGGGGGCTTTCCACCAGGTACGCCTGGTGCGGCAGTTGCATCCCTTATTGGACCGGGACGCCCTTCGCACAGTCATTCACGCGCTTGTGACATCCCGGTTAGACTACTGTAATGTTCTCTATATGGGGCTCCCCTTGGGGTGCACCCGAAGACTGCAGCTGGTCCAGAATGCGGCCGCGCGGGCGATCTTGGGAACGTCTAGATATTACCATGTAATGCCGCTCCTGCGCGAGCTGCACTGGTTACCTGTAGTTTTTCAGGTGCGCTTCAAGGTGTTGATCACTATCTTTAAAGCGCTCCATGGCACGGGATCAAGCTACCTGCGAGACCGCATCCTACCTCATACATCCCTGCGGCCGATTCGCTCCCACAGAGAGGGACTTCTCCGGGTGCCGTCCACTAGGCAATGCCAGTGGGCGACGCCCAGGGGAAGGGCCTTCTCTGTGGTGGGCCCAACCCTCTGGAACGACCTACCCCCCGACCTCAGAACAACCACAGACCTCAGCACCTTCCGCCAAAAATTAAAGACACTCCTTTTCCATCAGGCCGGTTTGGCCTAAGTTATTTACCCAGCCTTCAGTCTGTATTATAAATTGTTTTAATTGGGTTTTTAATGGATCATGTTTTAACTTTTTTAATTTTAGCACAGGGATAACCTATTTAATTCGATATTAATTATTTATATTTTATATTGTTTGTTTTAACTTCCTGTGCACCGCCCCGGGTCCCTTCGGGGAGAGGGTGCGGTTATATAAATCTGACTAATAAATAAATAAATAAATAAATAAATAATAAACACTGGTACTCTAGCATTCAAAGCTTTTTATTAGATTAGACACACATTCATTTATGATCTTCCAAAGCAAGGTTTTGTTTTCACTTCTCTCCAGCTGCCAGTCAGGCTCCCAAAGAGCACTTGCACAAACAACCCATGCTCTTCTCTCTTATCACTCTCTGTGAACAAGTTGCAAAACCTTGAAATGCAAAGTCATTGTGATCAAAAGGAAAAGGGAAAGTACAATGTTTACAAGACTCAAGCCTCCAGCCTCCAAGTGGCAGTGTTGCTTCCTTTTCTTCTGATATTGCAACCCTCCTTGTACTCCTTTTATATTTTCTTTATATTCCAGGCTTAAAAGAAACAAAATTTTTAAATGGAACAAAATAGATAAAAATAAAAACCCATATAGAAATAAAGAAAAGGATTTTAATCCATAGGTTAAAAAATAAAAGAAAAAGTAGAAGAGGAAAAACTAATCCATTCACTTTAAAAAAATTTTGAAAAATTCCATCCATAAAATAGAATTAAAAAGAAAGATAACACACTAAAACGTACGATGGACGGTTGCAGGAACTGGGTAGGTCTAGTTTAATGAGAAGAAGGACCAGGGGAGACATGATAGCAGTCTTCCAATATCTCAGGGGTTGCCCCAAAGAAGAGGGAGTCAAGCTATTCTCCAAGGCACCTGAGGGCAGAACAAGAAGCAATGGGTGGAAACTAATCAAGGAGAGAAGCAACCTGGAACTAAGGAGAAATTTCCTGACAGTGAGAACAATTAATCAGTGGAACAGAAGTTGCCTCCAGAAGTTGTGAATGCCCCAACACTGCAAGTCTTTAAGAAGTTGTTGGATAGCCATTTGTCTGAAACGGTATAAGGTTCCTGCCTAGGCAGGGGTTTGGACTAGAAGACCTCCAAGGTCCCTTCCAACTCTGCTATTGTATTGTATTGTACACTGTCCAAAGTAATCCAATATAGCTTAATTTCACCACTTAGTTTCTTCTGTTTTAGAATTTAATTTGGCTTTAATTTTTTTTTGGGGGGGGGCAGTCTCTTTTGTAACAATAAAATTTCCTCACCAGATGGACACACTTTCTCCTTCCATTTCCTTCCATTCCAGAGCTGTCCCAACTTCATCAGCTTTTGGTTGTGTTTTTGTCGCCGGCTAGAACTTCTCTTGGATCAATCAGGGACTTTGCGGAGTCCCTGAGATCAGTAAGACGTATTCTTCCCTGTCACCATCTCTATGGAATGGTTTAGATCCAAAGGGACCATCCAGCGGCAAAAGTATCAACAGTACTCTCAGAGCATTGAGATCACATGTCGTGTCGTCGCAAAGTCAGGTCCTCCCCCGACTGGTATTTGTCCTTGTTATTGCAATCAGAATTCCTTGTACTAAAAAAAACCTATCCCACCAAATAAATATACTATGTACAATGTTCTTATAAGCCAGCAACAATGCAAGTTTGGGCAAACCACTTCTGTTGCATTTAAAACACTACTGTGCTTTGACAGGTTTGTTTTTTTTTGCAGAAAATAAGTGTTGATTTATTTTTATTATTTATGAAATTTATTCCCTCCCCCCCAACTCATATTCAACAGTTTGAAACTTTCCTTCATAGTTAACAAAATCCTTAAGGTCAGAATGGAATTCCAAAATAAACATGGAGTAGAAGTGGTAAGAAGACAAACTGAAGGCAATTTCACTGAATTTAAGATTCTGGAGTATCTTATGCCAAGGACCAAACTCTGTGTCATATACCAGATTGATAATCAACAGCAGATGAAAAGGACAAAAATTCTGCACATTTTAAAGCTTGTGGCTATCCCTGCAATAATTTAATCTTTGGAATTTACTAGCAGCTTTAAAATGTCTAAAATTATATCTAATTGAGAATTGTGTGAGTTTATAGAGAGCAACTACCACATGTTTTGGAGTATAAGACGCACCATTTCCCTCCCAAAAAAGAGGGTGAAAATCTGGGTGTGTCTTACACAATGACTACAGTAATTTTGGCCTCCCAAAACCCCACCCCTGAGTATTCCATTTCTTGCAAAAAATGGACATGCAGAGGGTTTGGGAGGCCTGCAAAGTGCTCCTGGGGGCTGGGGAAGGCAAAAATGAGCAAAAAAATGGGCTGTTTTTGGCCCGATTTTACTCCTTCCAGCCCCCAGGAACTCTACAAGCCTCCCAAAGCCTATTTTCACAAAAACATGAGCCGGTTGTTGCTCATTTTTGCCCCCCCCCCCCCTCAGCCCCAAGGAGTACTTTGCAGGCCTCTCAAACTCTCTGCAGGCTCTGTTTCTCACAAAAAACAAGGCATGCAGAGGGTTTGTGAGGCCTGCAGAGTTCAAAACCTTTTTTTTGGTTTAATTTACCTCTTCAAAATCTTGGTGCATCTTACATTCCAATGCATCTTATAGTCTGAAAAATATGGTATGTTAAAACTGCTCACTAATTGGAGGAATGTACGTTTTTTTTATTAAAGGTGCAAGTTTTGGTTTTGGCAATGTGTGTGTGTCTTTGAGTCAATGTTGATTCTTGGTGACTTCCTGGAAAAATCCCTGTATGTCCTCTTGGCAAGATTCCAGAACTGGTTTCTCATTGTCTACTTCCTAGGGGTAAGAAAGAGTGACCGGCCCAAGCTTACTCAGTTGGCTTTGTAGGTGGGATTAGAACTCATTGTCTCCTGGTTTCTAGCCTGATGCCTCTCCTTGCGGGAGTCCCCCCTCTCGCAGGTTTGGCCCTCTATTTTAACAAGGGCCCACCTCAATGATGGATTGATTAATCAAGAGAGGTGGGCGAAGCGCAAACTAAGGGGGTTTTTAAACAACTTTTTAATTCGGATTTTAGGGGGCTCTAGGGTGGTGGTGGGGTTTACTCAGTCTGGTTCATTCGGGAATTTTGCCAGGCCGGCCGGCGGAGCCTACAGGGAAGGGAGTAGGTTTGATGGGGGGGGGGGACAGGGGTCAATCCTACAGAGGGCCTTTCTATCAGAACGGTTCTGGGGAGGGGTAGGTATGGCAGGAGCCAGGGATTACACCATCCGTTGGGGGAACATGGCCGCTGGATACAAGCGGTCACACGCCCCAACTCCCTGAGCTCCTCCCGCAATCAAGGAGGTCAAGGATCACAGAGCCGGGTGCCAGGCTGATGTTATGCAACGCCAGGTCCGTGGTCAACAAAGCCCCCCTCATTAATGACCTTGTGTCTGAGGGGGAGCCGGACCTGGTGGGTATTACGGAAACCTGATTGGGCCACGAGGGAGGATTACCCCTCGTAGCAATGTGTCCACCAGGTTACCGGGCATTCCATCAGCCACGGGCCCAGGGCAGGGGTGGGGGGTGGCGGTTATTATTCAATTTCAATTTATTTCAATTTGTATGCCGCGCCTATCTCCATCGAGATGGACTCAGGGCGGTGCACAGGGGATTAAAAATCACAATAAATAACAGCAAATATAATAACAATAATTAAAAAGAATTAAATTGAGAAACCTGTGCTAAAATTCCCATTAATAAAAACCCAACATCCATTTACCAATTGGCTACAGCTGTATCGCACCTGAGGTCTAAACTCTAAGCTATACCAGCTTGCTGGAAAAAGTATGTCTTGAGTGAGCGGTGAAAGAGGGGAAGGTCCGTGATAGTACGAAGTTCGGGGGGGTAGGTCGTTCCAGAGGGCCAGCCCTGCCACAGAGAAGGCCTTATTAGGGAAGGTCTTGAGCCGAGGGAGACCACTGTGCCACAGACTACCGGTTGTGAGTCCCTCTGCGTGAAGTGGGGCCTAGGGAGGCAGTTGGGCTTGCTGATTGTGTACCTAGCTCCCCGCTACGTATCAGCAGCCCTGCCCGAGCTCCTTGAGATGATCGGCGAGGTGGCGGTTGATACCCCCAGACTGTTAGTCATGGGGGACTTCAACCTGCCATCGGTAGGCGAGGCATCCGAGGCAGCCCGGGAATTCATGGCCTCCATGATGGCCATGGACCTGACCCAAGTAATTCAGGGCCCCACCCACGCCGCGACACACACACTGGATTTAATTTTTGTCTCTGGCCAGTGGCGGAGTGATCTAGGTGTAGGGGATTTAGCCATCATACCCCTGTCATGGTCTGATCACTCTCTCCTTCGGCTTGACTTCCCAACCACTACACCCCACTGTGGGGAGGCGGTGCCAGAGATACCAAGATGGTTCCGCCCTAGGCTCCTGATGGACTCAGAGACCTGCAACCTTGACCCGCGGCTCGACTGAGGACCTAGTGGCCGCGTGGAATAGTGCGGCCATGGGGGCCTTGGACCGGGTCGTGCCCTTGCGGCCTCTCACGTGGCGCCAATCCACCCTGCCCCCTTTGTTTTCCGAGGAGCTGAGGGTGATGAAGCGCCACAAGAGACGCCTAGAGAGCATTTGGAGATCCACACGGTCCGAATCCAACCGAACACAGGTAAGATCCCATTTGAGGGCGTACCTAGTGGCGATAAGAGTGGCAAAACGCAGATGTTCAGGGTGACCTGCTCCCTCCTTCAACAGAGGCTGCGGGAAACTCCTTTGCAGGGCAGAGCAGAGGAACTTGGAGATTATCTGCAGGATAAAATCGTTCAGATCCGGAACGGGTTGACCTCCAATGAAATTAGTCTAGGCGGACCGTCCGAGGCAGGTCTTGAGACCACATTACGGGAAGAGTTCGACTTTGTTACTCCTGATGATATGGACAGGATGCTGAGGCGACTGAATGCCACCACATGTTTATTGGACCCGTGTCCCTCCTGGCTTGTACTGGCATCCTGGGAGGTTACACGAGGCTGGCTCCAGGAAATAGTGAACGCTTTTCTGAGCAAGGGGTTCTTGCCGGCTGCCTTGAAAGAGGCGGTGGTGAGGCCCCTCCTCAAGAAGCCTTCCCTGGACCCAGCGCTGTTAGTAAATTATCGTCCGGTCTCCAACCTTCACTTCCTTGCAAAGGTTGTAGAGAGTGTGGTGGCACAGCAGTTCCCCCGGCACCTGGAGGAAATTGACTATCTGGACCCGCGCCAGTCCGGCTTCCGACCTGGGCACAGTACTGAGACGGCATTGGTCGCATTGGTTGATGATCTCTGGAGGGCCCGTGATAGAGGTTGTTCCTCTATCCTGGTCCTATTAGACCTCTCAGCGGCTTTTGATACCATCGACTATGGTATCCTATTGCACCGACTGGAGGGGCTGGGGGTGGGAGGCACCGTTTTACGGTGGTTTTCCTCCTACCTCTCCGGTCGGTCGCAATTCGTGTTGGCGGGGGGGGGCAGAGGTCGACCTCGAGGCCCCTCATGTGCGGGGTACCTCAGGGGTTGGTCCTCTCGCCACTCCTGTTCAACACCTATATGAAGCCGCTGGGTGAGATCATCCGTGGTTTTGGGGTGGAGTACCATCAGTACGCTGATGACACGCAGCTGTACATATCTATCCCAAACCACCCCAACGGTGCCATTGAGGTGATGTCCTGGTGCCTGGAGGCTGTGCGGGTCTGGATGGGGAGGAACAAACTTCGACTCAACCCGTCCAAAACCAAGTGGCTGTGGTTTCCGACGTCCCAGTACAGCCAGTTGATTCCATCACTGGCCATCGGGGGCGAGTCAACCTAGGCGTCCTCCTGGACTTTCGGCTGTCCATAGAGGACCATGTGATGGCCGTGACCAGGGGGGCTTTTTACCAGGTCTGCCTGGTACGCCAGTTGCACCCCTTTCTCGACCGGGATGCCCTCCGCACTGTCACTCATGCACTTACATCCCGCCTAGACTACTGTAATGCTCTCTACATGGGGCTCCCCTTGAGATGCACCTGGAGACTGCAGTTGGTTCAGAATGCGGCCGCGCGGGGGATTTTGGGAGCCTCATGGCATTCCCATGTAACACCTCTCCTGCGCAAGTTGCACTGGCTACCTGTAGCTTTCCGGGTGCGCTTCAAGGTGCTGGTAACCATCTTTAAAATGCTCCATGGCACGGGGCCTAGTTATTTGCGAGACCGCCTCCTACCACACACATCCCTTCGGCCGATCCGCTCCCACAGGGAGGGCCTTCTACGGGTGCCGTCTGCCCGCAGTGCCGGTTGGCGCCCTCTGATGAAGGAGGGAGCAGGTCACTCATTGGCTACAGCCAATGGGTGACCAGCTCCCTCCTTCATCAGAGGGAGGGATCCCATTGGCTACAGCCAAGATCCCATTGGCTACAGCCAAGGTCCGTGATAGTACGAAGTTCAGGGGGTAGGTCGTTCCAGAGGGCCGCCACCCCCCCCTCACCCCGACCCTGGGCTTGTGGCTGGTGCAATGCATGGTAACCCGGTGGGCACATTTCAACGAAGGGCACCCCTCCCTCTTGGCCCAACCAGGTCTCCGTAATACCCGCCAGGTCCGCCCCCCCTCCAAAACCAGATCGTGAATGAGGGGGGCTTTATTAACCATGAACCTGGCGTTACACAACACCAGCCGAAGGCCCAGGCCCTGAGATCCTAAACCCCCTGGGTCGCAAGAAGGGCGAAGAGGGCTGGAGTACACCACCGCTTGTAAACAGCGGGTGCGCCCTCGCCTTGTATGATATGGCCCTCGGCTCCCGCCATACCTGCCCCTCCCACACACAGTCTGGATGGAATAGCCCTCTATTGGACTGATTCCAACCCCCCCCCCAATTCTAGATCCTACACCCTCCCCGTCGGGACTGCTAGCCGGCCTGGAGGCATTCCCTGGTGGGTTTTCCCCCTCACCCACCATCCTAATCTTAGTTTGTATACCCTCCTCCTCCCTGGAACCCCTTATGACGTAAAGTAAAAATTTAACTAAAAACCCCCTTAGCTTCCGCTTTGACCACCTCTCTTGGCTAACAAGCCCATCATCAAGGTGGGCCCTCGTTAGAGCTGAGGGCCAAACCTGCGAGAGGGGGGACTCCCGCAGGGCACGGAGGTCAGCCGCCGAGTACATTGAAAATAGTCTGTTTTAGAGAGATGAATTGTCCGAAAGAAAACACCGACTTGTCATTGGGTCTCATAATTGAGGTTTACCAACAAACCACGTCGAACTCCAACAGGGCTTGCAGACACTGAAATGGTAGGCAATGGACCGAGTCACTAGTTCCTTGTCCTTCAAGTGGTTTGATTTGATTTGATTTGATTTTTATACCCCACCCATCTCCCAGAAGGGACTCGGGGCGGTGCACAGGAAGTTAAAATGCAAACATACAGACATATAGATAAATACAATTACAAATATTAACCTGTGCTAAAAATACAACTAAAATAATAAAAATTACCAAGATTAAAATCAATTAAAACTCAGTTTGTAAGAATGATCTCGGGATCTAGGCTAGGCCAGCTAGGCGAAAGAAATGGGTCTTAAGAAGTTGGCGGAAGAGGCGGAGGTCCGTGGTGGTCCGAAGTTCGGGGGGTAGGTTGTTCCAGAGGGCTGGGCCTGCCACAGAGAAGGCCCTTCCCCTGGGGGTCGCCAACCGCCTCCTGCTACCAAATACCTCCCACTGTCCAGCTCACTCCCACAGAGAGGGCCTCCTCAGGCCAGGCAATGTCGGCTGGCCACCCCTAGGGGGAGAGCCTTCTCTGTGGCAGCCCCCGCCCTCTGGAATGACCTACCCCCTGACCTACGGACAATCACGGACCTGCGCCTTTTCCGTCGGTCTTTGAAGACTTATTTATTCCGTGCGGCCGGTCTGGCATAGTTTCTAAACTGGCATA
This sequence comes from Rhabdophis nuchalis, assembly GCA_039707465.1. Classification (NCBI taxonomy): domain Eukaryota; kingdom Metazoa; phylum Chordata; class Lepidosauria; order Squamata; family Natricidae; genus Rhabdophis; species Rhabdophis nuchalis. The sequence continues at coordinate 3,157,177 of CM077649.1, forward strand.
GTTTTAAATGTTATAGTTTTATATGGTTTTTAGTAGGGATTTTAACTAGGTTTTAAGACAGGCTCCATTATTTAATGTATTTTTAAGGGTTTCTATGTTTTTATTCGTGTATTTACTGCTGCCTGTACACTGCCCTGAGTCCCGGAAGGGAGAAGGGCGGTATAGAAATTTAAATAATAAATAAATAAATAAATAAATAAATAAATAAATAAATAAATAAATAAATAAATAAATAAATAAATAAATAAATAAATAAATAAATAAATAAATAAAGTATATGAATCAATATGAATCAGTATTGGCTATTTGCTTTTATTATGAATTGCTTATGTTAATTGTTACTTGCTTATATAATTGTTACTGATTAAACCAATATTTGCTGTTTGCTTTTGATATGATATACTGCTAGAAATCATTTATTAAGAATTAAACTTTGTTATTGGCATCTGCTTATATTATGGTGTGCTGTCAGAAATTAGTTGTTTTCTAGCCTAGCAAATTGTAACCTTAATACTGGACTGCAAATGTTATCTCACTGCTGTGTTTCGTTTCTATTCTTGGCTTCAAAGCTAGGCCTAGTTATATGCGAGACCGCCTCCTGCCCCATACATCCCTCAGACCGATACGCTCCCACAGAGAGGGCCTCCTCAGGGTGCCGTCAGCTGGACAGTGCTGACTGGCGACACCCAGGGGAAGAGCCTTCTCTGTGGCGGGCCCTGCCCTTTGGAACGACCTACCCCCTGAACTCCGCACCATCTCTGACCTCCGCCTCTTCCGCAAGTGTCTGAAGACACACCTATTCCATCTAGCCGGCCTAGAGTAACCCCCATTACTGACTCTTAGATAGTTTTAAATTTGGGTTTTTTAAATTCGGTTTTTAGCGCAGGGTCTATTAGAATAAGTGTTTTAAAATTTTATATGTTTTATATGTGTTTTAACATCCCTGTGCGCCGCCCTGGGTCCGTTTGGAGAAGGGCGGGGTATAAATTTAATAAATAAAAAAAAATGAACATTTTTGAAAGGTAGTAGAAGAAATTGTTACACGGGAATGAGGCCCCATGGATAAAGGAACCAAGCTAGTAGAAGAAATTGTTACACGGGAATAGCAGGCTGCATAGATAAAAGAACCAAACTAGGGAATTTTTCTGGCTCATAAATCCTTAAAGCATTCTGCCAAAAAAACAACTTGGCAAAGGGGGGTCTACACAAGGCTATAGGATTACTCCAAAGATAAAGTAGACAGGAGCTTGAACAAAAGAACGCTTTAAAGATCACGTTAGTAACGAATCTTTGTCTCTGAGTGGATAAACTTTGTTTCTATCTGCCTAAAATGTATATAATACTCTGAGCCACTCTTGCAGGGTGTGGCTATTCCTTAGATGCTTTTGTTGGTATGCTTTGGATATAGCTTTTGTCACCCAGCTTTTGCTATGGCCATAAATAAAGGCTGATATTTTTGCAAGCCTCGTCTCGAGTCTCACTCTCTTTGGCATTTCAGTGGCCCAGGGAAACTGCTGGAACCTTACACACTAAAACTAATTAGTTATTGCATTTAATTGTAAAAGTTTTTAAAATAAACACAAATATGCAATTGAAGCATTACCACCCTATGCAATTGAAGCATTATCAATTGCAAATATGCAATTGAAGCATTACCACCCTGAGGAGGCCCACAGAGAGGGCCTCCTCAGGGTGCCGTCGGCCGGACAATGCCGGCTGGCGACACCCAGGGGAAGAGCCTTCTCTGTGGCGGGGCCAGCCCTCTGGAATGACCTGCCCCCTGAATTACGTACCATCACCGACCTCCGCCTCTTCCGCCAATGTCTCAAGACATATTTGTTTCAACAAGCCGGCCTAGCCTAACCTCCCATGGGGACTTTTTTAAATTGGGTTTTAAAATTTTGGTTTTAGCGCAGGATGATTTATTTAATAGTTTTTAAATTATATTTATTGTATTTTGTATGTTTTTAAATTTCCTGTGCGCCGCCCTGGGTCCTCTGTGGAGAAGGGCGGGATATAAATTTAAATAAATAAATAAATAAATAAATTTGGTTTTGAAGGCAGATATTCTGATTTTGAGAAGATGTTATGAAGAGAGAGGAAAAATACTAAATTTTGTTTCTGTTATTTTACTACTATGAGCATACTAAGGATTACAAAACAGAAAACGATTTAGTGAATAATAAAGATCAAAGGAATGTCAAACCAGAACCCAGTGCTTCATATATTACATCACTGATGGTGCTTTAATTTCTATAATGACATCATTACACAGATCATGTAAATGAAGTTGCTTGCATCATTTGCAAATGATATCATGATACAAATTAGCTTGAATGGTATAAAACCAGTGTAATTGGGACGTTGGTTCTTACCTGATACGCCCCTTCTCGAGGCAGGTGGAGACAGCGGTCATGTATGGGTTAACTCAGCCAGTAACCAATACTGGCTAAGTCTATCAAAGTGATGTCATCATCTCTGGGGACTGTCTTCCTGCTTTCTTGACGAAGGAGATATGTAGACTGCTGTGCATTATATGAGTGCTCTCGATCTGCAATGGTATAGCCCGCCACTCTGACTTCCCTCCGCGAACTAGGCCAGTACTAAAGAGGGTGGGGATGACCGCTGCCCCTACCTGCCTCAAGAAGGGGCATATTAGGTAAGAAACAATGCCCAATTCTCCAAAGTTGGTGGAGACAGCGGTCATGTATGGGACATACCAAAGCTAGGCGTGTCCCCAGATGGGAATGAAGCTAGGCTAGGAGCTTGAAGAGGGAAGCACCTGTTGAAGCACCCGCCAACCAAATGCCGCATCCGCTGAGGCATATCTGTCCACCTTATAGTGGCGGATAAATGGGGTAGGAGTAGTCCATGTGGCCACCCTGCAGATCTCCTCCACTGAGGCCTGAGTAGTCCATGCCACCAACGTTGCCGCACTGCACACGGAATACACCGTGATGTTAAATAGAGGAGTGAGATGGTAAGCCAGGTAAGCTCTGGATATGGCAGACCTGATCCATCTACCAACCATTGATGGAGAAGTCTTAAGCCCTTTATTGGTGGGATGGAAAGATATGAAAAGAGCTTCAATGCATCTGAAGACAGCCATCTTGGCAATATAGACCTTAAGAATATGTCTCACATCTAACGTGTGCCATTTGCGTTCAAGTCTGTGAGCAGGGTTGGGACAGAAATTTGGAATAGTGAGGTCTTGAGAACAATGAAAGGCCATGTTTATCTTTGGAACAAAGGTGGGTTCAAGTCTTAGGACCACACAGTCCAGGTGGAATGCACACAGGTCAGAACGGATGGAAAGCACAGCCAATTCCAAAACACATCGTGCCAATGTAATTGCCACTAGAAAAAATTGTTTTTAGTGTAAGGTGATGTAAGGAGGCAGACCTGAGATGCTCGAAGGGTGGTTCAGTGAGGAAATTAAGGACCTTGGCCAGATCCCACAAAGGGAAGCAGTGTATGACAGGAGGGCAGAGGTTGGATGTGCCCCTAATGAAGCGTTGGACATGAGGATGCAATGAGAGGGGCTCATCCCAGTGAAGAGAAAGAACTGAGGAGAGAGCTGACACCTGTTGCCGTAAGGTATTAGGTGAAAGTCCCTTGTCGACTCCTTGTTGCAGGAACTCTAAGACCTGGCTCACTGAAGCGCTCAGAGTGATGACATTTCGTGATTGGCTCCATGTGATTAAAGTCTGCCACGTATATTCATAGATCCTATTTGTGGATGGGTGGCGAGAAGCCTGAATACTCCTAATTACACTGTCTGAAAGATGAGCTGCCCTCAAGACCGCCCGCTCAGCTTCCATGTGGTTAGGTGGAGCCAGGGCAAGTTCGGATGGTTAATGGAGCCCTGATGAAGAAGGGACTTGATCATGGGGAGACCCCATGTTGGGCCCACTGAGAGATTGACTAGCTCGGCATACCAGGGTCGGCAGGGCCAATGGGCGATTAGGATGAGTTCCTCTATCATTTTCCGGATGACCCTCTGAATCAGGGGGAAGGGAGGGAAGGCATACAGGAGACCGGGAGGCCACCTGCACCTCAAAGCATCGGTCCCTTCCGCGCCTGGTGTCGTGTAACGAGACATGTACCTGGGCAACTGCTTTTTGGATGCTGTTGTGAATAGGTCCAGCACTGGAGTCCCGTACCTGGAAGACAGTTGTCTGAAGATGCGATGGTTCAGGCTCCACTCCACAGGGTTGATTGTTGTGCGGCTGAACCAGTCTGCCTGGGTGTTGTCGGTGCCTGAGATGTGTTTGGCGTGGAGAGAGAGATGGGCCTTCGCCCAAATCCCCAGGCAAAAGGCAGATTCCATGAGAGATACAACCTTCATCCCCCCTTGGCGGTTGACGTGCGTCTTGGCCGTTGTGTTGTCTATCTGAATCAGCACGTGTGTATTGAGGAGAGATGATTGGAACTGGAGGAGGGCTAGATGGATGGCCCTCATCTCTAGCCAATTCATGTTGTGGGAAAGGTCGGAATCGGACCAGAGCTCCTGAGCTATCTGGTTGTGCAGGTGAGTGCCCCATTCTGACAAGTTTGCATCTGTTGTGACTATGAAATGTGGAGGTTCCCTGAAGAGGGAGCCATGAGATATCACTGGGGATACCCACAAGTCCAGATATTGGAGAACCTCTGGGTTTGTCCAGACCTTCACCAGGGAGCAGCTGCTGTTGGTCTTCTGATATGGCAGAAGGAACCACTGAAGGCAGCGACTGTGGAGCCATGTCCATGGGACAATGGAGAAGCATGAGACCATCTTCCCCAGCAATTGAGACAGCAATTGCTTTTCCTGCACCTCCTTGGCCAGCTCCCTGAGACAGCAATTGCTTTCTCTGCACCTCCTTGGCCAGCTCCCTGAGGTTGATCTGGCGTTCCTGGGACAGGAAAACCCTCCCCAGGGAGGAGTCTATGAGAGCTCCCAAGTGTACTAGCCGTGAGGTGGGAATCAGATTCCTTTTCTCCTGATTTATGGAGAATCCCACCTCTTGGAGCATCTGAAGGGTGTTCTGGAGATCCCGAAGTGCCTGATTGTGAGACCTGGACAATAAAAAATGTCATCCAGGTAGCACAAAATTCTTATGGGCCTGGTTTGCAGGTGGGCTGCTACGACTGCAAGAATCTTGGTGAACACCCTTGGGGCTGAAGACAGCCTGATATTGAAAGCGGTTGCCTGAGGAGACAAACCTGAGATACTTTCTGTTGTCTGCGAATGGGGATGTGAAATTAAGCCTCTGTGAGGTCCACAGAGGTGAGGAGATCGTTTTTGCGCACACTCTCCAGGATGGAAAGGAGAGAGTGCATCTTGAATCTCCTGTATCGAATGAATCTGTTGAGGAATTTGAGATTGATGTTGGTTCTCCAGCACACACACACACCCAAGACTTTGGCACGATAGAGATGAGAGTAAAACCCTTGTCCCACCTGGCTGAGAGGCACAGGTTGAATGGCCCAAATTTGGAGCAGGTGATGGATGGCCTGCTCCACCAGGAGCCTCTTGTGAGGGCCCCTGGAGACCGGACATGCGATAAAGTGGTTTGGAGGGCTGGAGCGCAAGTCCAAGAGAAGGCCGAATCTGATGGTGGACCTGACCCATGTGTCATTGGAAATGTCGTCCCAACGATCTGTGAAGGCTACCAGGCGACCCCTGATGGGGAGATCCTCCAGGCAGTCACTTCTGTAGGAATGTTTGGCATTGTATTTGAATGACTTTCTGGGCTGGAATATCTGATTGTTCCTTCCTGATCTATTGGAGAAAGAGGGGCCCTGTCTGGAGGGAGCCTGGCGTTGTGGACGGGAGTTAGAGGAACCCCCATCCTGACCACGAAAGGACTGCCTATGATAAAAAGGCTGATTCCGGCCTTTCTGCTTTTTGATGGCTGGCTGCAGGACCTTTCGTTTATCCTTGGACTCCACTAATAAGAGTTCCAAAGGAGGACTAAAAAGGAGAGAGGAAGAATATGGAGAAGAAGCCAGTCTCCATTTGGCGTGGGCCTCTGCCTGCCACAGCTTCAGCCAGATGAGCTGACAAGTAGAGATAATGGAAGCTATAGCTTTGGACACTAAGCGGGCAGCGTCCAAGGAGGCATTTGCGGTGTATTCAAGGGCCGCCTTCAATTTGTTAATGTCTCTACGAGCCCTAGAATCCCTAGCTAGAAGTCTCTCCTGAAGTTGCCTGAGCCATAAGAGTGCAGAACGAGAAAAGAAAGAAGCAGAAGTAGCTGCCCTGATGGCCCAGGCTGAGGCCTGATGGCCCTTGACCAGTGTCTGTTCTATTCACTTGTCCTCAGGATGAAGAGCCTCCTCAGGAGCTGCTGAGGCTGCATTAGGAGAGGCCAAGCTTAGTACAGGTAAGTCGATAGAAGGTACCTCAAGAGCCTTGGTGAGCTCTGGTCCCACGTTATAGAGACGCTTGTCCAAGGTGTTGGGGAGGGGACCTGTACCTGGAGACACCCATTGTTTTTCTACCACGTCTATAAAGAGTCTGGGCGATGGCATCACCTTCTTCTCCACCTTAGTTTGGACAAAGAGGGGGTCGGTGGTGTTCGCATTGTCCATCTCCGATCCTTGAGGAGTCGGGAGAAGGAATGCCAGTGATCTTCTTGGCCTTAAAGAGAAGAGACCGAAAGACAACAGGTTTAAAGAGACTGACAAAGGTAGGTGGATCAGGGGGAAGGCCCTCGTCCTCAGAAAGGTCTGAATGCAGGACGCTCCTCCTCTCCGAAAACTGATTATTGGCTAGATGTGCCAGGTAGGTCATGAGAATGAAGAAGCCGAAAAATCACCATGTCTGCACTTGGAGCCAGAAGAGGAAGAAGACCTGCAAGGAGTAGAGCAGGGCCTCCAACGGCCAGTGCCAAGCAGCGCTGGGACCAGGGAAGTCTTTGTAAACTGCAGAAAGATCAAAGAGGCTGAAAGTCTCTAAAGAAAAAGTCCCTGGCAGTCCTCTTCAAAGAAGTCCTGGGGCTAATTGAGAGCCCTGGCCCAAAGGAGTGATTATCGCCGATCCAGCCCTCTTAGCAATTTGGAAGGTAAAAAGTCTCTTTTAAATTTTAATTTTTTTGTTGAGAAGCCAATTAAAATAAATTTAGGTAGCCAATTCAGTGAATTTTGAGAAATAAGTTGAGGAGAGAGCAATTAGCACAGCCAGTCCTGCTCGAACTGAGTCTAGAAAAGAGTGAAGACACTCCCCAGAGACGATGACATCACTTTGATAGACTCAGTCCTATTGGTTACTGGCTGAGTTAACCCATACATGACCGCTGTCTCCACCAACTTTGGAGGATTTACCAATTCATTTAGACTATATCACAAGCAATATACATCTATTATTTCAGGGGAATGTCTGGAGCAAATTGGTTTCTGCATCCAAAATCTGCCTAAAGAAGGTCCATTACATTGAGGTTTCACTGTGTGTTTATTAGACCAATCATTCTGTAAAACAATTATACAGTCTCTTTCAAACTGACATACATACCTTATATATCAATTCATTCTTGGTAAAATTTGGCACGATTATGACCTTTTGTATAGTTTGTCTAACTTGGCAATCTAGCTCAATATGATCCAGCGCCAATGGTTTTGTTGCAATCCCTTTCAAGAGAAAGATATGTTCTGTACCATCTGCTTCGTTTTGTAAAGTAAGCTGCCCCTATGATAATAGAAAAGAAATGGAATATTTATTATCAGGGCAAAAACATTTTTGCAAAATAAGAAAGCAAATAAATAAGAGTATAATAAAAATTAATCCCCTCCTCCAAATTACAGATAGTCCTCAATATACAACCACTATTGGGAACTGTTGCTAAGTGAGGTGATTGTTAAATGAGTTGTGCTTGATTTTATAACCTTTTTTACCATGATTGTAAGTAAATCATATGATTGTCAAGCAAATTCAGTTTCCCCCAGATTTTGTTTACCCAAATTTTGATCACGATGTGATGTCTCATGTGGGACAATGACTCCTCCTTCCTCAAAGGCCTCAAGGGAGAATGAGATCGTTCCTGGATGTCAGGAACTATTGACTCTGGGGAGAGCTTGCAGACCAGTAAGGAAGAGGGGGAGGAGCTGCCTGCCCTAGTGAATGCCAGAGTACACAGGGCAGAGAGGTGGAAGTCTGCCAGATTGCGGGCGAAAAAGGTCTTGCCCCTCTTGATGGGCTTCACAGGGGAGCTATTTAACATGGCATGCAGAGGGAGGCGTTGCTAGAAGCAATGTGTGTGGGTCGGGCCAGATGTTTGTGAGACGCTGCAGTGGATTTAGTTTAAGTTGTCGGGAGACTCTGTGTTCATGTTTTGGACCCTGTTTGATAGACTAATTGGCCATTGCCTGGAAGTTTAGTCTGGGGCTTGTGCATGGCTGGCTTCACTTGGAAATAACCCTTTGAACTCCTGTCCTGGGCTGTTCCTGTGAATTCTACTTGTAAACCCTGAACTCTGACCATTGGATTGGCTGACAAACTTAATGGGAAATTCCAAATCTCTGATTGCATTTTGGCTTCTCTTTTGAAACTACCCAGTCAAAGCCTGTATTTCCAAGACTATTTTGAATTTGTCATATGTTCATTTGTTTGCTATCTACTTGGTCTGAAGCCAAATTGTTGTTCTAACCTAGCGTGAATGAGCTGAAACCTGAAACGGAACTACTGGGGGAAAAACAAAATAAAGCTCTCTCTAAACCAACACTGACATGTGGGTGAGTGGAGCAGCACACTTGATCATGGGGATCCTGTGATGGTTGTCAGTGTGAAGAGCAGTCATAAGACACTTTTTTCCAGCGCCACTGTAACTTTGAACAATTGCTAAAAGAATGACCTGCCCAAGAATCGAGAGAGGCACATGGGCAGGTCCCTCCGGTGCTGTGAGGTGTGTTTGCTCTATATGTATGTTTAAGGCTGAGAAGGAGGAAACTACTTGGCCAAAATTCCCCCACCTCCTTTCACAGGTGAAGTTGCTCAGAAGGTAGCCACTGTGTCTACCCCTTCCCCCAACACCTGGCTTCAGCTTGTGAGGGACCAGGAGAATTGAGGCCTTTTCCCACTTGGCTGCCTTTGCACAGGGCCGGATGGCGAGCAGTGTCCAAGTACCTTAAAGGGTCAGGCCATAGTGACTGCCTTCCAAGGAGCTTCTGCTGTAAAGGGAGGTGGGAAAAGTTTGGCAAAGTCATCTTCTCCTTCTAGGCCTTAAACATAAACACAGAGCACAGACACGGCGCTGGGACTTCTGTGAGGAGACGGCAGATAGGTGAGTCCCTCTGGCACCATGAGGTGTGCGCGTTTGTTGTGTGTACATTTGGATGAAGAAAGAGGTGGTCAGGGAAGAAGCGGGGAGAGTAAGGGGCCTCTGAAGGAGGGGAAATGGGGCAGAGGTAAGCGAGCCGAGCCAGTGAAGGGTGGGACCACAGTGGAAACATGCGGGAGTAAGCAGGGCAATGGGGGGGGGGAGGTGTCCCTTTAGAAAGGCAGGAGGTGGGTGCACAGACTGGACACCGTGACTTATTCTGTAGGAACTGGAGCTTAGCAGGATCTTCTGTTTTAGAAAGCAGGTTGCGCCCCATGCCCTGAAGCAAACTTTTCTTTGAAGTCTGGGTGTCCGAGTGCTGTGCCATCTCTCCAGTTGTCCTTTGTATTCCCTGCTACCATCGCCTGCCACCTTTTGCTAATCCAAGCTAAGAAACTTGAGTTTACTTCATGTACCTCATTCTGCTACGTTCCCATCCTTCCCCCCCCCCACCTGCCTGTTAAATTTCTCATCTTCCCCCAGGCTCTACACCAATTTAGCAGACGAGAAGGTGATGAGGGTAGAGCTGGGTTTTTTTGGCTCAGGATTAGATTTTAGCTGCCGCACTGGAGGTTTCATTAAAAGTCCTTTTTAAAAAGTGCAGCTGCCTGCTTCTTCACATGGGATCACCCAGCAGTGAGGAGGAGAGGGAGAAGGGAGCAGCTGCTAGCAGAGAAGGAAGTGCTTTTGGGACAAGTGGAGGCGAGAAGACAAAAGGCAGCTTGCAAGAGCAAAGGCAGGAGAGCAAACCAAGCAATTGAACAAACCTTTGGCTATCCAAGTGGCCTCTTTATTCCCCCCTCACTCTCGAGACAGTTGGGTAGCACCCATGTCCTTGCATGAGAAGTGACTGAAGGGTCTTCTCATTCCCCTCGTTCAGATTCCCCATCTCCCTCTGGCAGCCCTCAGCCGAGCACAGAAGAGAAGAGGACTCAGTAGTAGTAAATAAAGAGATTGTAACTTGTTGAGGCCTTTGAGACAAGCAGCCAGGAGGTGGAGCAGGGCGTGGTGAGTGATGTAGAGTTGTACCTGACACCCATGCAGTCACATGACCACCCAGTGATGCCTACCCAGACTGTCATTAGGGCAGAAAACCGCTTGCTAAATTATTTGAATTCCACCACTGAAAAAGACATAATGATTTCCTGCAATTCTGATCTAGCTGAGCTCTGACAACTATTGCAATACAGACTTAGATCAAGCTTAGAGGTCATCTATATGTGTTATATATACAACACATATCATACAATATCCTAAGTGCCTTCCACTAAGCATTTAATTAAGCATAAAAATCAAATAATAATATTATATAAGCATGGCTTATAATGTTATTTGTTCAATGCTACTATAATACAAAAGAAAGCCTAAACTCTCTCTCTCTCTCTCTCTCTCTCTCTCTCTCTCTCTCTCTCTCTCTCTCTCTCTCTCTCTCTCTCTCTCTATATATATATATATATATATATATATATATATATATATATATATATATATATATATATATATATATATGTGTTAGTTTTATGAGCTGATAACTAACACACATATCTAAAATATTATACAACGTAATTCTTGGCTTGCTGTTTGGATGGTCTCTAGCGATGAGCCGATGAGCAGTAAAGGAAACAGTGTGTTTCCTCCCTGAATTGGGGCCTAATAACAGGTTGTTGTGAAACAATTACCTATATATATATATATATATATGTTTTTGTAGATTTTCACGGGTGTAGGTATGCTGGCATGGCTGGCTTCGAGGATTTTCCCGTGTATATAGCATGGAGATATTATTGCCTGCCTAATGATGACAAGTGAGATCTTGTCGAAACGTTGCAATAACAGCCTAACCAGGCTCTACCCATTGCATCAGCTAAGACAGGAGAAGCTGATGCAATGGGTAGAGCCGGTTAGGCTGTATTGCTAGGCTTCTGCCTTGGATGCATTGCAGCCCCGGTTCGAATCCCAGTGGGGTGTGGCCAACTGATGAGAGCTAATAAGCTCAAAATAGATCTATCTTGGTCTCTCAAATTTAAATTTATTGATCAGCTCATAAAAACTAACACACATATCTAAAAAAAAAATTTACACAATGTAACTCATGGTTCTCTGTCTAGATGGTCTCTGGTGATGAGCTGAATTGTAGCAAAAGAGACAAGAAATGTAAGAGCCCCAGTCCAGATAATACATAAGCTCTGAATTTCTGGTTATTTTAGCTGCACTTGAGAAAGGGAGGATCAAGTGAATATTAATGTATGTGCTAAATCAGTACATAGCTTGTCAATGCTGTATGTTGATTCCTGAAATTCTGGATTATCTTTCTGTGTTAATGTAATCAAAGAGTTAATAATTTAGTGAATGATAAAAAGATAAAACCGAAATAGCTATGGCTATTTTATAAGCTCTGATTTTAGATTTTTTAAATGTATGCTTACAAATTGCATGCTACTTTAGTCTGCTATACAGTCACTATTAGTGAATGATGCATATACAATTAAAATACTCTTATCATAAATGCAAATGAATATCATGACAGAGGACCAAAAATAGACACACAAGTGATGTTTTAATTTCTTACCATAGTTACACATTCAGCAGTTGACTTGAACATGAGAGGATACATACTTGTTTCACCAGGGAGTACATATATAACAGGGGGGCCATAAAAACAGTATCCTTTTAAATCTGCTTTAAGTTTCCAATCTTGTTGACTCAGATTAGTCTAAAACATGAAAGCAGTCAATATTTTATGAAGTGGAAGACAGCACAGAATAGAGGAAGGGGAAAAATCTCAATTCAATATTGCAATAACAAAATACTTACCACGTTTCCCTGAAAATAAGACCCACCCCCAAAACAAATCCTAGCCTGATTTTTGGGGTGAGCCTAATATAAGCCCTACCCCAAAAATAAGACTGGGGATGAACATGACCAGCATGAGAGGCAGCGAGCGTGAGGGGGCCAGTGGTGATCAGCTGCAGCCTGCCGGCCCATTGGTACAACACAAATACTGTTAATTCCGAGCGTGTAGGCGGGGGGGGGGAGAGAGAAGGTTTGCAGGAGGCTTGCACGGTGGCACTGACAGTCGGGAGAAGCAGAGGCATGAGGGAGGGAGGTGATCCTGATGTCCCATGTGGGTGTATGTTCAGTGCAGCCTCAGGGAAGCTGAGGGACAGTGGGACGGAGTGGGTGGCATGTTGAGATCACCTCTGCCTGTTCACTTTTCACCCAGAGGGAGACAAGCTTTGTGTGCTTGTAAAGGGGACTCTTTCAAACGGACCTAATCACTCCGTTCCAAAGCATCCCCTTTGCAAGCACATGAACCTTTGAGTCTCTGTCATTTCTCCATCTTGGCAAAAAGTGTCACCTATTGGGTGATTAGGAACAGAGTGATTTGCTCCGGACACCTGCATGGGGCATTGAGATTGCCCGTGTCCCCCATCCCCCATGCCTCTGCCTGCTCCACATGCTACCAGTGCTGCTGCACAAGCTTCCAACGAGCGTTCTGTGAGTCAGGCAGCTGCACAGCATGTCCAGATTGCCTGTCTTCTCCCCCTATCTCTGCCTCCATGCTCAGAATTAACTGTATTTGCGCTGCGCAAAAGAGGCCTAGGCATGCCGAGGGCTTGGTCCTCTGCAGCCGCAGGGAAGCTGATAGGGAGACAGAAAGGGCGGGGTAGCTGTGCTTCCACTCCCATTGGCCCCTGCACTTTCCGCCTCCTGCACTTAAAAAAAAAAGACATCCCAAAATAAGCCTGAGTGCTTATTTTTCAAGCCCAAAAGAAAATATGACCGGGTCTTATTTTTGGGGAAACATGATATGATTTTGGATATTTTTACATAAACTGCTATTTTTGTTGTCATTGGTAAAATAACAAAAATATTTACTCTGAAAGATATTAACATCTTATATTGACAAAAGAAAGGGAAGAGAGAGAAACTGATATTAAATATTGTAGTTAGATGTGATTAGAAACAACCTGAATGAGAATTAAAGGTTTAAACTTGTAGAAAATGTATGGTTTGAATAAATCTATATTGGAATGAGTTATACAGTAAATAAATCAATATATTGCTAGAATGATTTCACAGTCTAGCTATAATCAGACAGTTTATGTTTTGAACGCAATAAAGAAAAGGGATAAAAGTTTCCTCCTGCTGTATAATAAACATAAACCGATTCCCTTAACTAAATACTAATTATAGGAAAAAGCTTTAATATGTGAACCATAATTTTATTTTATTTATTTATTTATTTATTTGGATTTATTGACCGAATTTATGGATTTATCTCTCCGAAGAGACTCGGGGCGGTGTACAAGAATTTAAGAGCATATACATATATAACAATTATAAATAATAAAACTAAATTAAATGTTTTACCCTGTGTTAAAATATCTCGTTTAGCTTGTTAGTTTTCCAGAAAAGCATCTTACGAATTACGAATATTTACGAATATTTATTTGTATAACCGCGTCCTCTCCCCTAGGGGATTCGGAGCGGTGTACAGGGAGAAAATTAAAACAGCATAAAAAATATACATAAATACACTAAAAACAAATTAAATTTAACTATCCCTGCACTAAAATTCCCATTTAAAATTAACAATCCCTAATCCCTGGGTAGAGACTAACCTAGGCCGGCCAAGCAGAAAAAATGAGTTTTTAATTTCTGACGGAAGGAGCGGTGGTCCGTAATTGTTCTAATGTCGGGGGGAAGGTTGTTCCAGAGGGCTGGGCCCACCACAGAGAAGGCCCTTCCCCTGGGCGTCGCCCGCTGACAAAGTCTAGTGGACGGCACCCGGAGAAGTCCCTCTCTGTGGGAGCGAATCGGCCGGGAGGATGTATGAGGCAGAATCCGATCCCGCAGATAGCTAGGTCCCGAGCCATGGAGCGCTTTAAAGATGAGAACTAACACCTTGAAGCGCACCTGAAAGATGACAGGTAGCCAGTGCAGCTCGCGCAAGAGCGGTGTTACATGGGTATACCTTGCGGTACCCATTATTGCTCGCGCGGCTGCATTCTGGACCAGCTGAAGTCTTCGGGTGCACCTCAAGGGGAGCCCCATGTAGAGAGAGTTACAATAGTCCAGTCGGGATGTCACGAGAGCATGAGTGACTGTGCGAAGGGCGTCCCGATCCAATAGGGGGCGCAACTGGCGAACCCGGCGAACCTGGTAAAACGCCCTCCTGGCCACGGCTGTCACTTGATCTTCCATGGACAGCCGGGCATCCAGGAGGACACCCAAGTTGCGCGCCCCATCCACTGGGGCAAGATGTTCGCCCCCAATGGCCAGCGATGGAGTCAACTGGTTGAATCGGGCAGCCGGAAACCACAGCCACTCGGTCTTGGTCGGGTTGAGCCTGAGTCCGTTTCTTCCCATCCAGATCCGTACGGCTTCCAGGCACTGGCACATCACCGCTACGGCATCGTTGGGGTGGTTTGGGGTAGATATATACAGCTGAGTATCATCAGCGTAGAGATGGTACTCTACCCCAAAACCACGGATGATCTCACCCAGCGGCTTCATATATGTGTTAAACAGGAGAGGCGAGAGGACCGACCCCTGAGGCACCCCACATGTGAGGGGTCTCGGGGTCGACCTCTGCTCTTGACTGCAATAATATTTACTTTATTTAATATAAGCCATATTTAACTTTTAGAAAGTAAAAAAAGACATACTATTGGGATGTCCTGTATTGCTGCTTGATATGCTGGAGTTACAAATTCTAGTTCAGCCTCAAAGGTATCAGTGTTCACTATACATTCTACCTTAAACAGGCGGACGTCATAATTAGATTCGAGAAGGATATGGCAAGGATATCGGCCAGAATACCAGGGCTTAAATGTTAGAGGAAGTTCAATTGCATCATCTTCTGTAGAAGAAAAAAGTGCCTTTACATTCCATACATAAGCACAAACATTTCTGGGATGCATGAAACTTTATTAAAAGTGCACTTTAAAATTAGAAAGTGCACCTTATGCATCTGGCTGGAATATAGGAAAATGGGACAAATTTTGACACATATTCAAAGTCACAATTTGAATATGCAGAATACTATTGAAATTAGTCTTAATAGATTGTATTGTTGTTTTCCAATGCTCCTTTATGTGTATTGTAACAAGTAGTCCTCAGTTTACTACCATAATTGCGACTAGAATTTACCATGGTAGTTAACCAAATCAGGTGATTGTTAACCTAACAATCCTCAATTGATTTTGCTTGGAATGCTGAGAAATCAGCCTGTTGTCTCCTAAAGGTAAGATTGTGACCTGCTAATTCGTGAATTATCTTGTTTCTATTTTATCACCAAATTATTATCCTCATTGGCTCTTTCACAAAGACACTCACTTTGTCAATTACAGAAGCAATAAAACTAATTTCCATATTCCTGGCCCATAAATAATTTTTGCTTGAATGAGATTAAAACTCTCTTTTTCCATTTAAACAGAAGCACAGAAAATATCCAGATTAAAACAAATGCTAATATTTCAATATAAAACCATCTTTAATACAATATTTACTTAATTTATCTAAAAATATGAGTAATTTTTAACACAGTTAATATGTTGAAGCAAATAAATTTCATGAATAATTTATAGAGGATACATCTTTATCATCAGTGTAAATTTAATACAATTTTTCTAACTCCATGTTTTGTTTTTATTTTTCTCTCAATGTTTATTAAAAAATTAAGTGTTCATTTTTAATAGAGCTTAATGCTTTTGATTACATGCAAAAGCACATTTGGTTATCTTCCAGAAGTGACTACCATGTTCCTAGTTGCCAAATGAACACTGGTAGCTGGGGGTCTAGGACTGTTCTCCTCCTACCCTTTGTCACCCCTTTTTGGCCCCCAGGTTTCCCTCCCCAGCCATTAACCTCTGCCTTCGCTCTTATGACCCCAGCTGTTTGTGCCGGCCAATGGGACCCTGCCTCTTTAGTCCCAGGCCCTTCCCTTTGGGAGAAACACTGTTCACCCGGGGCTCTTGGGCTGAGGGAACAGTTCACCACCAGCCAATCAGAGGAAGGGAAGGGAGAAAGAGGGGGGGAGGGAGAAAGTGTTCCTTGTGGAGTTTCCTCTCCGGGGGTTTGTTTCTCCGCCCAGTTGCCTCGGCTCTAAGCTAGAAGCTCCTTTGCATCCCCTCCCCATATACGACGGCCACAGGAAAGTTAAAATCATGACTTTCTACTTGTCACAATGCCTCAGACTGCTTCTCTTACTTTTATGGCAAAGCTCTTAATATTATAATTACTTTAGTCATATAATCCAACTACATGGTAAAACTCAGCATATACCCTAACATAGACAGATTCCTTTCTGGCAGTGTTTATCTTTTGGTATTCCTGATTGGCCTATTAACAGCACAAAAGGTGTGAGGATTGCTCTGGTAGTTTGAGTTCCTGGAGGGAATGGGGATGGCATTTTTAAAAGAAGGGAAAAGATAACAAAACAAAACATAAACACTGCCAGGAAGGAGTAAATCTAAGGATATATGTCTGAGTTTTACAATCTAGTTAGATAACATGACTAGCTATTCCCCAACATTTTGGGGTGGGGAGAATGCAAAGGATTTATTAGATTTTCTAGATCAGACCCGAGGCAACTGGAAACTTGACACAAAAAACTTTCTCCCTCCCTGCCTCTCTCTTCTCCCTTCCCTTCCTCCGATTGGCTGGCGGCTAACCGTCTCTTGACTCCAAAAGGCCATGGTGAGGCGTATCTCTCCCAAAGGCTGTGAGGAAGGACTGGGGACAGAAGGGAATGAGTCCCATTACCCAAGCAGCCAGGCCCCTAACAGCAGAGGCCAAGTGACAGAGGTGGATAACTGGGGGGGAAACCCTGGGGGTGAAATAGGAGAATGGTCCCATTCCAGGTAGCTGGGAACAGGATGACCACTTCTGAAGTCTGTGCAATGAAGCAATCCATTCCAGTGTTGCAGGCCTGGAATTCTTCCAAGAGAAGGGAGGAGAGTGTGGAGCTGGATGGGGTGGGAAATCAGGCCTAAGGCCTGTTGGGACCCAGTGGGGGACAGAAAAGCTTTTGTGAGGGATCAGAGGGAGGTGAAAAAGGCCTGCAGGGACCTGATGGGAGGTAAAGCCTACCATTGGAAGAGAAAGGGGCCTATGGGTAATCAATGGGAGGCGGAAAAGGCCTGTGGGACTGAGTTGGGGGAGGGAGGCCTGCCAAGGGGCAGAAAGTGGAACATGAACATGGAGTATCTTCGGGGTTGGGGAGCCCCTTAAGAAGCCCATGGCAGCTGGCTGGGGTCTGCACTAGGCCTTCAAGTGCCTCTCCCACCACTGAGGTACCTGTGCTCCATTTTACGATGCTCACATTCATTTAATAGCCACATCAAGGAGAGCGTGGGGTGAACTGGGGGAGGTCATTAAAGCAAGGCCATCTTCCTTAACAGCCATCACAACATGCAACCATAATGGGCAGGATCCATTGCATTTGTATATCAAGGAATGCCTTTACCTTGCTGATACTTATGAAAATATCACAATTACATCATGA
The DNA here is from genome assembly GCA_039707465.1 of Rhabdophis nuchalis. Classification (NCBI taxonomy): domain Eukaryota; kingdom Metazoa; phylum Chordata; class Lepidosauria; order Squamata; family Natricidae; genus Rhabdophis; species Rhabdophis nuchalis. Next base: position 3,174,982 of record CM077649.1, read on the forward strand.
TAACGATATCCCCACCAGTCTAGTCTGAAATAAAATTAATCAAGCTCTAGTATGGATTATTATCCCAGAATTGGGGAGATTTTGTTGGAAAATTAGATAACTCTCTTGTGGACTACATTAGTCCTGATAAGTCATAAACAACTCCAAACTGATTTCTTTTTGTCCAGTACTGGAAATGTACTACTCACAAGGTATCTCTTTGCTACACAAAGCTTAAGATAAAAAGTTATTCAGCAAGTAGCATCTTAAATAATATTAGATAAATTTTGTTCCTGGATTAGATGGCACTTACTTTTATTTTTAGTTGAACTATTTTGATGCTTCTTACCTGCTGTATCAAACCAATGGTCTTGTTTTCTAGTCTTTGAGCAATTAGCTCTGTGTGAGGCTAACACAGGTATATGTATTTTTGAAGGAATTTCATAAAACTCAGGCATGCTGACTTCAACATTATATTCAATACATTTTTCAGAGAACAAAGGATAGTTGTGCAGAGCATCTTTCTGTAAAAATATGATATAGATTTAATAACATAATGTAATAGGATCCTTATTTTTTAAAAAAAACAAGATTCAAAGGAAAAATATGGGATTATATTAAGAATACACCTCTGACCAGTTGAAATTAATGAGTGAGAAATATGGAATATCTTTTTAAACATACTCTAGTTCATGATATATCAAAAAAAAGTTAGAATAAATGAATACAGAATTTCTTACAAACTCAGAAAATTATCAAAGTCATAGCCCATTTAAACTAACAGAATGAAAGAGAAAGGCCTTTTTCAATCTGTTTTGTGTGCAATAAAAATCTGCTTAATTAGCAGTTTTAAAGGTAATGTATGAAACAAATTGTAGTAATCTTTTAAGTAATTAGCATTTTCACCTCAACTCTTGACAATCCCAAGGCTGCAATTACAGCTCGAACACTACTGCTCTCAAGGGTTCCTGTGGCCCTTCTTCGCTCATATTCCAGAGTAGACATATGTTGCTGTGCTGCAATAGCCAGTGCTTTTTCTCTAGCTTCATTGATTAAAGGGATTTTCAGTTTTTCTTTAAGTATATCGGAAAGGAGGCACTTCAGATAAAGAACTGGTGACATTTCTCTCTGACCTATAGTAAACAAAATCATTTGTCATCTACCCTTTACTCACAATACAGAGGAGACAGCGAGTGAGCAAGAAAGATCCATCATTACAAAGTACAATACAATACAATGCAATAGCAGAGTTGGAAGGGACCTTGGAGGTCTTCTAGTCCAACTCCCTGCCTAGGCAGGAAACCCTATACCATTTCAGACAAGTGGCTATCCAACTTTTTCTTAAAGACTTGCAGGGTTGGGGCATTCACAACTTCTGGAGGCAAGCTATTCCACTGATTAATTGTTCTCACTGTCAGGAAATTTCTCCTCAGTTCTAAGTTGCTTCTCTCCTTGATTAGTTTCCACCCATTGCTTCTTGTCCTGCCCTCAGGTGCCTTGGAGAATAGTTTGACTCCCTCTTCTTTGTGGCACCCTCTGAGACATCGGAAGACTGTTATTGTGTCTCCCCTGGTCCTTCTCTTCATTAAACTAGACATACCCAGTTCCTGCAACCTTTCCTTGTATGTTTTAGCCTCCAGTCCCCTCATCCTCTTTGTTGCTCTTCTCTGCACTCTTTCTAGAGTCTCCACATCTTTTCTACACCAAAACTGAATGCAGTATTCCAAGTGTGGCCTTCCCAAGGCCTTATAAAGTGGTATGAACACTTCACGTGATCTTGATTCTATCCCTCCTTTTATGCAGCCTAGCACAGTGATGCTGTGCCTCTTCTCTGTTGCTCTAATGCTGGTAGGAAAGTGAAGCATCATCATAAACTACACAGAAAAATTCTGCTTGTGCAAATTAATTAGCATATGTCAGTATTAAATCTAGAACAATCGCACTTCTCTAACATAAAGTTGAAAATAATGGAGAGATTCAGTATAGCCAACAACCAATGTTGCAGACTTATCTTTTAACAAGGCTTCTGTTCCCTTAAAGACCAAATAGGAAACTCATAATCCCTTGGGTCAGCCTTTCAGAAATCTTTCTTTACTCTGTTCCTCAATGCTTTCAACAATAGCAGAGCTTCTAATGGACTGTCTTCACTGGAAAAGCTCTTAAAATTTCAAGGAACAATTCAGAGATGCAACTGCCTTGAAAGTAACCCATGTTGAATTGTACAGCACAGTCAAACATCGGAAGTTGATCACAGGCATGGGTGACAGAATGGATAACTCTCAGACACAGAAGATTACTGTTTCTGGAAGGTCATGATCTCCAATTAGGATAGCATGCTTTTCTACGGTATGATAAAAATAAAACTCATAGATATTTTCAAAGACATCTTAATAATAATAATAATAATAATAACTTTGCATTTATTAACCGCTCCCTCTCCCCACAGGGACCCGGGGCGGTGCACAGGAGAAACTAAAAACAATATAAACAATCGATACAAAATATATACTTTAAAACACCATTAAACTATGTTATCCCGTGCTAAAAAATTAAAACCCATTAAAATACATTTAAAAATCTATAGACAGAGAGACTATCCAAGGCCGGCCAGTCGAAAGAAATGGGTCTTTAGTTTCATACGGAAGGAGCGGAGGTCCGTGGTCGTTCTAATATCGGGGGGAAGGTCGTTCCAGAGGGCCGGGCCCGCCACAGAGAGAGCCCTTCCCCTGGGCGTCGCCCGCTGACAAAGTCTAGTGGACGGCACCCGGAGAAGTCCCTCTCTGTGGGAGCGAATCGGTCGTGAGGATGTATGGGGCAGGATCCGATCCCGCAGATAGCTAGGGGCATATCTTATAAGATATGCTCTACTTCTAGTATGGGAAAAGATGAAAGCAAAAGTTTACATGAAAAAAACAGTTTGGCTCTCAACAATGGAAGCATTTATCCATCCAAATGTAATAAATCTGGAAAAAACCTTAACATATAAAGATACTTTAAATGCAGAAAGGGAACTTAAAACTAAACAAGTTGCAGAATCAAAGTTTGAACTTATCATGGTGGCTACATATGCAAATACAATCGAAATACAAGAAAGATATTAAGGCATATGGCTTCTACAAAGAGCAAACAATATTTGAACAAATAATGTTAGGGATAGATGAAAAGTTAATAAAGAAAATATACAACCTTGTTAAGCTTAAAAATGGAAGGCGAACAGGTAAAAGAGACAATGATAGTATGGGCAAAAACTTTGGGATACACTATAGCAGTGGTTCTCAATCTTTCCAATGCCGCAACCCTTTAATACAGTTCCTCATGTTGTGATGACCCCCAACCATACAATTGGTGTCTTACTTCCAAAGACCATCGAAAATATGTGTTTTCCGATGGTCTTAGGCGACCCCTGTGAAAGGGTCGTTCGATCCCCCCCAAAGGGGTCATGAGCCACAGGTTGAGAACCACTGCACTATAGAATTAGACAAATAGCAAAAACTTTGGGAGAGAAACTGTAACTTACAATGGCAGCCACTTACAAGGAAAACTTGTATAAAATGTTTTATAGGTGGCATTTACCACCAGTGAGATTAGCAAAGATGTTTAAAAACATATCCACCAAATGTTGGAAATGTAATCAGACATCGGGGACATACTGCCACATATCATAGACATGTGCAAAAGCAAAGAAATATTGGACAAAAATACATACATGATTAGAAAAAACTGTTAAAGCTACATATAGATTATAAGAGAAGTATTTTTGTTATGTATAGTACCAGAAAAGTATGATAAAGGGAATATATATTTAACTTTACGTGTTTTGACAGCAGCAAGAATTGTATTTGCGGACTTCCTGGGCGTGGCGTTGCCACGACACAGAGGTCCTCCGGGGCTCTGGTGCGCCTTTGATTCTTTAACACTAGGACAATCTAAAAATAGACCCAAGTCACCCTGTAGAGGCGACAAGAGAGAGGGGAATTCCCAAAGACCCCAGAGACGTTCGCAAAGTCTCTGGAGGTCAGGGAGAAACCCCTCTTTCCAGTGTTTTAGTGCCACACACCCCCCCGGCAGGTAGATCAAGCAGCTGACAGCCCAAGAGAACAAAGCAATGAAACAGCATGTCGTTCAGTGAGAGATTTTTTTCTTTTTAAAGTTACTAGTTCATAAGAGAGCACTTGGAAACGTGAATTTACATTAAAATAGAAGCAACCTGAAGAGGTGGGATTCTTAATTGTAAACATCCTGGTTTTTGCGTTTCCTTTTTTTTTCGCTATTCAGAAGCCAGACTGGACTTTCACTAGTGCGAATGTGGATTGTTGGCGCTGATGGATTGGATCATGACGCACACTTGAAAGTAAAACAGGAAGACTGGAATTGGGGGGGGGGGTGTCTGTATGCCAAGAACAAAGAATGCTTATCAACAAGAAACATTCATGGGTAAAATGTGTAGCAATTATGGGGAACTAGAAAGCTGATAAGAGGTAACAAGTTTGCAGACCTCAGCTGAAAGTTAGAGGCGAAGATGTTCAGCAACAAATGAAATGTCTATTAGATAACTCCTAGGGCATTCATCAGCTAAGAGCTAGGAATGGGACAGCTATAGACCAATAGAACAAATTGTAGAATTATTACTAAAATGTTTATTAGAGGATATCTGTCAGCCTCGCTAGTTCTGCTTAGCTGCCATGGCAATGGGGAGGGTGGGGGGCGTTGGGATACAAATGTTCTGCTGGTGGACAATGTTGATGGCTGGTGTTATCTCTTGGCTAACGGTCCCGCATTCCAGGCTGGTGAAGACCTGCCCACCTGATGGTGGAGAAGAAAGTATATTGGACAATGCAAAGGGGGGGTTTGGGGATTGGGATGGGCTTAAGCTTAATACTCTATGTTCGCGCCTAAACTATTCACTCTCAGCTTTACTTGGTCTGTTAACTATCGTTACTTAGTAAAAGTAGCCTTACTCATTTCAAATAATGTCTAAGCGTGGTCTTTCTTAAGCAAACGAAGAAGCAGGCCTGACAAAAAGCTGAGAGTCACAAAATCCGCACCTGATGTCGGACCCTGCACAAGAGGAGCTTCCGTTGGTGGAGGTTCTACCTGAAACTGATATGGGAACAGAGGCATCGCACCTTCCTGTTCAATCTGAAGATACCAGGTCAGTGATGGACTGTTTGGCTGGCCTAGATCTTAATCTGCCAGCCGAAGATTCAGTCAAACCAAAACGATGGTCCGAAGGGGTAGGAATGACTGGAGTAAACGTCACCAGGCGTCGCCTTTCCCCCAAGAAAGTCATTCCGGAACTCTTAAGAGAAGAAAGGGAGTTAAAAGAAATGGCCCAAGAATTGCTTCGCCAGGCAGACGAGAAGCGGGAGGCTCTGGATAAACTCTGGGGGAGGGAGCAGGAATGCAGACAGTTAAAAGAAACGCATTCAGCCGCTGCCAAACAAAGCAGGAGCTCAACACCATCCCCCCCTCCCCAAGCCAGCAGGGAATTGCGAAGAGAAGCCAATCCCACCTCCCCTCGCCGACTTGCAAAACTCCCCCCCTTGGGTGTTAAATACGACGGTAGTGCCGACAAACTGGCGTTTTTTCTAATTCACGTCGATAATTTCATGCAGTTTTACACAGCTGATTTAGATGATGAAATCAAAATTAGAATTGTCTCTATGGCTCTGGAAGATCAAGCTTCCAGATGGCTGGTCTCCCTGCATAATTGCCGCTCACCCGCGTTGCGGGATTTCGATCGTTTTATGAATGCTCTTAGAAGGCGTTTTGAAGATCCCCGTGTTGAAAGGAAAGCTAAAATGAAAATGAAAACCTTACAACAGGGGAGTATGACGGTCCAGGCGTACACGCAGATTTTTCAGGAGTTATCGGTGTTTATGACTGGTTATAGTGACCAGGCCTTGATGGACCTCTATGTTGAAGGGCTTAATAAGGACATTTATCAAACATGTGTGAACAGATTTCGCCCCGAAACTTTAAATGAATGGATAGATCTCGCTGGGGATGTTGAACTGGATCAAGCCCACTTGCAGGATCCAGTCCGTCTTGAAAAAAAACCACAGAAAGGCAGCCCCAAATCTCGCTCCCCAGAGAAAGATTCCCACTTGCAAAGGGGGGGCCGGAAAACAACTCAACCTCGCTCAGGCAGTTGTTATCGCTGCGGAAAGGAGGGGCACTGGGCCGACAAATGCAGATCAAGGCAACCTCCACGCCCACATTCCTCTTCGGAACGAAAGCCTCCAAAGACTCCGAACGTGCGCAGTAGACCGGCCATGAGTGGGGTGGAGCCTCTGAACCTCTCTACTGACCAGCCCAGCACCCACCCTGATGATTGGGAGGCATCTTCAAACTCTTCTGACGACAATTTGGTGAGTCACCGCTCCGGGCCCCTTTATATTAATTTAAAGCTTTTGGCTCCATCTACTGGACGTACTTGCAATGTGCAAGCCCTCATTGACTCTGGTTGTTCAAAATGTCTCATAAGCCAAGAATTAGTGTCTTCAATGGGCTTCCATTTAAAGACCCTAAAAACTCCCATAGCCTTTTGCCAAATGGATGGTTCTGTAGCAGGGGGAACCCCGGCATCTTTTATCACCGAACCAATTCATGTCTCTATTGGCACAGCTCATACTGAGACCATCAACTTCATCGTGACTGCCATTTCCGAAAATGCTGTAATTTTGGGGGTCAATTGGCTTCGTAAATGGAATCCTCTAATAAACTGGAGAGAGGGTTGGGTACGCATACCTTTATCATTACCTGAACATACCTCTCTACCATCAGAGGACAATCACTTCCCGCCCAGTAACTCACCTCTTATAACTGAACCCGCTGGGTCCTTGTTGGATTTTCCTTCACCTGAAGTCATACCAGGCGAGGAGAAGATTCCCAAAGAATATTGGGACCTAAAGGAGGCTTTCAGTGAGAGATCTTGTGATTCCCTTCCTCCTCATAGAGCTACTGATTGTTCAATTGATTTCCTCCCTGGGGTTCAATTACCAAAACCTCGCCTTTACTCCATGACCCCACGGGAGATGGAGGAATTGCGTAAGTTCATCGATAAAAATCTTCAAAGGGGTTTCATTGAACCAGCTAGGCCACGTGTAGCTGCGCCTGTTATGTTTAGAGAGAAAAAAGATGGCACTCTTAGACTAGTACAAGACTACTCTTATCTAAACACCATTTGCGAACACAACGTCTACCCACTTCTGCTTATGAAGGACATGCTTGCTCACCTGGCTACTGGTAAAATTTTTACTAAACTGGACTTACGTGAGGCCTATTATAGGGTCAGGATTAAAGAAGGGGACGAATGGAAAACCGCCTTTAACTGTCCCCTTTGATATTTTCAATTTAAGGTCCTCCCCTTTGGTCTTCAGGGTGCTCCTTCTGTGTTTATGCAACTGATTAATGAGGTTCTCCACGAGCACCTTTACAAAGGAGTTTTAGTCTATATTGATGACATCGTTGTTTACTCACAAACACATGATGAGCATGTTAAATTGGTACGTTCTGTCCTTCAAAAACTACGTTCCGCTGAACTGTACGCCAAACTGTCCAAATGTGAGTTTCACCAGGAAAAAATTGATTATTTGGGTTACCGCATTTCTTCTGAGGGAATTGAGATGGATCCTGAAAAGGTTAAAGCTGTGACGGAGTGGGCTCCTCCCCGAACTCGTAAACAACTGCAGAGCTTTTTGGGATTTGCTAACTTTTACCGCCAATTTATTCCGTCGTTCGCCGACATTGCCTTGCCCATTACGAACCTTCTTAAAACGAAAGGGGAGGGTAAACCTCGACCAGGGTCTCCCCTCAAATGGACCATGGAATGCCAAGCCGCTTTCGAAAAGCTTAAACGATTATTTGCGGCCGAGCCTGTCCTTAAACATCCCGATGTTGGTTCCCCGTTTGTAGTTCAGGCGGATGCCAGTGATGTCGCTGTGGGTGCAGTCTTATTACAACTCAACCACCGTGGCCAATTACAACCGTGTGCCTACACCTCTCGGAAACTATCTACAACCGAGCGTGGATGGGCCATTTGGGAGAAAGAAGCTTTTGCTGTTCGTTGGGCTCTCATGACTTGGCGTCATTTTCTCGAGGGTGCTCCCCATCCATTTGAGGTCTGGACGGACCATAAGAATTTGGAGGCTCTTACCTCCTCTCGTAAATTGTCCCCAAGACAACTTCGTTGGGCTCACTACTTCCATCGCTTCAATTTCCATCTTAAGTATATTCCAGGCGGCAAGAATTTCATGGCTGATGCTCTCTCCAGACTGCCACAATATGACGTTTCTAAACTTACTATTGTACAGCCCATCATGCCGCTTACTTTACCGGCTTCTCCGGTTTCTACTGGAAGCCATTCCACAGTCCTAACTACTCCACCTGCTGACCTAATTGCTCGTATTAAGAATGAACTGCTTACTGACGAATGGTATTCCGCACATTCAGGTGACTGTACTATTAGGGACGATCTTCCCTGGATTGGCTCTAAGATTTATGTCCCTAGTACTTTACGGCCTTTTGTTTTGCAACGCGCACACGACTCACGCTTGGCTGGCCATTTCGGTTTCGTTAAAACTGTACACCTTGTTAAACGACAGTTCTGGTGGCCCTCGCTAAAGAAGGATGTTGAATCATATATTGCTAGTTGCCCTGTTTGTGCGGCTTCTAAACGTGCACCGGGAAAACCGCGTGGCCTCCTCCAGTCCGTGGCGACACCAGAGGTGCCTTGGAAGGAGATTTCAATGGACTTCATAGTTGACCTTCCGCCCAGTCAAGGCTATACCGTCATTTGGGTCGTTACCGATCTTTTCTCCAAACAGGTTCATTTTGTCCCCTGTTCGAAGATTCCCTCTTCCAAATCTTTGGCTCGATTATTCGTTACCCATATTTATCGTTTTCATGGAGTTCCACAGCGTATCATTTCTGATAGAGGCACTCAATTTACGTCTCTTTTTTGGAAGGAATTTTTGAGACTGATTGGCTCCGCCCAAAGCTTAAGCTCCGCCTACCATCCCCAGACGAATGGCTCTTGTGAGAGGGCCAATTCCGTTTTGGAACAATACTTGCGCTGTTTTATCAATTTTCAACAAGATGACTGGGCTGATCTCCTGATACATGCCGAGGTGGCCTATAATAACTCCGTTCACTCCAGTACAAATATGACCCCTTTTAAAATCATCTATGGACAGGACTTTGTGCCCATCCCCGAATTGCCTCATGACTCGCCGACGGTTCCCTCTTTGGCCGATTGGTCCTCTAGGCTGTCTTCGGTTTGGCCAATCATACGCAAGACTTTGAACGATGCTCATGATTCACATAAACTGTATGCTGACAGGAAACGAGCGGTTCCCCCCGCCTACAAAGTTGGTGATAGAGTTTATGTGTCTACGAAGCATTTAGATAGCCCGCAGAAATGCAGGAAACTGGGTCCCAAATTTGTTGGTCCTTTCACAATAACCAAAATCATCAGCTCTGTGTCCGTCCGTTTGGATCTCCCAAAGACCTACCGGCGCCTGTACCCGGTGTTCCACGTTCACTTACTGAAACCTGAACGCACCTCACATCTCCGCAAACCTTTGCCTGATACCCCTGCACCTACCATGGTGGACGGTCACCAGCATTATGAAGTTCGTGATATTTTGGATTCCAGAGTCCGTAGGAATAAAACTCAGTTCCTAGTCATGTGGAAAGACTTTCCCCCTTCTCACAACGAATGGGTGGATAAAGAGCATCTCAAAGCTCCTAAACTGGTACGCCAGTTTTATGCCAAGTATCCACACAAACCTTAACCCTTTCCCTCTCTCCTATATGTCGTTTTGTCTTTTCTTGTCTGTTTTCCAGGTGTAGCCTCTCGTGTTCCGCAAGATGTCCCGGATTTCTCGCTGTTCCTGGAGGAGGTCCGGATGTCAGCCTCGCTAGTTCTGCTTAGCTGCCATGGCAACGGGGAGGGTGGGGGGCGTTGGGATACAAATGTTCTGCTGGTGGACAATGTTGATGGCTGGTGTTATCTCTTGGCTAACGGTCCCGCATTCCAGGCTGGTGAAGACCTGCCCACCTGATGGTGGAGAAGAAAGTATATCTGACAATGCAAAGGGGGGGTTTGGGGATTGGGATGGGCTTAAGCTTAATACTCTATGTTCGCGCCTAAACTATTCACTCTCAGCTTTACTTGGTCTGTTAACTATCGTTACTTAGTAAAAGTAGCCTTACTCATTTCAAATAATGTCTAAGCGTGGTCTTTCTTAAGCAAACGAAGAAGCAGGCCTGACAATATCTCTCACTGTTTCATCTTGTCCCGCCTTCTTCTTTACTGAAAATGTATAAAAGCTTCCTTAATCCTTTGTTCTTGGTTCTTGACCTTTTGTCCAGGAACCCTTTTCCTTGGAGTACTCCAATAAAAAGCAAACAGAAAACCTGCACCTCATGTCTGGCGTTCATCATTGGCTTCAGCACCAGGCTCAGACCCGAATTGGGGACATCAGCGCGGAGCCCTTTTTTTTTCTTTTTTACTCTGATTCGAAGGAGCTGAATGAATTTACTTGTTTAAATACTAGAGGTTTTTTTTTCTTTTAAGTTACTATCTTTTTTTATATTTTGCCATATTTTGCTAGCTTGCTTCTAATTTCCAGACTGTTCTTTCTTTTTTTTTAGAACTTAAAATTCACTTTTATTCCTTTAAATATTGATGGCCGGCTTTGTTCAGGAAAATCTTACTGTTTGAGGCCACAAGGTTGGACTATACTTGCCTACTCAAACTCCCCTAGTGGCTGGTAATTTAACAGGGAGAGTGAATGAGAGGAACTATTAAGCAGAAGTTGGCGTGACCTTGGGATGATTACACATCAAAGTAGAAGAAAAACTTCTTTCCTTTGAAGCTCTTTTTTGTTTCTCTTGGGATATTTTGGACTATTTTAAACTGGTTGTGATCTGGGATTGTCGTTTCAAAGGAGATATTATTGCCTTTTCTTTTTGCTGTTTTCCTTTTTCTTTTTTATACTAGCCGTACTACTTTTTGTTCAAAGATTGGAACTTTTGAATTATATGCACAGTTGCTTTTTGTTACAGCTTACTGTGGAATTGTTTGGTGTTTTTTTTTAAAAAGAGTTTTTTCTTTGTTTTCCTTTTCTATTTTTACCCCTTATTTTTTAGGGGGCTCTATTTTCCTTTGTTTCTGTCTTTGCTTTCTCTTTGATATTTCTCCTTTCCCCCCCTTTTCTCTATCTCTTCATCGTTTTTCTTTTTTCTTTTCTCTTTTACTCCCCCCCTCTCTTTATTGCTTTTCTTTTTAGTGTATAGTTGTCCTCATACACTAAATCCTCACTACCTTTCCTATAAATAACCAATTTCCTACCAGATTAAAGTGTAGCTTAAAAGAGAAAGAATAAAACCTGAAACATGAGTAGGAAGATGACACCGGCTGGCTCAACAACAGCGACCCCAACACCCCCGTCGACAGGAGGGCAAAAGACAATACAGATGATGCTCCACCAAGAAAAACAAGAAAAAGAAAATGCTACAACACTTGATACACTCCTGCAAGGATTACAGATGGTAAGGGAAAGTATGAAACGAAAAGTGGAAAGCTCTGAACGAAAATTAGAAGCAAAATTAGGCGCACTGGTGAAGAAATCTGAAGATATGGAAAAGAAAATAGAGAACATAGAAAATAAAACAGTCTTGACAGAAGGGAAAATGGAAACGATACAGCAATGGATGGCAAAGCAGGAAGAATTTATGGAAAAACAGCAAGAATCCATACGTGAGATGAAAGAAAGACTGGAAGAAAGAGAAAAGAAAGATGAAGACTTTGATTCTAGACTGAGTGACGTGGAAAAAGAAAGCACTGGAATAGGATGGGAGATGGATCGAGCTGAATATTTTCTAAGATTCCAAAATATAATACAAGAAAAGGGAGAGAACATGCTTTTAATAATACCAAAACTATTGGCTGAGATTTTAGAGATGCCCCAAGAATTAGTGAGAGATGGCATAGACAATGCCAAAGTAATAGCCAAAAGCCAACATGGGTTTGTCAAAAACAGATCATGCCAGACTAGTCTAATTGCATTCTTTGACAAAGTGACAAAATTAGTGGACCAGAGGAATGCTGTCGATATAATTTACTTGGACTTCAGTAAGGCATTTGATAAAGTAGACCATAACCTACTATTAGATAAAGTAGAAAAATGTGGGTTAGACAGCATCACCACCAAATGGATTCGCAACTGGCTGACCAACCGCACTCAACGTGTAGTCCTCAATGGAACTGCATCTACATGAAAGGAAGCATGCAGTGGAGTACCCCAAGGCTCTGTTTTAGACCCAGTACTCTTCAACATCTTCATCAATGATTTGGATGAGGGGATAAATGGGGAACTCATCAAATTTGCAGACGACACCAAGCTGGCAGGAATAGCCAACACTCCAGAAGATAGGCTTAAGATACAGAAGGATCTTGACAAACTTGAACATTGGGCACTATCTAATAAAATGAAATTCAATTGTGAAAAAAGTAAGGTTCTACATTTAGGCAAGAAAAACAAAATGCACAGGTACAGTATAGGTGGTACCTTGCTCAATAGTAGCAACTGTGAGAGGGATCTTGGAATCGTAGTGGACAACCATTTAAATATGAACCAGCAGTGTGCAGCAGCTGCCAAAAAAGCCAACACAGTTCTAGGCTGCATAAACAGAGGGATAGAATCTAGATCACGTGAAGTGTTAATGCCACTGTATAGTGCCTTGGTAAGGCCACACTTGGAATACTGCATACAGTTTTGGTCACCAAGATGTAGAAAAGACGTGGAGATGATGTAGAAAAGAGTGCAGAGAAGAGCAACCAAGATGATTAGGGGACTGGAGACTAAAACATATGAAGAACGGTTGCAGGAGCTGGGTATGTCTAGTTTGATGAAGAGAAGGACCAGGGGAGACATGATAGCAGTGTTCCGATATCTCAGAGGGTGCCACAAAGAAGAGGGAGTCAAACTATTATCCAAGGCACCTGGGGGCAGGACAAGAAGCAATGGGTGGAAACTAATCAAGGAGAGAAGCAACTTAGAACTAAGGAGAAATTTCCTGACAGTTAGAACAATTAACCTCTGGAACAGCTTGCCTCCAGAAGTTGTGAATGCCCCAACCCTGGAAGTCTTTAAAAAGATGTTAGATAGCCATTTGTCTGAAATGGTATAAGGTTCCTGCCCAGGCAGGGGGTTGGACTAGAAGACCTACAAGGTCCCTTCCAACTCTGCTATTGTATTGTATTGTATTGTAATGCCTTCCGAGTAACATAAGAACATAACATAAGAACAGGCCACAGCCCATGCAGTCCAGCATTCTGTCTCACACAGTGGCTCCCCATTTGCTTCAGGGTATTCCCAAGCAGATGTCTTCACCTGCTTATGATTCCCTGCAAATGGCATTGAGAAATGTCCTGCCTATCTCTCCAACCCAGAGGGTATCCTTAGGCATCCATAATGATAGCCATTGATTCCCTTGTTCTCCATGAACTCGTCTAATCCTTTCTTAAAGGTGTCGAGGCTGACAGCTGTCACCACTTCTTCTGGCAGGGAGTTCCATAGACCAGTGATCCTCTGGGTGAAAAAGTACTTCCTCTTATTTGTTTGAGGTCTAGCTTCCAAAAGTTTCATGGAGTGCTACCTAGTTCTAGTGTTGTGCGATAGGGAAAACAGTTTTTCCTTTTCTACTTTGTCCACACCGTACATGATTTTATAGACTTCAATCAGGTCACCTCTCAGGTGCCATTGTTCTAGAGTGAAGAGGCCCAGCCATTGCAGCCTCAGATGGTAAGGAAGGTGTTTCAGCCCCCTAATCATTCTGGTTGCCCTCCTCTGCACCTTTTCCATTTCCATAATATCCTTCTGAAGGTATGGTGACCAGAACTGTACACAATACTCCAGATGGGGCCTCACCATAGATTTATAAAGAGGCAAAATGACACTTGCTGACTTGTTTTCTATACCCTTCCTAATGATCCCTAGCAATGAGTTTGCTTTTTTCACTGCTGCGGCACACTGGGTTGACACCTTCATTGAGCTGTCCACCAGGACACCAAGGTCCCTTTCCTGGTTAGTTGCAAGGAGTTCAGACCCCATCAGTTTATAGATATAGTTGGGGTTTTTTGCCCCAACGTGCATCTCTCTGCACTTACTAATGTTGAAGCTCATTTGCCACTGGGTTGCCCACTCCCCCAGTGTCAAGAGATCCCTCTAGAGCTCCTCACACTCTCTCTCAGTTTTTACTACCCTGTATAATTTAGTGTCGTCAGCAAATTTGGCTACCTTGCTGTTTACTCCTACTTCTAGATCATTTATGAAAAGGTTGAAGAGCAGGGGTCCCAGTACTGAACTTTGGGGGACCCCACTCTTTACCTCCCTCCACCTGGAGAAGTGTCCATTTAATGCTACTTTCTGTTTCCTGTCCTGTTTCCTGCCAGTTGCTAATCCAGGACAAGGCCTGTCCCTTTATTCCATGACTGGCAAATTTATTTAAGAGCCTTTGGTGCGGGACCTTGTCAAAGGCCTTCTGAAAGTCCAGATAAACAATGTCAACTGGATCTCCCTTGTCCACGTGCTTGTTGACACTCTCAAAAAATTCCAGCAGATTAGTGAGGCATGATTTGCCCTTGCAAAAGCCATGTTGGCTCTCCTTCAGCAGCGCCTTCTCTTCTACATGCCTATTAATTTTATCTTTTAAGATGGTTTCCATCACTTTACCTGGGACACTTGTCAAGCTGACCGGTCGGTAATTTCCTGGATCACCTCTGGATCCTTTTTTGAAGATAGGTGTTATATTCGCTACCTTCCAGTCATCTGGCACAAGGCCTGGTTTGAGGGAAAGATTATATATTTTGGCAAGGACATCAGCAATTTCATCTTTAAGTTCCTTGAGAACTCGTGGATGGATGCCATCTGGTCCTGGTGATTTGTTAGTGTTTAGTTTAACAAGACATGCAAGGACCTCCTCCCTGGTTATTTCTATCTGGGTTAATTCCTCAGTTTCCCTCCCTACAAAGATAGGCTCTGTTTTAGGCATGTGATCTCTGTCTTCTTCAGTGAATACTGAAGCAAAGAATTCATTGAGTCTCTCTGCAATCTCTGTTTCCTCCTTAATAATCCCTTGCCTTCCATTGTCATCTAATGGTCCAATGGCCTTCCCAGTTGGGTTCTTACTTCTAATGTACTTAAAGAAGTCCTTGTTATTTCTTTAAGTGTTTTTAGCTAAACGCTCCTCAAAGTCTTGCTTTGCTTTCCTGATTGTTGCCTTGCATTTGTTCTGCCAGAATTTATGTTTCTGCCTGTTGTCCTCATTTGGAGAAGCATTCCATCTTTTAAATGAGCTTTTCTTGCTTTTGATCACTTCCCGAACAGCTCCTGTAAGCCACATCGGAGTCCTCTTGAACCTGCCGGTGCCCTTTTTCCTTTTAAGTATACATTTCAATTGGGCCTCTGTTATTGTTTTTGTGAGCAGCCTCCATGTCTCATGGAGTGTTTGGACTTTCTCAATTCTCCCTTTCAGCTTCTTTTTTACTAGTTTCCTCATCAGGAAATTTCCTTTATGAAAATTTAAGGTCTCTGTGTTAGATTTTATCGGTGATTTGCAGTCTATGATTAAGTTAAAAATAATTGTGTTGTGGTCACTGTTCCCTATTGGATCAGTCACATTAACATTTTGCACCAGATCCTGTATATTGCTCAGAACCAAGTCAAGGATTCTTGTACCTCTAGTTGGGTCTTCAACCATCTGTTCCAGGGAACAATCATTTAGCATATCTAGGAACTTTATCTCTTTGTCATGTGCTGAACAACAGTTCACCCAATCTATGTGAGGATAATTGAAATCCCCCATTATAACCAGGCTTCCCTTTTTTGATGCCTCCTTTACAACATTCTCCAACTGCCAGTCTCTCTCGGGGGCTTGGGTCGGAGGCCGATAACATATGCCTACTGTTAGACCATTCTTTTGGCCTGATAGTCTTACCCACAGAGTTTCTAGTGGTGATTCTAAATCACCTCGATATGCCAATTCGTATGACTTTATCTCTTCTTTGACATACAAGGCTACACCACCTCCTGTTTGTCCCTTCCTGTCCTTCCTGTACAGTTTGTAGCCTGGGATGACTGTATCCCATTGGTCCACCAGGTTTCAGTGATACCAATAATATCAATATTTTTGTCTATTGCTAGGTATTCCAGCTCCCCTATTTTGTTCCGGAGGCTTCTGGCATTTGCACACAGGCATTTATATATACTTTTCTGATGCAGTCTTTTGAGTCCAGTTGCATCCTTAGACTGCTTCTTGCATCCTTCTGCTAGAGTGCTGGTGACTGGCTCCTCGCTCTGCTCAGTAATTACTGCATCCTCCTCACTACTCAAGTAAACACTTTCCCGAACCGGATGCTGCCCAGCTCCTGTCGGCTTTCCCCCAGTTATCAGTTTAAAAGTTGTTCTGCAGCCTTTTTGATGTTGAGTGCCAGCAACCTTGTCCCTTCATGGTTCAAGTGCAACCCATCCCCCCTGAATAGGTTTGGCTTGCCACAAAATGTTCTCCAGTTCCTGACAAATCTGAAGCCCTCCTCCCGACACCATCGCCTCATCCACACATTGAGGTTTCTGAGCTCTGCCTGTCTGGTAGGTCCTGCACGAGGAACAGGCAGCACTTCTGAAAATGCTACCTTGGAAGTCCGGGACTTCAATCTTCTTCCTAGCAACCTGAATTTGGCTTCCAGGACTGATTGCTTTGCCTTCCCAACATCATTGGTATCAACGTGTACCACGACCTCTGGCTCCTTCCCAGTTCTCTCTAACAAACTATCTAGATTTCTCGTGATGTCTGCAACCTTTGCACCAGGTAGGCAACTCACCACGGTTGTCATGTGCATCACAAATCCATCTCTCTGTGTTTCTAATAATTTAATCACCTAATACAAGGAGCCTCTCTCCTGCAGTCTGTTCATCTTCATTCACCTCATCAACTTTATTAAGGGAGAGGTCTTCAGTTTGTTCCTGTTGTTCTTCTTCCTTTATCTTGTCAAGTGTGATGAAGAAGAGATCCTCGGATGGGACCAGTTGCTCATCTGTGCATTCCTTATCAGGTGTGATGGGGGAAGGAGCCTCAAGTTGATTCTGTAAATTCAGACTCTCAGAGCGATCCCTTGCTCTTCTATTTCTTCGAGTTACATTCCTCCATGGATCTACCTCTTGAGTTAGTGAAATGACTTCTTCCTGAGAGCTGTGCCCTGTCTCTTCATTGTCCAGGATAGTCTGCTCTGCTCTGTCCAAGAACAGCTCAAGCTACTTAATTTGCTGATGGTTAGATGTACGTGCCTCCAGCTGCTGGACCTTCTCTTCTAGCAGTGCAACCAGCTTGCACTTGCTGCAGGTGTAGTTCTCCACGTGCTTGGGCAAAATCAGAAACATGGCACAAGTGTTGCAGATAAATACAGCTGCTCCCTCGGACTCCATTTTAATGATTGCAGTATTCAGTGCTCACTTGTTCCTGTTGGTTTTACTCTTCCTCTTTGTGTCTTTAAATCTCCCCTTCAACAGCACCTCCAATCAGCTCCAGCCACAGGAAGTTCAAATGAAATAGCCACTACTTGCTCTTCCCCCTTGTGTCTTTAAATCTCCCCTTCAGCAGCACTTCCAATCAGCTCCAGCCACAGGAAGTTCAAAAATGAGTAAACACAAGATATGCGACCAGAAATGCACTCCCAAGAGAAATACATGTAAGATTTACTAAAAAAAATACTGAGATTTCAAATATTGCAGAAAATAAGAGATAAAAAACTTGAAAACAGAGGAAAGGAAATTACGGTATTAAAACAAATCCCAAGAAAGGTGAGAGAAAACAGAAGAAGATACCAATTCTTGTCTACAATCTTGATTAGAAAAGGCATCCAGTTTAGATGGCTTATACCGGAAGGTTTAATATTTACCTGGGAAGGACAGAGATACAGAATTGACACCTTAGAAAAAGCAGAAGCGTTCTATAAAAAACATTTTAAAGGGACTGCAGAGAAGACAGACAAAGAAGATCCACTGTCAGCAATGCTAGAGGAGACACTAGAGGGCGCTGTAGGTGGAATGGACACAGAAAGAGAGACTTTAGGAGGGGCAGAACCGAGAGAACAGAGAGAAATAAGATCAACCAGAGCTATAAAACCCTTATATAAAACATAAACATGGAAGAAAACACAATGTTCACAGTCAATATAAATGGACTTAATTCCCCAGTCAAAAGAAGGAAAATATTTCATAAATTGGGAAAATTAAGATCACAAATAATTTGTTTACAATAAGTACACATTCGAAGAAAAGATATGCATTTGTTAATCCAACCTAAACTTGGGAAAATTTTTACTTCATTGGCAGATAGTAAGAAAAGGGGAGAGGTTTTTTACATTAAAGACAAAATACCGACAAAACAAATTTATGCAGATGAAGATGGAAGGATTTTGATGGTAGAAATTATGGATAATAATAAAAAAAATACTTTTGATTGCAATCTATGCACCTAATCAAAAACAAGATTAATTCTTTAGAAAACTCCACAAAAAGATTGTGGACTTAGAATATGTTGACATCTGTATGATGGGAGATTTTAACTGAATCCCAAACCAGAATATAGACTATAAAACATCTAAGATGGGAAAAATCAGCAGGAAAACACTACCAAAGTCCTTTTTTAGGATGATAGAGGAAATGAATCTAAAAGATATCTGCAGAGAAAGAACCCCCAGTAAAAAACAATATACTTATTACTCCTATAGGCATTTATCACTTTCAAGAATAGATATGATTTGGCTCTCCTCAGACTTAAGTGACTTAGTCCAAGAAGTGGTAATAGAAACTAGTACCTGGGCAGACCATAACCCAATGACAATTAAGTGGAATGGGCAAAAAATTAGATCCAGATGGACGCTAAATAATACAATACTGAAAGAAAAGGATTTTGTACTTAAAATGAAAAAAGAACTGGCATGCTATTTCAAAGAAAATAAAAAAGAAGATACATCTATTCAGAATCTGTGGAATGCAATGAAGGCAGTTACCAGAGGTTTGATAACAGACTATACAAGAAAAAGAAATATAGAGAAACAATGTATACGTAAAAGATTAGAGAATGAATACAAGACACTGGAAAAAGAGTTACAGAAATCCCCACAAAGAAAAGATATTAGAATGAAAATGGATATAATTAAACACAAAATGGATTTATTGGAAAAGGAGGAACTGGCTCGAAAGATTAGAAATGCAAAACAGAACTATTTTGAAAATGCAAATAAATCAGGCAGGTGGTTGGCATACAAACTAAAGAAAGAGAAATGAGGAAGATTCAACAATTAAAAGATGAACAGGGACAAATACACTATATAAATAAGGAAAAAAAGAAAATTATCCGAGATTATTACATTAAACTATACAAACAAGAAAACATAGCAGAGCAAGATGTTAAGCACTATTTACAGGAGGCCAAACTCCCTACTATACCGGATGGTATTAGAAATATACTAGATGCTAAGATAACGATGATGGAACTAACAGAAGCTATTAAAAGACAAAATAATGGGAAGGTTCCGGGACCAGACGGTCTTCCAGCGGAGCTTTACAAAACCTTGGAGGAAATACTATCGCTTCCCTTACTAGAAGTGATGAATGAAATTATATCTGGTAGTAAAATGCCAAACTCTTTGTCAGAAGCATATGTTTCATGATACCCAAGGAAGAAACTGACCTCATTCAAATAAAGAATTATAGACCAATTTCACTACTAAATTCAGATTAGAAACTATTTGCATCAATACTAGCAGAGAGAATTAAAAAATATTTAAATAGCTTTATACATCCTGATCAAAATGGGTTTCTACCAAAGAGACAAATTAAAGATAATATAAGAATAATCTTGAATACACTGGAATGCTATGAAGCACATCCTGAAAAACAAATGGCCCTGATGTTCCTTGACGCACAAAAAGCCTTTGATAATGTGAGCTGGCAATTTATGTTTCAACAATTAGAGCAAATAATTTGGTAAAAACTTTATGCATGTTATACATACCATATATCACAAACAAACTGCTAAGATAATGATAAACAGAGAATTTACTGATAATATCGAGATAAAAATATAACACCTCTCCTGCGTGAGCTGCACTGGCTGCCTGTGGCCTTCCGGGTGCGCTTCAAGATACTGACAACCATCTTAAAGCACTCCATGGCATGGGACCTGGGTATTTGTGAGACCGCCTCCTACCACATACCTCCCTCCATCCTGTCCGCTCGCACAGGGAGGGTCTCCTCAGGATGCCATCTGCCAGCCAATACCAGCTGGTGGCCCCCAGGGGAAGGCCCTTCTCTGTGGCGGGGCCGGCTCGTACCATTCGTACCATCACGGACCTCCGCGTCTTCCACCGGGAGCTTAAAACTTACTTTTTTCATCTGGCTGGCCTGGCTTAGATGTTAATAACAAATTGTAGGGATTTTAATAAGGGATTTTAGATGGGTTTTAAAGATGTTTTTAGCACGGGTTTACATTTAATATATTTTTATTGTATTTATATTGTATTTTTGTATTGTTTTTAATATTTACCTGTGCACCGCCCTGAGTCCCTTCAGGGAGATAGGGCGGTATACAAATCCAAGAATAAATAAAAATAAATAAATAAATAAAAAGAGGCACAAGACAAGGTTGCCCACTATCACCCTTACTTTTTGTTCTAACATTAGAAGTTTTAAATAGAAAGAGAAGAGAAGATGAAGGAATAAAGGGAATGGCAATCAGAAAAGAACAATACAAATTGCAAGCATTTGCAGATGACAGCTTTTATTCTTGAAGAACCATTTGAAACTGCACCTAAATTGATAGAAAGAATTGAGGACTACGAAAAAGTAGCAGGCTTGAAAATAAATAAAGATAAAAGGAGGGGCTGGGAGGCACCGTTTTGCGGTGGTTCTCGTCCTACCTCTCTGGTCGGTCGCAATATGTGTTGGCAGGGGGGCAGAGGTCGGCCTCGAGGCCCCTTGTATGTGGGGTCCCTCAGGGGTCGGTCCTCTCGCCCCTCCTATTCAACACATATATGAAGCCGCTGGGTGAGATCATCCGTGGTTTTGGGGTGGGATATCATCTGTACGCTGATGATACTCAGCTGTACATCTCCACCCCAGACCACCCCAACGATGCCGTTGAGGTGATGTCCCGGTGTTTGGAAGCCGTACGGATCTGGATGGGTAGTAACAAACTCAAGCTCAACCCGTCCAAGACTGAGTGGCTGTGGTTGCCGGCACCCCGGTTCAGCCAGATTACTCCAACTCTTTATTTATTTATTTATTTTATTCAATTTATATCCCGCCCTTCTCCAACAGGACCCAGGGTGGCGCACAGGAATTTAAAACAACATACAAAAATAGAACCAAATACATAAATTTAAAAAACCTATTAAATGACAAAAAACCTGCGCTAAAACCAAATTAAAATCCCCCATTTAAAACTGTCTAATATTTGTCCCAGCGGAGGCTATGTTAGGCCGGCTTGATGAAATAAGTGTGTTTTTAAACACCGGCGGAAGAGGCGGAGGTCGGTGATAGTGCGGAGTTCAGGGGGTAGGTCGTTCCACAGGGCAGGGCCCGCCACAGAGAAGGTCCTTCCCCTGGGTGACGCCAGCCGGCATTGTCCATTGTCTGGCCATTGGGGGCAAAACACCGGCCCCCGTGGAGAGGGCGCACAATTTGGGTGTCCTCCTGGATTCCCGGCTGTCCATGGAGGACCATGTGGCGGCTGTGGTCAGGGGGGCGTTTCATCAGGTACGCCTGATGCGCCAATTGCGCCCCTTACTGGACCGGGCTGCCCTTCGCACAGTCACTCAGGCCCTTGTGACATCCCGACTGGACTACTGCAATGCTCTCTACATGGGGCTTCCCTTGAGGTGCACTCGAAAGCTACAGTTAGTACAGAATGCAGCCGCGCGGGTGATTACAGGTGCCCCTACATGCTCCCACATAACACCGATCCTGTGCGAGCTGCACTGGCTTCCTGTGGTCTTTCGGGTGCACTTCAAGGACTTGACGACCATCTTTAAAGCGCTCCATGGCTCGGGACCTAGATATATGCGAGACCGTCTTCTGCCCCATACATCCCTTAGACCGATTCGCTCCCACAGAGAGGGCCTTCTCAGGGTGCCATCGGCTGGACAATGCCGGCTGGCGACACCCAGGGGAAGGGCCTTCTCTGTGGCGGGCCCTACCCTGTGGAACGACCTACCCCCTGAACTCCGCACCATCACTGACCTCCGCCTCTTCCGCCAGTGCTTAAAAACACATTTATTTCATAAGAACAGTCGGCTGGGGTTTGTACAGGGACTAACCTTCGATCTGCCCGTATGCAGGACCCCTAGACTGATAGACTAAGACCAACTGACTTTTTCCCTCCTGCCCCCTTAAGGTCATCTATTGCACTTTATTCACCTGTCACTTTATTGCTGCTCCTCTGGACTCTTAGCGGACTTGCTATTATCCCCCCGGACCTAGACGACCATCGGGGGTTCCAAATGTATTCTAGGTGTGATCTCCTTTGCCTGCGGGAGTCTCCCCTCTCGCAGGCCTGGCCCCCTTATCTAACACGGGCCCACCTCGAGGATGGACTGATTGCTCCTGAGAGGTGGGCGAAGCGCAGACTAAGGGGGTTTTTATTAAACATTTTATTCGACTTTTAGGGGGTTCCAGGGAGGGGGGGAGGGAGAGTCAGGTGGGGGTATGCCAAAAAGGGCCGGCAGGAAGCGGAAGTAGAGTAACGGAGGAGGGGGGGTCGTTTCCACTGGGGTATTTTCCATCAATACGGTCTTGGGGAGGGGCAGGGGCGGTGGGAAGGGGGATGGACATCACGAGTTGGAGGACCGGGGCCGCTGGTTACGGGTGGTCACGCGCTCCAACTCCCCCTGTCCCCATCGCAGACTAGGTGGGCAAGAACCACAGACCCAGGGCCCTAGGCTGATGCTATGCAACGCCAGGCCCGTGGTACAAAAAGCCCCCCTCATCCATGACCTTGTGTCAGAGGGGGACCCGGATCTGGTAGGCATTACGGAAACCTGGTTGGGCCACGAGGGAGGACATCCCCTCGTAGAAATGTTCCCACCAGGATACCGAGCCTTTCATCAGCCTAGGGCCCTAGGGAGGGGTGGGGGGGTGGCAATTATGGTTAGGGAAGGTCTTGAGCCAAAGGAGACCACGATCCCTCAGACAACCGGGTGCGAGTCCCTCCTTGTGAAGTGGGGCCTAGGGAGGCAGTTGGGCGTGTTAGTTGTATACCTGGCTCCTCGCTATGCAACAACAGCCCTGCCTGAGCTCCTAGAGGTGATAGCCGAGGCGGCGGTTGAGACCCCCAGACTTTTAGTCATGGGGGACTTTAACCTGCCGTCGGCAGGCGAAACCTCTGGTGCAGCTCGGGAGTTCGTGGCTTCCATGACAGCCATGGACCTGACCCAGGTAGTTTTAGGCCCTACTCACGAGGGCGGACACACCCTGGATCTCATC
Organism: Rhabdophis nuchalis; assembly: GCA_039707465.1. NCBI lineage: Eukaryota > Metazoa > Chordata > Lepidosauria > Squamata > Natricidae > Rhabdophis > Rhabdophis nuchalis. Next base: position 3,198,516 of record CM077649.1, read on the forward strand.
TTCGTCTCGGGACAGTGGAGTAGTGATCTGGGAATAGGGGATTTAGTCATCACACCCCTGTCATGGACAGATCACGCTCTCCTTCGGCTCAACTTTCCGATCACTGCACCTCACTGCGGGGAGGCGGAACCGGACATTCCTATATGGTTCCGCCCCAGGCTCCTGATGGACCCGATAAGGTTCCAGAGGGAGCTTGGGCCAATTCCTGTGGACTTGCCCCGCGACTCGACTGAGGACCTAGTGGCTGCATGGTTAAGTGCGGCCACAGGGGCCTTGGACCGAGTTGCGCCCTTGCGGCCTCTCTTGCGGCGACGAACCACCTGGGCTCCTTGGTTTACCGAGGGGCTTAGGGAGATGAAGCGCCACAAGAGACGCCTAGAGAGCAGATGGAGATCTTCTCACTCCGAAGCCGACCGAACACTAGTGAGAGACCATATTAGGACTTACTTAGTGGCGATAAGAGTGGCCAAATGTGAGTATTGTGCCACTCTTATTGCATCCGCAGATAACCGCCCTGCCGCCCTATTTGGGGTGACCCGCTCCATCCTTCAACAGAGGCCGCGGGAAGCCCCTTTACAGGGTCGAGCAGAGGAATTTGGGATTTATCTGCAGGAGAAAATCACTCGGATTCGGAACGAGCTATCCTCCATCGACAGTGGTCCAGTCGAGCAGGCCGAGGCTGTTCTTGTGACACCATCTTGGGAGGAGTTTGATTTTGTTACCACCGAGGATATGGACAAGTTGTCAAAGAGACTTAGGGCTACCACATGTTTATTGGACCCGTGTCCCTCCTGGCTTGTACTGGCATCCTGGGAGATGACACGAGGCTGGCTCCAGGGCATTGTCAACGCATCTTTGAGTGAGGGGTCCTCGCCTGCCGTCTTGAAAGAGGCGGTAGTAAGGCCCCTCCTTAAGAAGCCGTCCCTGGATCCAGAATTACTAGAGAACTATCGTCCCATCTCCAACCTCCACTTTTTAGTGAAGGTTGTTGAGAGTGTGGTGGCTCAACAGTTTCCGCGACACTTGGAGGAAGTTGATTATCTAGACCCGCGCCAGTCCGGCTTCTGACCCAGGCACAGCACCGAGACGGCATTGGTCGCGTTGATTGATGATCTCTGGAGGGCGCGGGATAGAGGATATTCCTCTATCCTAGTCCTATTAGACCTCTCAGCGGCTTTTGATACCATCAACCATGGTATCCTATTGCACCGACTGGGGAGGTTGGGGCTGGGAGGCACCGTTCTGCGGTGGTTCTCGTCCTACCTCTCTGGTCGGTCGCAATATGTGTTGGCAGGGGGGCAGAGGTCGGCCTCGAGGTCCCTCATATGTGGGGTTCCTCAGGGGTCGGTCCTCTCGCCCTTACTGTTCAACACATATATGAAGCCGCTGGGTGAGATCATCCGTGGTTTTGGGGTGGGATATCATCTGTACGCTGATGATACTCAGTTGTACATATCCACCCCAGACCACCCCAACGATGCCGTCGAGGTTATGTCCCGGTGTTTGGAGGCCGTACGGATCTGGATGGGTGGTAACAAAGTCAAGCTCAACCCGTCCAAGACTGAGTGGCTGTGGCTTCCGGCGCCCCAGTTCAGCCAGATTATTCCAACTCTGGCCATTGGGGGCAAAACACTGGCCCCCGTGGAGAGGGCGCGCAATTTGGGTGTCCTCCTGGATTCCCGGCTGTCTATGGAAGATCATGTGGCAGCCGTGGCCAGGGGGGCGTTCCATCAGGTACGCCTGATGCGCCAATTGCGCCCCTTACTGGACCGGGGTGCCTTACGCACAGTCACTCAAGCACTCGTCACCTCTCGACTCGACTACTGTAATGCTCTCTACATGGGGCTCCCCTTGAGGTGCACCCGAAAGCTGCAGCTAGTCCAGAATGCAGCCACGCGGGTGATTACGGGAGTGCCTAGACACTCCCACATAACACCTATCCTGCGCGAGCTGCACTGGCTCCCTGTGGTCTTTCGGGTGCGCTTCAAGGTTTTAACGACCATCTTTAAAGCGCTCCATGGCTCTGGGCCTAGTTATATGCGAGACCGCCTCCTGCCCCATACATCCCTCAGACCGATACGCTCCCACAGAGAGGGCCTCCTCAGGGTGCCGTCGGCTGGACAATGCCGACTGGCGACACTCAGGGGAAGAGCCTTCTCTGTGGCGGGCCCTGCCCTTTGGAACGACCTACCCCCTGAACTCCGCACCATCTCCGACCTCCGCCTCTTCCGCAAGTGTCTGAAGACACACCTTTTCCATCTAGCCGGCCTAGCGTAACCCCCATTACTGACTCTTAGATAGTTTTAAATTTGGGTTTTTTAAATTCGGTTTTTAGCGCAGGGTCTATTAGAATAAGTTTTTAAAAATTTTATATGTTTTATATGTGTTTTAACATCCCTGTGCGCCGCCCTGGGTCCGTTTGGAGAAGGGCGGGGTATAAATTTAATAAAATAAAATAAAAATAAATAAAATAAATTCATCAAGCCGGCCTTACATAGCCTCTGCTGTGACTAATCTTAGATAGTTTTAAATGGGGGATTTTAATTGGTTTTAGCACAGGTTTCAGTATTTAATAGATTTTAAATTATATGTTTTTTGTACTATTTTGTATGTTGTTTTTAAATTCCTGTGCGCCACCCTGGGTCCTTTTGGAGAAGGGCGGGATATAAATTGAATAAAATAAAATAAATAAATAAATAAATAAATAAATAAATAAATAAATAAATAAATAAATAAATAAATAAATAAATAAATAATAAATAAATAAATAAATAAATAAATAAAATAAATCAGGTACACCTGATGCGCCAATTGCGCCCCTTACTGGACCGGGCTGCCCTTCGCACAGTCACTCAGGCCCTCGTGACATCCCGACTGGACTACTGCAATGCTCTCTACATGGGGCTTTCCTTGAGGCGCACTCGAAAGCTACAGTTAGTGCAGAATGCAGCCGCGCGGGTGATTATGGGAGCCCCTAGATGCTCCCACGTAACACCGATCCTGCGCGAGCTGCACTGGCTTCCTGTGGTCTTTCGGGTGCGCTTCAAGGTCTTGACGACCATCTTCAAAGCGCTCCATGGCTCGGGACCTAGTTATATGCGAGACCGTCTTCTGCCCCATACATCCCTTAGACCGATACGCTCCCACAGAGAGGGCCTTCTCCGAGTGCCGTCGGCCGGACAATGCCGGCTGGCGACACCCAGGGGAAGGGCGTTCTCTGTGGCGGGCCCTGCCCTGTGGAACGACCTACCCCCTGAACTCCGTACCATCACCGACCTCCGCCTCTTTCGCCAGTGTCTAAAAACACACCTGTTTCATCAAGCCGGCCTAACATAGCCTCCGCTGTGACGAGTATTAGATAGTTTTAAAATGGGGGATTTTAATTGGTTTTAGCGCAGGTTTTGATATTTAATAGGTTTTATATTTGTGTATTTTGTATTACTTTTGTATGTTATTTTAAATTCCTGTGCACCGCCCTGGGTCTTTTTGGGGAAGGGCGGGATACAAATCGAATAAAACTAAACTAAACTAAACTTTGGGGTCCATTTCATTAGACGGTTTCAAGAGCTGCAGGTTTTGCTATTTAATAGATTTTTAAATTTATATGTTTTGTACTATTTTTGTATGTTGTTTTTAAATTCCTGTGCGCCGCCCTGGGTCCTTTTGGAGAAGGGCGGGATATAAATTGAATAAAATAAAATAAATAAATAAAATATTGACAAAGAATATGTTAGCAAGACAGAAAGAGGAATTAACAGAAATCTTGAAAATCCAAGTTACAAACAGGGTTAAATATTTAGGAATCCATTTGACACCTAGTTGCAGTGCACTTAAAGAGGACAACTACTCTAGACTTAAGCAACAAATAGCAGCAGATTTAATGAAATGGCAGAATTTACAATTATCATTGATAAGGAGAATAGCTACAATAAAAATGAATATTTTACCAAAAGTTTTATAGCTATTTCAGATAACCCCATTAGATTGGGCAAGGACTACTTTGATGATCTGAACAAAATGGTCTCAAAGTTTATGTGGCAGGGAAAAAGAGCAAGAATAAAGCTCAAAATCTTACAAGATGCCAAAATGAGGGGAGGTATGGGACTACCTGATTGGGAATTATATTATCAAGCAACAAACCTGATGTGAATTAAAGATTGGATAACGTTAAGAAACACTAGACTTTTAGACCTAGAAGGACATGATTTATTTTTGGGCTGGCACACATTTCTGTGGTATAAGGGCACCAAGGAGCATGGTTATTTTAGAAGACACTATGTAAGAGAGTCTTTGATTTTAAATTGGGAAAAGGTTGAAAGGCTGCATTACCTTAAAATACAGTCTGGATATCAACTATTGAAGCGTTTTCATATGCAAGAATATATATAAAGGAACAAACAATTAGATACTCTGAGTTATTAAATACAGAGGGTGATCTCAAATCTATCCAGGAACTAAAACAAGAAGGAATATAAATGAATTGGTATACATATATGCAAATACATTCTAGACATAAGGAAGATTAAAAAAAGGAAGGTGTCTATGATAAAATGACAGAATTAGATAAAATTTTAAAAGGTGTTCATGAAAAAGTAATTAAAAAACTTTATGCTTACTTATTAGAGTTTAAGCTTCAGGAAGAACAAGTGAAAGAAATTATGATAACTTGGGGAAAAATTTGGGCATGGGATTGACTTAGATAAGTGGCAAAAATTGTGGACGCAAAATTATAAAATGACAATGTCATTTGCTTATAAAGAGAACTTGTATAAGATGTTTTACAGGTGGCACCTATCACCAGCAAGAATTGCAAGAATGTCTAAGAATAAATCCGAAAAATGTTGGAAATGTCACCAGACACCTGGTTCTTATTACCATATGTGTTTGGAGGCTAAAAGTTATTGGACTATGATCCACATATGGCTGGAGATAATGAAACACAAGCACATAGACTTTAAACCTGAACATTTTTTTACTTGGAATCACACCAGAAGCATTAGATAAAAACTTGAAATACTTAATTGTGAATGTTTTAACAGCAGCTAGAATTGTATTTGCAAAAAATTGGAGAAATGAGAAATTACCTTCTCAAGAGGAAATTATTTGTAAGATTATGGAATGTGCAGAAATGAGTAAGCTGACATTTGAAATTAGAGAGCAAGAGGACGAACAATTTTATAAAGTATGGAATATGTTTTACCAATGGCTGGAAAAAAAACCCCAAGGGTCATAATATATAAAATAACTTTTAAAAACTAATTGTAACAAATATTGCTGGGAGCGCGCACTCGCTGTTTACAAGAGGTTGCATGGTCCGATCTCCATGGCTCCTCTCTCAACCCAGGAGGTCGGAGTTCCCAGGGCCGGGGCTCGAGGCTGATGCTGCTCAACGCCAGGTCCGTTATCAACAAGGCCCCCCTCATCCATGATTTGGTATCAGAGGGGGAGCCGGACCTGGTAGGTGTCACGGAAACCTGGCTGGGTCCCGAGGGGGAGGTGCCCCTCATGGAAATGTGCCCGCCAGGCTACCAGACATTCCATCAGCCACGAGCCCTAGGCAGGGGTGGGGGGAGTGGCGGTTATTATGAGGGAGGATCTAGTTCTGAGGGAGACCGCTGTGCCGCAGATCGCCGGCTGTGAGGCCTTGGGTGTGAAGTGGGGCCTTGGGAGGCAGTTGGGCTTGCTGATTGTGTACCTGGCTCCCCGCTACGTCTCAGCAGCCCTGCCCGAGCTTCTCGAGGTGATAGCCAAGATGGCAGTTGAGACCCCCAGGCTTTTAATCATGGGGGACATTAATCTGCCATCAGTAGGCGAAACCTCTGAATTAGCTCGGGAGTTCATGGCCTCCATGACGGCCATGAACCTGACCCAAGTAATTCAGGACCCCACCCACACCGGAGGCCACATGCTGGATCTTGTCTTTATCTCCGGCCAGTGGAGGAGTGATCTGGGAGTAGGGGACTTAACGATCACTCCCCTGTCATGATCAGATCACTCTCTCCTGCGACTAGACTTCCCAACTGCTACACCCCACCGCAGGGAGGCGGAACCGGATATTCCACAATGGTTCCGCCCCAGGCTCCTGATGGATCCGGAGAGATTCCAGGCAGAGCTTGGGCCAATACCGGGAACCCTGACCCACGACTCGACTGAGGTCCTGGTGGCCGCCTGGAATAACGCGGCCACTGGGGCCCTGGACCGGGTCGTGCCCTTGCGGCCTCTCACGCATCGCCGATCTGCCCCTTGGTTCTCCGAGGAACTAAGGGCATTGAAGCGACGCAAGAGATGCCTGGAGGGTATTTGGAGATCCACTCGCGCCAAATCTGATCGAACATTTAAGGACCTACCTCGTGGCGATAAGGGCGGCAAAATGTAACTATCTCGCCGCCCTTATCGCATCCGCAGATAACCGCCCTGCCGCCCTGTTTAGAGTAACCCGCTCCCTTCTGCAACAGGGGCTGCAGGAAGCTCCTTTACAGGGACATGCAGAGGAGTTCGGTCAATATCTGCTGGACAAAGTCGCTCAGATCCGGAGCGAGCTGATCTCCAATGAGGTAGATCCGGGCGGGCAATCGGGGGCAGGTCTTGAGACTGTTTTATGGGAAGACTTTGACTTTGTGACTCCTGATGACATAGACAGGTTGTTGGACCGACTGAATGCTACCACATGTTCATTGGACCCGTGTCCCTCCTGGCTAGTACTGGCCTCCCGGGAGGTTACACGAGGCTGGCTCCAGGAGATAGTGAATACATCTCTGAGTGAGGGGTCTCTTCCAGCCACCTTGAAAGAGGCGGTGGTGAGACCCCTCCTCAAGAAGTATTTTCCAGAGATAATTGAGAATAATGTTATAAAACAGGAATCTAGGGAGAATTTTTTACTTTTCTTTTTATATATTGAACAACTATAGGAAAAGATTGATTTTGATAAATACTAGCTGTTACTATGTGGGAAATAAGGTGATATACATACATTGGAAGGAAAATGATAACTATGTTTGTAATTTTAAGTATTGATGCACAGAAGTCATGACCGAATGATATGTTGTACAAAGCTGAAGATGAATAATGTTTTTACTTGTTTTTATGTTGAAAATAAAAAAATTATATAAAAAAAGAATTGTATTTGCACAGTACTAGAAAAATGAGGAAACACATGGAGAAGAATATGTAATTTAAAAAATATTAGATTGTGTAGAAATGGACTGATTGACATTAAAGATTAAAGAAAAAGAAGATACAGAGTATTTTCAAACATGGAATTTGTTTTACAAATGGTTGGATAATAGAAGTAGACATTAGGGGCTGAAGAGCTATCACCATGTAAGCAAATAGCTCCAGATAATACGCTATTTACAAAGCACTTATGTATGTAAAGTGAAAATGTGTAACTAAACTCTTAAAAAAAAGAAGTTGATCACAAATGTTTTATGACAGTTTTAACATTATTATGTCAAAATGTTTTATGATAATATTTATGTCACAAAATGTTTTATAAAATTTTTCAAATTTCAATTTCATGGGAGCCATGGGGCCTGGATTTTGGACACATTCTGCAAGTTAGCCCATTTGAGGTACCTTGGTTCAAAAACTGTCATGCGTTGCACCATTTTTCTAAGTTAAAGGTTACATACAGAGAAACATGAAAGTTTTAGTAGTATATAAATGTGAAGTTTTCCATAATAGTCAAAATGTGAAATAGCAGATTAATGAAATAGATTAATAAAATCTGTCAAAAAATGTTGGCAATTTTCACTTATAATGCACATCAGCTTGAGAAAACTGTCATTTAAAACAGTTTAAGCAAAAAAGAAAGTGCTTTTAAGACTGAGTAAGGATGTGAAAGAGGGGGTAAGAACTTTTAAATAAATTAAAAAAACAGAATAAAGTATTCTTTCTACCACAGTCAATAACTACACTTTCAAACGTGTCAAAACGAAACCATGAGAACTTCGATGTAATCATTTCAAAGCATAAATATAAGAGCAAAACTATAGAAAATGTGTAGTGATTGATGCATGGCATCAATCAATCAATGATTATGTAGGTATGCAATTGATGAAGTAATTTTCAGGATTACAACTGAACCAGCTACTGAAATAATGAAAACTAAGTAAATTCTGATTGTAAAAAACTTGATGTATTTAAAGAGAGAATGTTCAAGTAAACTGTTAAGAGGCCCTGCCTGTCCTGTTGAAGATGCTGCGGTATGTGTTTTTAAATCAATTGTACTCAGATATATTTCTCTTTGCTACGCCAAAATATAATACCGCCTGTTTTGGAAAAACCTAGTGCACAATAATTCTATGATTATCAATCTCTTACTGTCTTTATTAAATGTGCTTGGAAGACTATGTCTGAATCACAATTCATGACAGAAAAGTCATTTGGGCAGTAACTGTAGCTCTTTCAAGACTATACAAATCATTACCTTTGAGGATTACAAATGACTGATTAGTAACCTTTCTTTCTCTGTGTCCATGGCTTCTATGGATACCAGTTTGTGGTCATATCAACTGCCAATAAATACTGATGGCAATATTCTTAGAAAAGAACGTCCAATTGAATCTTGAAAAACCAAATTAAATTTCAGTCTAATATAAATATATTTAGAAGTCTAAGTTTTGTGTGAGTGTATTTTATATCTATTTTATATGTTTGTAAATAAAATTTACAAAGCACTGTAGCCAAGCCGGTTCTCCTTATTGCATCAGCTTAGACAGGGTATATTAGTATAGGTAATTGTTACATTAGTATAGGTAATTGTTATATTAGTATATTAATTGTTATATTAGTATAGGTAAACAATTACCTATACTAATATACCCTGTCTAAGCTGATGCAATAAGGAGAACCGGCTTGGCTACAGTGCTAGGCTACTTGCTTAGCATGCAACAAAGCCCCGGTTCGAATCCCAGTAAGGGGTATGGCCAGCTGATGAGAGCTAATAAGCTCGAAATAGATCTATCCTGGTCTCTTCTAATTTAATTTATTGATCAGCTCATAAAACTAACACACATATCTAAAATATTATACAACGTAATTCTTGGCTTGCTGTTTGGATGGTCTCTAGCGATGAGCCGATGAGCAGTAAAGGAAACAGTGTGTTTCCTCCCTGGATTGGGGCCTAATAATAACAGGTTGTTGTGAAACAATTACATATATATATATATATATATATATATATATATATATATATATATATATATATATATATATATATATATATATATATATATATATATATATATATATATAAGTAATTTAGGTCACTTTTTATTTTCCAAGAATAATATTTTTATTTATTTATTTATTTATTTTATTTATTTATTTAATTGGATTTATATACCGCCCTATCTCCCCGAAAGGACTAAGGGTGGTGCACAGGAGAACAAATACAATAAAGAATAATTAAAATGAATTAAATCTGCGAGCCTGTGCTAAAATAAATTCAAAACCCTACTAAAATCCATCTTAAGAATTATGCCAGGCCGACCATCTGAAACAAATGAGTTTTTAATGTCCGGCGGAAGAGGCGCAGGTCCGTGATTGTACAAAGGTCGGTGGGCAGGTCATTCCAGAGGGCAAGGCCTGCCACAGAGAAGGCTCTTCCCCTGGGCACCGCCAGCCGGCATTGCCCAGCTGACGGCACCCTGAGGAGGCCCGCCCTATGGGAGCGGACAGGTCGAAGGGAGGTGTGTGGTAGGAGGCGGTCCCGCAGGTAACCAGGTCCCGTGGCATGGAGCGCTTTAAAGATGGTTACTAGCACCTTGAAGTGCACCCAGAAGGCCACAGGCAGCCAGTGCAGCTCGCGCAGGAGAGGTGTTACATGGGAGTATCTAGAGACTCCCAAAATCCCCCGCACGGCCACATTCTGGACTAGCTGGAGCCTCCGAGTGCACCTCAAGGGGAGCCCCATGTAGAGAGTGTTACAGTAACGTTTTAAGCTTTTAAAGCTTTTTAAACTTTTTTTAACTTCAAAATTATTTCAGGTGGCTTGAACAAGATGCATTTCCCAAATCTTTTCACCATTCACTTATATATTAGTTACAAAGATTTTCACTATTAATTTTCATGATCAAATATGGCATCTAGTCAACTAGAAAAGAGATTACAACTAGTAAAAATAATAATAACATGAAATATTGAAATAATATCTGGTTGTTAGATATTAGCACAACAAAGTTGACATTTGGAAATAAGTACTTTACAATTAAAAATGATTATTTGAAGAACACACATACAACTTTTCTTCTTGGTACTGTAAAAACTTCAGTGCATCTTAAAATTTAATGTTTGTCCCTTACCCTTAACTTCATATGTGCTGTTAATGTACAAAATATTAGGGCTGTCCATTGGAATTAGGTTTGAAGGCAATGGCAAGCCACATATACCCTCCACCAAATATAAAAATTCTCCAATCTGAAACACAAACATGTATGCAAGTCAGTTCTTGGAAACAATTCCTCAGAATAAATTAGAGGTTTCTTGGATTACCTAGTTCATAATGATTATAAGGTACAATAGAGTGACCCTTATTAAACTCAAGTTTAGAAGAAGAAAAATAACTTGATACCTATTTGGTACAGTATTCAATATTTTGAATATCTATCTACATGATGCCATTTCACATGAGATATTTTTAAATGCTACAGCAGAGTACAAGTTCAAACTAACAAAGTATCATTATCAATTTTGAAAAAGTTTGACCACCTCCTCTGCTAGTTTTAATTAGTTACTTATAATGGAAACATGTTTACTTGGGAAACAAAATTCTACTAGTAAAAGTATGGCAATATTTTCTTTAATGAAAAAAGATAAACCACAGTCCCAAAATAAACAGTAAGAGAATTATAGTCAAACATATATTATATTATCTTTATAGATACAGCATATTTTAATGCTATTATTCTTGACATTACAATTCAATTTCACTGAAACTAAATTTAAGTTGCATCACATTATTTTTTTCATTCCAAATGTCATCATGGCTACTTTAATCCATTTCAGCATCTAATGAAATTTACCTGCTCATTGATAAAAATAATCACGCAATAACGTTTTCCCATCTTAAAAGGAAGATAGTGGAGATTAAGAGTGATAAAATTATCTTGGTCCACAAGTACTGTATCCAATGGACTAAAGAACTCTTGCAAGCAATTGGACTCATTAGCTGTCAGAACATAATAGAGAGATTTTTATATACAATAAAAATTAAGAAATGATTGGCAGATATCTGAAACATTGCGGTGTTTTTTAGAACTAAAATATACAACGTAATTCAAACTAATTAATTGTATTGGAAGTTACTGTGTCTTATCTATTAAAAAGAACAATTTGTAAAAAAAATGTATGCATATTTTAGAAAGCTAGTATGAAACCAAAAAGAGAACATTTACCAGCACTGGAGTTTTCCTCCTGATTATATATTCCACATACATCTATCACATCATGTGTACCCTGTGGGAAGTTTGCTTCAGAACTAAGCAGAAAGAAACAGAAGTGAAACAATTCAACTTAAGATTCCAATTGTAAAAGCCAATTTGATTTTAACATTAAATAGCATTTTAGGTTTCTTGACACAGTACAGATTTGATTTAACACTGTTACATAACACTAGAAATATGCATACCATAGTATAAAATATCAGGGCTGTGCATGCTTTAAAACTTAGTATCTGTATACAGCCTAAAGTCTGGATTGAGGAGGCAAATGAATTCATACATTTAAAAAAATACTAAATAGAAATTATTGGGAAGAATAATTTCAATAATTCTTTGGGCATGATCATGAACACAGTACTTTCATTTATACATTCAAGTAGCCAACTTGTTTTAAACTTCAACACCAGCCTGACAAACTGCACTTTGAGTATAGTAAAGACTTACCTAGTAAAGACTTACCTTTTAATTTTTCCTTGCCTTATTTTGCTAATGTGATCAAGTATCTCAGGATCCATGATGCAACTTGTTGATTCAATTAAAATGACACTGCAAAAAAAGTTATCTAAGTTATCAGAAAGCCTATAGTTGTCACAAATAATAAAATAATAATATTTTACAAAAACAGAATCTAAATGTTTATTTAGATTTCCAGGATGATATCTAATTTGGTACTGACAGAGAGAAAGTTATGCAAACATCTTATCAGCAGTCTTTTTGTCTCAGCAAGCCCATTCTCCCATCCAAATTTTGCAAAAAATATTGTATGAATAAATGGCCAATCTTCCTGAATGGCCAATGTTATTACATGAGAGTAATGAGAATTACCCAAAATTTTCCTTTATATTTTACTTATTTAATTTTTCCCCACCTTTCTGTTTTCCCCAGCACCCCAATAACACCATCCTAACCCCTTTTTTCATATGGGTTTCTGAAATCCCAGCAGCTTGGCTAAGGTCCTGATATCACCCATAACATTTGCTGTCATCCTTAGACTTTAGATATAGACCTATCTTAAAGCTCCTGGAGAGTAGCAGTGTTTTTAATATCTGTACCAGATGTCCTATTTTGCACTTTATTTATTGTTCAAAAAACTATATGATGCAATATATTTGTACATGTACATGGTGAGAGGGGGAACAATTATTTATCAATCTGTGATCTTCAATCTAATAATTTCTTTCTGAATATAAATAAAAGAACGAATATAACATTTACCATCAAAAATGTTAAATGCCTAAACCAAATTAATCTGTTAAATCAAAGGAAATTTTTACAGTATATAACACCACTTATCCTGATAAACATTTGAAAATAATGTATTAATGTTTTAGATATTTTTTCCCATGTCTTGAACTATAAAGCAACATTGATCAAGCAACCTGAACATGCTGGCAGCCTAATACAAATATGATGAAAATATGGACAGAGAGATTATTTACACCTACTATTTTCTTTTCACCACTATTAAGTTTCCATTACAAATAAGCGGAGCTATAAATTATTTAGATCTGCACTGTTTGTTTTTCCCTAGTCTTTGGAACACAGATGAAAATATGGAAGTGCTTAGGATCTAAAACATTAACAGCTCCTTCCCTCAATTACAACATGCCATATCTCTTCTCAGGTTTTGTAACATCAGAATTTCCCATTTCAGAAAAAGCTGACCAAAGGAGAGGTTTTTGTTTTTTTAAATGCCAATACTTGATTTTTCTCATCCCATCCCATCCCACATAGATGTCCTTTCTCAAAAATGAGATAAAAACTTAATAATAGCAATAATAATAATAAAAAAGACAAAAATCTGACATAATCTCTGGCAGGACATAGGTATGTAGAGCTATGTATATGTGTATATATGCATACATGCATGTATATACACACACATACATATACAGAGAGAGAATATTAAGTAATTTTGCTTTTTGAACATTTTAAATTATAAATGAATACCTGAATGGCCCCTCAGTTCTGAATGGACTAGTAACCTGTAGATTATATCTTTTCAATTGATAACATGAAGATTTACATTTTAATATGCCCTATGGATAAATAGAAACATGTTTCAGCGTGGAGGTTTACATCAATAGATCATGAACTAAAAACACAGTTGTTAAATTGCTATTTTTAAGCAAAAACAAAACAAAACAAAACAAAACAAAACAAAACAAATGGGCCAAGTGTCAACTGTCCAACTAGTGAATCCAAAACAAGGAAACACTCTTGAGAGACTTGAATTCCCCAAAGTAAAACTTTATTGGATAAACCATATTGATACAGAAGAAACAAAACCAGCTCTGGTTTTCCAATGCAAATGCTTGCCCAGTTAAACAATAGCTTTCCCTTCTCCCCACCCCTTGGTGATCACATTGTCCAATTATGAGACATCCTTTCATTATGGAAACAGTCCATCTCTTTCTTAAGCATTGATAGCAGTGACCTTGATGGCTTCCATACTCTCACTATCTCTGCATATGTTCTCCACATTCCACTTCTCCCTTCCCTCCCCCCAATTCATTGGCAAGTTGAAAGGTTTGAAAGAAACAAAGCAGAAAATCTTCTCAATGAAAAGTGTAGAACAGGTTCTGCTGATTTAGATGGAGGCATATAGGGATGCAGATGACCAGCAGCCAGGCCTGCTGAATCAGCACAATGCAGGGAATGCAGGGCCGACAATAAGGCTTCTGGAGTCTCCCTATCCTCCCACAACAGCCAGTTTTTTGACTGCTGCCAGCAGGCCTGAACCCACAGCCCCTGTCACCAACGGCCTACCCGGCAATCAGCAACTGCCAATAGAGTACCGAGACCAATCTGGGGTTTTCAGTGAAGATGACGGGCTAAACTACCCAAACCTAAGGTGTACTCCATGACTCCTAAAGAGATGGAAGAATTGAGAAAATACATTGACACCAACCTAGTGAGAGGGAAAAGAGAGGGAAACAAATGAGAGAGAGAAGGGGGAGAGAAAGGAAGAGAAAGGGAGGGAGGGAGGGAGGAAGAGAAAGAAAAAGGAAGGAAGGAAGGAAGGAAGGAAGAAAAGAAAAGAAAGTCTCTTAGACCTATGACGAAAGCAATGGCAAGCTAGATCTCTTGCCAAGAAAACTGCAGTTTGCCAGAAGGCACAAATTGGAAGCAAGTATGATTTTTTTTAAAGGAATTAATAGAGATGGCAAAAATGCACCTGAAAATAAGATTATTTATAATTTTGGATACTGTATTATATTGTCAAACTCAAAAGAAATAAAAATATATATGCTATTACTGTTAGTACAATCTTGCCAGTTTCTATCAACTTAGAGTTCCCTGTGAAAAGATTACAGAGAAGCAGATTCCCACAATTAATAACTTTATTTTGGATTTCCTATCATATTCAATGAGAAAGAAAGAAAAAGAAAGTGTGGGAAAGTGAAGGAAGGAAAGGAAGAAAGAAAGGAAAGGAAGAAAAAGGAAAGGAAGAAGAGAAAGGGAGAGGGAAAAAAGAGAAAAAAAGAAATGAGAGGGAGGGAGGGAGGGAAGGAGAGAGAGAGAGAGAGAGAGAGAAACCCATTTCCCACAGAAAACACCAAGAGCCATGAAATCTGGGTAGGTGTGGCTGGGAGGTGTCATGTGACTGGGTGGGAGTGACATTGAGTTGGCCATGCACACCCAGGTTTTATGGCTCCTGTTAATTTCTTTTCTGTGGGAAATGGATCCAAATGGCTCTTAGAATGTTTAAGGTTGCAGGCCCTTGACCCAGGCTATTGGATATCCAGTAGAGATGTAGAAATGGATCCAGAAAAAGTGAAACCAGTGCTTGACTGGCAGCCCCCCTCTTCAATGTCTTTAACAGAGTGGATGGATTCTCTGAAAAAGGGATGGGAGAATACTAAGAAAGCGCTGCCAGAAGCTGCAGAGGACTATAAAAAGCAAGCAGACAAGTACTGCTATCTTCAATCCCCCTTCCGTGTGGGAGATAAAGTTTTCCTATCAACAAAATACATATGATTAAGGCTACCTAGCAAAAACCTGGGTCCTAAGTTTTTAGGTCCTTTTCCAATAGTGAAAGTAATTAAACCCTTAACAGCTAAGCTAAAGCTTAGCCTCCCTCACATTCTTGGGAAAGTGAATCCTGTCTTTCATTGTAGCCTGCTGAAACCAGCCCTTGGGTCTAGATTAAGACCTCAGACCCAATAACTTCCTCCTCCTATAGTAGTGCAAGGAGAAACTCATTATGAGGTGAAATTATTTTTTAAATTCCAGACTGTATAGGGGACATTTACAATATTTAGTTCACTGGAAAGGGTAACCTTACCTGGTTTAAGAGTTGAGATGTGAAGGCAGACAAATTGGTTAAGCAATTCCATGACAAATATCCTGATAAGCCAAAGTGTCTCCCTAGGTGGCGGCAGTTAATTATATTATTTTAACCCCCCGGAATTACTTTCGTTACAGGACACACTTTTCTGCTGAAGTGGGGGGGGGGGGGGGGGGGGAGTCAGACCTGGAAATCATCTTTTGCATTTGGATCTTCAGGCCTGCCACATTTTCTATTGTGGATAAATGGGAGGTGGATTATATGGAGTATGGGTGACATATAGTCAAAATAACATTCTTTCTCAGAGAGTCAAGAACACCTTGCCATGTAGTTGCGGTGAGGTCACTGGGAGGAATCTCCAGTTTTGGATGATGCCTGGTTAGATCATGTGATGGACATCCGGGTGCTGGGCAGGAACTTGAACTTTATTTTGGGTGGGGAAAACCTGGAAACGTTCAGATTCGGGTTTTGCCAGATGTGCCAATATGACATCTCTAATAAAATTGAACTTTGAGGAAACTCAAGCCTCGGAGTCTTCTTTCATTGGGGGTTGTTACTTGGAACCCTGACAATTATGTCTGTTTGCTGCCTTGAGTTGTTTAAAAAAAACACTAATAAATTCTAGAGTGATTTACAAAGAGCCTAAATTTCATTTTCCTGATTTTTAAATTTTACTGCACAATGATCATTTGAAATACATTTCTAATAAAATTCTTAAATGTGTTCAAACATAAATTTAAGAAAACTATGAATTAAAAAAAGAGAGAGACAAACAGGAAAATAGTACAAGATTATTATATGTTCTTTGCTGGTTACAGGAATGAACCATCTTAATCAGCAAGAAGTTGGGAAGAAGGAATTAATAATTTGAAAGAATGTTATTGATCAAATAGTCTTCTTTGCCAGGTATTCTCTTCCTCTTTATAGGTGTCCATCTATAAATTAAATGTTATTTTTTACATGCATAACTGAGTTTCTTCTTTCTATGTTTGATTTGATTTGAACTGTAAGTACTCTTAATATTATTGAATGTTAAAGATGGAATAATCTATAATAAACTACATATTTCTAGATTTCCTACTAAAATATATGATACTTACACTAGGTTTAACGGAGTTAATTTTTGTCTTCAAAGAAATAGCCATTGTAAAGCCTCCTGGGGTTAAAACTTTTGAAACAAGCAATAGTACAGCTTCAGCAGGATACAGGAAACAGCTAGTAAATTCCACATTAACTTTTACTTGGCTCCTGCATTGGTAAATAATAAGATCTTTTCTAATGCAATTGCGGCAGGCAAAATGCAATAGTTTTATATACCTGATACTGAAAATCTTTTGCTAAAACAAACTGAAAGGTACAGTCTTGACTCCTTGTGAATTTATGCATATATCCATGAAGTTGTCTAAGCAACAGTACAGAAGGAGTTGTCCATGGTTAGGTTTCAGAACATTTTTTTACTTCCAAATTTAACCCATAACTCTGATATTCCCTGGAAGTCTAACACCTAAGAAGACCCAAACCAACTTAGCCCAAACTACGTTAGTCAAGTCTTGCCATCTATCAAGTCTACGGTAAAGGTAAAGGTTCTCCCACACATGCATGCTAGTTGTTTCTGGCTCTAGGGGCAGTGCTCATCCCCGTTTCTAAGCCAAGGTGCCAGCGCTCTCCAAGGACGTCTCCGTGGTCATGTGGCCGGCATAACTAAACGCCAAAGTCGCACAGAGGGCTGTTACCTTCCCAATAAAGTGGTCCGTATTGTTCTACTTGCATTTTTTATGTGCTTTCAAACTGCTAGGTTGGCAGAAGCTGGGACAAGTAACAGGAGCTCACTCCGTTATTTTCAGAAAATTAATAATTCTCTAGTGGATAAATTAGAATTTTTAAACTCACATATTTCCTTTCACTATCAAGCAAGCACTCTGAAAAAAACTACCAATGGCTGTTTCTGTCCAAACCCGCAGACCTACAAATGTCATTTTATGTTATGTCAGCTCTAATGGCAATAATTTTGCACCAGTCACAGAGCAAAGTTAATTAGCAATCTGTTATGTGGCACACACATATACAATCATCATACTTTAAAGTTTCTATAATCCAGTTTAAATTTTTTAAAATTTGTTGTGAATCTCCAAGTGTACCTCCAACTTTATTTTATTTCTGGAAAAATATTTAGTTTAAGAACTCTGATGCCTCAAATGGCTTAAATTAGTATTTATTGATAATTCCCTATCTTCACTGATAATAATTATTTATCTGTATTGAAGAAAAGCATATATTTAGATATAAAATGCTATGGTCTGTGTAACCCTATTCAAGCCTCACTTGCTCTGACATAATGGGTTCTCAGGAATGATATTTAGAGAACCAGGGGCACAAATTACCTTTTGGTAAGGGAGGAGTTTAATTGGAAGATTGTTCTGCAATTGTCTATTTAGCCATTAGTTTATGTCCGTCTCATAAACAAGATTTTATATTTACCAAGTGCTTTGCTCTTCATGTTACTGAAAAAAATATTGGGCACAAGGACTTATTTCCTTGCCCCGAAAGATCATTTCAAATCATTTCACATGTTTTCCTAAATGCTCTTTTTTATTTGGCCTAATCTGCTAAATCAGAAGGAACATTCTCCTCTTTTTAGTTCACATAATAGCCCAAAGAGAAGCCAATTTTGCTCACTTAATATTCTACTTGCATTGTTGGCTCTTATATGCAGATATACATCCAATTCAGTGGTGGTTTTCAAAAAAATTTAGAACCTATTCTGTAGTTGTGGTCTATTTTGTGGGCATGGCTTGGCGGTCAGGTGACTGGGTGGGAGTGGCCAACTTGTAAAATGTGGTGAATGTGTTCTTTTTCTTTCTTTACTTCCTTCCTTCCTTCTTTCTTGTGTGTTTCTCTCTTTTCCTTCCTTCCTCTTCCCTCCTTCCTTCTTTCGTTCCTGTGTCTCTCTCCCCTTCCTTCCTTCCTTCCTTCCTTCCTTTCTTCCTGTGTCTCTCTCTCCAACTTTCTTTCTCTTTCTAACAGTCTCTCTCTTTTCCTCTCTCCCTTCCTTCCTTCCTTCCTTCCTTCCTTCCTTCCTTCCTTCCTTCCTTCCTTCCTTCCTTCCTTCCTCTCTTACTCTTTCTATTTCTCTCTCCCCCGCCCCTCACACACACACACCTTCCAGTTGGTGAAAAATTCTATTTTGTCAGCTAGGAGGCTGGCAAAGATGCCTTGTTTTCCTGGCCACCCGCAGCTCTCCGAGGAAGGAGGCAGGGAAGCAAGCCCTGGGCCTCATCTCTGCCTCCTTCCTTGAGAACTGGCTTTGAGGATGGCCGGCTTCTACCGCCACTATGCCCTTAACTTGTGTTCCACTTGAAGGCTCTGCGTCTCGCCCCATGGCTCTTGCTCAAGATTCTGGCTGATTTTCTCTCAAGCAGCGGCCGTGGCTGTGAGCACCAGGGAACCTCCCACTCCAGCCTCCACATCCTACTACATTAAGATTCTTGTGCTTCCCATTCCCACTGAAAGCACACAGGTAACACGAGCAAGCAGGCGCGTGAGGCCACCCAATGATCTGAGGGGAGCCGCGACGTGCCAAATGTCGCCCAGCCATCCTTACTCCCTCTCAGCTAAAGGTAGGAGTGCCTGAGATGCTGCTGGGAGAATGTCCCCTTCAGGTTGCTGAGACAGCAAGTTTCAAGGCAAAACGTAGTTGCTGAAATCAGTGCACCTGCAAGTTAATGCTCTCTGAGAAACCTGCATTACCGGGAGCAGTAGCAACAGCAGCAAGTACCACCGCCATCACCACCAGTGTCTTCCTTGGGAAGCTCGTGGCCGTTTGCCACAAGAAAGCTTCTTTTGGGAGGCAAAATAGGAGGCACCCCACTGGCAGAGCCTCCCAGTGGAAGGTGAGTGAAGGGCACAGTGGCGGGACAGGCTGGCCATCCCCGAAGCCAGCTCTTGAGGAAGGAGGCAGAGATGAGGCCCGGGGCGCACTTCCCTCCCGCCTCCTTCCAACAGCTGTGGGCGGTAGATTGCCGCCCGTTGCAGGTGCCCAGGGCAGCCTTGACCCCTGCCTTCCCACCACCTCCAGGCCCACGCAACCTCCCCGCTAGCCCACCAAACTGAGTACGCGCCGAGCTCTGCTCGGCGGCTGCTCCTTGGTGCCCCATTACAGGCTGTGCAGTTGGTTTTTTGGAAGCTCTGCTTTCTCTTGGCACTCTTCCCGGCTGGGAGATGCTCCAGGACAGCCCCGCAAACCTGGCCAGGCACTGGGTCAGACTCAGTCAGCAGCCCGCACACCGCCACCACATGACCTTTATTAATGGAAATTAACCAACTTCTTTTAAACTTTCCATTTCAATGAGAATTTTTTCTGAAACTTCTTAAATTCTCATTGAAATGGAAAGTTTAAAAGAACATGGCTAATTTCTGTTTATAAATCGGCGGACGACCAGGAAACCATCCCTGGGAGCTGAGTGGGCTGTGTGGCTTTGGAGGCTGAAAGGGAAGTTGCACCCCCCTCCAGGTACCCCCTCTCCTTCTTGCCGGACTTTTGGAGCTTCCGACCTACCTGCCTCCCCCGCCTTGGCTGCCCAAGGTCAGGAGAATATTCCTGAGGGTGCTTCGCCTCACTGTGATCCAAGGGATGTTGTTGCCTTGGTAGGACATCTTCCCCTCAAGGCCACACCTGCACTGTGGGAGGGAGAGCAGCAGAGGCAAAGCAGCGTTTCTGGGCTCATCTGAAAAAGTCTGTCCCCTTCCCCCTTCCTTCTCTTTGAGAAGCTGTTTGCAAAGTCCCAGTTTTGCAAGGTGCTTGTCAAAGAGAAAGAAGCACGGGCTTCTTCGCATAGCTGAGTCCTCCGCTCAAAGGAAGTGGGTGGGCGGGGCAAGCATAGTGCAGAGAGGTGGGGCAAGAGATAGAGAGCAGCGACCAGGTGGGGGGCAGGCCAGGGGAGGGACCGTTCTGGTATGGGGCCTCCAGAGGCCCAGGTACGCAAACGCACACCAGATTTTTGGCACCGGTCTATGCATACCGAATCAGACCAGCTGAAACTCACGTCTGCCCAATTACATATAAATTAAGATTGTGTGTGTGTGTGTGTTTTAATGGATGTTTCAGTCTAGTCTTTTGGATAGGGTCTACATTTTATTTTATTTATTTATTTTAATTAAATTTATATCCTGCCCTTCTCCACGAAGGACCCAGGGCGGCGCACAGGAATTTAAAAAACATATAAAACAATAAAATACAGAATTTAAAAACATATTAAATTACAGTCCTACGCTAAAATCCAAATTAAAATCTAAAATAGCCCCAACGGGAGGTTAGGCTAGGCCGGCTTGCTGAAAGAGATGTGTCTTTAGACACTGGCGGAAGAGGCGGAGGTCCGAGATGGTACGAAGTTCAGGGGGTAGGTTGTTCCAAAGGGCCACAAAGAAGGCTCTTCCCCTAGGTGTCGCCAGTTGGCATTGCCCAGCCAAAGGCACCCTGAGAAGGCCCTCTCTGTGGGAGCGGATCGGCCAGAGGGATGTATGGGGCAGGAGACGGTCTTGCATATAACTAGGCCCCGAGCCATGGAGCGCTTTAAAAATGGTCGTCAGAACCTTGAAGCGCACCCGAAAGACAACAGGAAGCCAGTGCAGCTCGCGCAGGATTGGTGTTACATGGGAGTGTCATGGGGCTCCCGTAATCACCCGCGTGGCTGCATTCTGGACTAACTGTAGCTTTCGAGTGCACCTCAAGGGAAGCCCCATGTAGAGAGTAATGCAGTAGTCGAGTCGGGATGTCACGAGTGCAATTGGCGCATCAGGCATACCTGATGCCTGATGCAATTGGCGCATCAGGCATACCTGATGAAACGCCCCCCTGGCCACGGCTGCCACATGGTCCTCCATAGACAGCCGGGAGTCCAGAAGGACACCCAAATTGCGCGCCCTCTTCACGGGGGCCAGTGTTTCGCCCCCAATGGCCAGAGTTGGAGTAATCTGGCTGAACCGGGGTGCCGGAAACCACAGCCACTCAGTCTTGGACGGGTTGAGCTTGAGTTTGTTACTACCCATCCAGATCCGTACGGCCTCCAAACACCGGGACGGCACCTCGGCGGCATCGTTGGGGTGGTCTGGGGTGGATATGTACAACTGGCTGTCATCAGCGTACAGATGATATCCCACCCCGAAACCACGGATGATCTCGCCCAGCGGCTTCATATATGTGTTGAACAGGAGGGGCGAGAGGACCGACCCCTGAGGAACCCCGCATAAGAGGGGTCTCGAGGTCGACCTCTGCCCTCCTGTCAACACATATTGCGACCGACCAGAGAGGTAGAATAAGAACCACCGTAAAATGGTGCCTCCCAGCCCCAACCCCCCCAGTCGGTGCAATAGGATACCATGGTCGATGCTATCAAAAGCCACTGAGAGGTCTAACAGGACTAGGATAGAGGAACATCCTCTATCCCGTGCCCTCCAGAGATCATCAACCAACGCGACCAATGCCGTCTCGGTGCTGTGACTGGGTCGGAAGCCGGACTGGTGTGGGTCTAGATAATCAATTTCCTCCAGGTGTCGTGGAAACTGTTGGGCCACCACACTCTCAACAACCTTCACTAAAAAGTGGAGGTTGGAGACCGGACGATAATTCTCCAATAATGCTGGGTCCAGGGAAGGCTTCTTGAGGAGGGGCCTCACTACTGCCTCTTTCAAGATGGCAGGCAAGGACCCCTCACTCAAAGAGGCGTTCACAATCTCCTGGTGCCAGCCTCGTGTCGTCTCCCAGGATGCCAGTACAAGCCAGGAGGGACACGGGTCCAATAAACATGTGGTAGCCTTAAGTCTCTTTGACAACCTGTCCATATCCTCGGTAGTAACAAAGTCAAACTCCTCCCAGAATGGTGCCTCAAGACCAGCCTCGGACAGTCCGACCGGACCACTCTCGATGGAGGGTAGCTCATTCCGAATCCGAGTGATTTTGTCCTGCAGATAAATCCCAAATTCCTCTGCTTGTCCCTGCAGAGGGGCTTCCCGCGGCCTCTGGTGAAGGAGGGAGCGGGTCACCCCAAACAGGGCGGCAGGGCGGTTATCTACGGATGCAGTAAGGGTGGCACAATACTCACGTTTGGCCACCCTTATCGCCACTAAGTAAGTCCTAATATGGGTTCTCACTAGTGTTCGGTCGGCTTCGGAGCGTGAGGATCTCCATCTGCTCTCTAGGCATCTCTTGTGGCGTTTCATCTCCCTCAGCTCCTCGGTAAACTAAGGAGCCTGGGTGATTCGTCGCCGCAAGAGAGGCCGCAAGGGCGCGACTTGGTCCAAGGCCCCCGTGGCCGTACTTAACCATGCGGCCACTAGGTCCTCAGTCGAGTCACGGGGCAGGGTCACAGGAATTGGCCCAAACTCCCTCTGGAACCTTTCCGGGTCCATCAGGAGCCTGGGGTGGAACCATCTAGGAATATCAGGTTCCACCTCCCCGCGGTGAGGTGTGGCGATTGGAAAGTCCAGCCGGAGGAGAGCATGATCTGTCCATGACAAGGGTGTGATGGCTAGATCCCCTGTTCCCAGATCACTACTCCACTGTCCCGAGACAAAAATTAAATCCAGGGTGTGTCCTCCCTCGTGAGTAGGGCCTAAAACTACCTGGGTCAGATCCATGGCCGTCATGGAGGCCATGAACTCCCGAGCTGCTCCAGAGGTCTCGCCTACTGATGGCAAGTTAAAGTCCCCCATGACCACCGCCTCGGCTATCACCTCTAGGAGTTCGGGCAGGGCTGCTGTTGCATAGCGAGGAGCCAGGTACACAACTAACACGCCCAACTGCCTCCCTAGGCCCCACATCACGAAGAGGGACTCACACCCGGTCTTCTGGGGGATCATGGTCTCCCTCGGCTCAAGACCTTCCCTAACCATAATCACCACCCCCCACCCCTCCCTAGGGCCCTTGGCTGATGAAAGGCATGGTAACCTGGTGGGCACATTTCTACGAGGGATAAGCCCACCTCGTGGCCCAACCAGGTTTCTGTTATACCCACCAGGTCTGGGTCCCCCTCTGACACAAGGTCATGAATGAGGGGGGCTTTTTGTACCACGGACCTGGCGTTGCATATCAGCCTAGGACCCCGGTCCTGTGATGCCTGCCCTCCTAGTCTGCGATGGGAGCGCGGGGAGTTGGAGTGCATGACCGCCTGTATCCAGTGGCCACGGTCTTCCAACGGATAATGCCCACTCTGCCTCCCACCGCCCCTGCCCCTCCCTAAAACCGAATCGATGGAAAAAACCTCAGTGGAAGCGGGGGCCCCCTTCCCCTTCCTCCGTTTCACTACTTCCGCCGGCCAGCCCTATCGTATGTCGTCCCCTCCCTGGACTATTCCCCCTCCACCCTGGAGCCCCCTAAAAGCCAAATTAAAAAATTACTCAAGAACCCCCTCAGTTTGCACTTCGCCCACCTCTCAGGAGCAATCAGTCCATCCTCGAGGTGGGCCCGTGTTAGACAAGGCGGCCAGGCCTGCGAGAGTGGAGACTCTCGCAGGCAAAGGAGATCATGCCTAGAATACATTGCTAGAAACACAGAGGTCGTCTAGACCTAGGAGACATAGTGCAAGTCCAAACAGAGTCCAGGATAGCATAAAGTGACATGTGATAAAATTATGTGCAAATAGATATAATCCTTAAGGGCAGAGAGGTAGAGTCAGTCAGACTAGAGATCTTGTAGATGGGGGGGATCACCGTTTGGTCCCATCAAAGCCCCATCCATCTGTCTTCTTCAGCCATACAGGCCCCAGTCTGCATTTAGTGCCGCACGACTAGATGGTCCATCGTGCGGCCTGATGTAAAGTGCTGCCATGTGCTGGCTCAGCTTACCTCCTCCAGTCCAGTGCACTCACTCCAAGATCTTCCTGGGTCCTCCTCGGCCACGATCCACCATTTCATGACCCGGCTGCGTGGCTTCCTCATCCATATTCAGTCACTCTTTCCTTCTATTTCTCCACACCAACCCTTCGTTCTCCTTCACCTTCTTCCATCTCCATCTCCTTCTCCAACTCCTTCTCCGCCTCCTTTCTCCTTTCTCCTTCTTCCATCACCTTCTTTATCTCCTCTCATCCAGTCTTCCCCTCGCGTCCTCTCACCTTCCCGACACCTCCAGCTCCACCAACAACAACATCCTCCAACCATATCCTCTCTCCAACAACATCCTCTCGCCTTCTCAGCCCATCTCACATCTTCTTGCCACCGCTCTCGCCACTCCCGCCTCGGATGGGATGGGATCGGGTGGGGAAACACTCAGGTCGGGGATCGGGTTTACGCCGCACGATCCAGCATAGGCCATATTTTTTTAATTTTATTTTATTTATTTAAATTTGTATCCCGCCCTTCTCGACAGAGGACCCAGGGCGGCGCACAGGAAATTTAAAAGACATACAAAGACGTACGGCCCTATGGTAATCCTCCCGACCCGGCCCGGCCCGGCCATTTAGTTGTCTTCCGCATCCCGGCTTTGCGGCCCCACCGCCTTACTTCCAGCCGCGCTGGGACGCTCTAGGCTGCAATAGGCCGATTCGAACTGCGCTCCTGCTCTTCGCCCTGCCGTCACTCACATGGCTCGCCCCTCATATCCGAGTGGTCCGGAGTGATGGCTGGCATGTCGTCTCGCCAGGCCAGCCCTCAGAGATGGTTGACGAGGGCTGGCAACGTCCTCCGGAGGTAAAAACAGCCCCCGGGCTCCCTGCCGCATTTCAAAGCGCGACCTCCATTTCCGCGCATGCGCAAAAAAAATACATAATGAATTTGAGGAAATTATGCATTTCTTTTTCCAACCAGTGATTTATAATATTATCTAAATGTTTGTTCATTCTTTCAAATGATAATTAAAAGTGCAATAATTACAAACATTAAAGAACATTGTTTTGGGACAAATCATTTAGTATAATTCAGTAAATGCATAATATGAGGGTTCAGTCAATATAGTGAAAGATTGAAGTGAGTTATCAAAGCCCCCCCCCCTTCCTCCAAGAGGTCCTCTGGGTTTTCAATTATGTGTCTTTCTTATTTCTTTTGTTTATACTTGGTATGATAACCCAAATGAATCTTACAGAAATCTTCAGGCCGCACTAATCCTAGCAAATCAGATGCAACTTTATCTTACTATCAAAGAGAAAAAAACTGCAACATGCAATAAATTTCATAACATCACCCTTGTCACCATATGTGATTACGGAAGCATACCATTAAAATGAATATTCTACCAAGATTACTATACCTGTTCCAAACAATTCCGATAAAGCTGGAAAAGAAATACTTCAAGGTATTAAACAGATTAGTATCAAAATTTATGTGGCAAGGTAAAAAAGCAAGAATAAGTCTGAAACTGTTACAAGACTCTAATAATAGAGGAAGCTTTGGGTTGCCAGATTGGGAGTTATATTATCAGGCTTCTGCACTTGAATGAATAGCTTTGAGACATAGAAAATTCTTGAGTTTGGATGGACATGATTTGCAACTGGAGTGGCATGCCTTTCTATGGTATGGAAAAAATAAAGTACACAAATATTTTCAAGGACACTATATTAGAAATGCTCTGTTTTCAGTATGGATAAAAATTAAGGAAACTTTTTCACTACTTGAAAATATCAGTCTGGGTCTCCATGATGGAGCCACTGATACATCCAAATGTGGTTGATACAGAAAAAAATCATATAAAGATATTCTGAATGAGAAAGGAGAATTGAAAAGCCAACGGGAACTTAATAGCCACGGGACAAATTTAGCATGGTGGCTGCATGCACAAATACACTCAAGATATGAAAAAGATGCTAAAACATATGGTTTTTATAAAGAAACAACCAAATTGGACCAGATTATAACAAGAACTGATGAGAAACTAATTTTAAAAAATTATAAGTATTTACTGAGTATTAGAATGGAAAAAGAGCAAGTAAAGGAAACAATGATAATGTGGGCAAAAACTTTGATTATTCTATAGAATTGAATAAATGGCAAAAGTTGTGGGGTAGAAATTATAAATTAAAATGTCTACAACATATATAAAAAAATTATACAAAATGTTTTACAGATGGCACTTCCCACCATCAAGATTAACTAAGTTGTTTAAAGATATGTCTGCTAAATGTTGGAAGTGTAATCAGATCCCGGGCTTGTATTAATAATAATGATGATGATGATGATGATGATGATGATGATGATGATGATGATGATGATGATGATGATAATAATAATAATAATAATAATAATAATAATAATAATAATAATAATAATAATAATAATAATAAATCTTTATTGTCATTGTAAAAATTACAATGAAATTGGTTTTAACTTCACTGGTGCAAAATTATAACAGAAACAAAAAAGAGAGAAAAGAAAAAAGAAAAAACTAGCACGTGCATGGAGTGATTGCGGTTGAATTTAAAAGTCTCACAGCCCATGGATAGAAGCTACCTTTAAACCTGTTCGTTCGGCTGGCTATACTTTGATATCTTCTGCCTGATGGTAGAAGGGCAAAGAGATACCAACCAGGATGTGAATCATCTTTGAGAATCTTCCTTGCTCTGCTAAAGCAGCGAGATCTGGCGATGTTATCCAGTGATGTCAGAGGGCAACCGATGGTTTCTTGTGCCGAATTGATCACTCTCTGTAGTGCCTTCCTCTCCGCAACTGTTAAACCAGCATACCACACTGTGATACAATATGTGAGGACACTTTCTATGATGGACCAATAGAAAGAGGTCATCAGCCGTTGTTCCACCTGATTTTTCCACAGGACTCTAAGGAAATGAAGTCTCTGTTGAGCTTTTCCAATCACCAGAGACGTGTTGTTTTTCCAGGTGAGATCTTGGCTAATAAGCACTCCTACGAATTTAAAAGAGGAAACCCTCGCCACACAATCCCCCTCAATATACAGTGGGGCAGGTTCCTCTCTGTGCCTCCGGAAATCTAGCACCATCTCCTTTGTCTTGTTAGTATTTAGACATAAGTTGTTTCTTGAGAACCATGCGGATACCTTCTGGACTTCTTCCCTGTATGCTGATTCGTACCCTCCAGTTATGAGACCCACCACCGTTGTGTCATCTGCAAACTTTATTATGATGTTGGATGGATCAGAGGATATGCAGACATATGTATACAGTGAGTAGAGGTAGGGGCTGAGCACACAGCCCTGAGGGGAGCCTGTGCTGAGCTTCAGTGTGGAAGATGTAAAGGACCCAACCCTTACTGTTTGTGGACGATCTGTCAGGAAGTCTTTGATCCATTCACAAGTAAGGGGAGGGAAATTCAGGTCAGTCAACTTTTCAATGAGAATGCCTGGTAAGATGGTGTTAAAGACTGAGCTATAGTCTATAAAAAGCATTCTGACGTAATTCCCAGATTTCTCAAGGGGGCTCAGTGCGATATGTAGAACAGTGGTGATGGCATCCCCTGTCGACCTGTTGTTTCTATACGCAAACTGGTGTTGATCAAAACTTGGTGGAAGACAGGACCTGAGGTGTTGTAGGACCAGTCTCTCAAAGCTGGGATAATGGTGGCTGCTTTCACATTACCACATGTGGTGGATGTGCCCAAAGGCAAAAACATACTGGACAAAAATACATACTTGGATAGAAAAAAATGATAAAGGAACATACAGATCTAAAACCAGAAATATTTCTGTTGGATATTATACCAGAAAAATATAATAAAGGGACTATGTATCTAATACTACATGAGTTAACAGCGGCTAGAAATGTATTTGCACAACATTGGAAAAGTGTGGAAGTCCCTACAGAAAAGAAGATAATTTTAAAAAATTAGAATGTGCAGAAATGGATAGTTTAACTCTTGAAATTAAAGAGAAGGAAGGCATGGAATATTTTGAAATATGTGATTCATTTTATCAATGGTTAATTAATAGAAACAGATGTTAGAATGTTTAAAAGTATAAGAGAAGGACAAACTTTACTATGATAGCTTATTACAATATGTTTATTATTAATATTATTTAGTATCAATAATTATTAATATTATGATTAGAAAATACTGTTATTATATGACTACTACTAATGAATATGATGATGATTGCTTAAACTAATTTTAACCAGACAATACACTGTTTATATAGACATTGAAACTGTTGCTCTTTCTCTATATATAGCAAAAATAAAAAATAATTTAAAACAATACATGGCTACTAAAACAAGGGAAACCATTTAAAAGGCAATTCCAAAAAAAGATGGTATTGGTCTAAAATTTATTTCAAGAATTCTGCGGTAAATGAATTCCAAATCACATAAAACCACACAAGATTTCAACCAATAAAAAGAAATCAAAATAAATCAAAAATTTAATAGCAATCATAAACCAAATGCAACTGTACTTACTTTGGGGGAATTGTGACAGTATTTCCTTTAGGTAATGAAAAAGTAGATGATTCTTTTCCTAAAATTGTAGCATTATATACCAAGGATTTTATGCTAGGGTTTTTCAACTGTATCTGTTGCAAAAATACAATATTTTCATTTATTGAATCTTTTTCTCTCCTTTTCAGAGCAACCCAAAGTTTTACATAAAGTATGACAAACAATATTACGTATTTTTTTCATTTCAATACAGTAAATGCAACAGCTGCAAGATGTGTGGGGAAGGAGGCAAGCTATACATTATATTCTTTTTTGTAGAGATACATCATAAATAGAGTTATTATTCATATACGGTATTACAGATGAAAGAGAAGCTGAAAGATGGTGAGTTGTATTGAGGCTTTAAATTACATATTTTATTAAATGAGAGCTCTAGTAACAAAACAGGGACATCCAAAATCACAGATCATTATTAAAATTATGCTAAATAAAAATTGATTAATTCCTAACAAAATGAAAAACATGAAATAAATTGCCTCATTATCGAAAACAGTACAAATAGCAACAGTGTTATAACATAGTAATAGATAACACAACTTTTATCACGAGTGGTAGAGGAATTTAACACCCAGTAATCATAAGTATTATGGAAACTGAAGTGCAAAACATCTGGATAACAACGTGAAAACATTTTTCAGATCTGCAGATAATAACCTAATATTTGATATGGCATGACTGCCTATTAAGGTTAAAATTTGGAAACCAGACCTCTAGCTATAAATCAATGTGTAAGTTCCTTTTTCTTCATGTTGCAGCTTATCTTCCAGTTTCTACTAACACTTAATTATAAAGGTTTGTTTCTTCCATTAGTAAAAGAAATTCCTAAGCTCACTTTCAATCCTATCAAAAATTACTTAAAATCTTAATATACAAATACCTTTCTAAGAATTGTAGCATGAAGTTGGCCAGCAAACTCCAGTGTTTTCTTAGGTAAATACTGAGGAAGCCGCTCATATAAATAGACACAAAGCATAAGCATCATGACTGGATTTGGATCACAAATGTCAGCAGCCTAATTTTACATTAAAAATAAAGCAGTGTAAGTTGATACTATAGATGAAATCTTTGAAAAAATATTAACAGACTGCAACTAATGATTTTTCATATTTAAAGCCATTACAAAACAGAAAATAAAACATAGGAATTAGAAGTCTATGGAGAATCTCAGTAACCCAAGTCCTGGTTGTCCCAAAGGTGCTTTTTCCCCGAGAGGCAACTGGACTTTCTGGTTTTATTTTGAAGACATTTCGCTTCTCATCCATGAAGCTTCTTCAGCTCTTACTGGATGGTGGGCAATGACAGCTTGCAAACAGCTGGTCATTTGGTTCTTTTAGCAAGTCGTTAAGGTCACCTGGAGGTTTATCTGTGTCATCCGGGTCACCTGAGTGGTGCAAATGGATGTGGCGCCTTCCTGGAACTGTTGAAAGGACTGTGTTGTAGATTGTCATATAGATGATGTCATATCTCTCCCTCTGTTCAATTTCAAAATCCTTCCAGTTGCCTCTTGAAAAAGAGCACCTTTGGGAGAAGGAGGAGCCAATGTCGTGACGAAATGGACATGTGGTCTTGATGTTCCGAGACCACCGCTGATACTTTTGCCACTGAACAGTCCAATCGGACCTAAACCGTCCCATAGAGATGGTGAACAGGAAGAATACGTCTTGCTGATCTCAGGGACCCTGGTTTACCGAGGAGCTGAGGGTGATGAAGCGCCACAAGAGACGCCTAGAGAGGAGATGGAGATCCACACGGTCTGAATCTGACCGAACACAGGTGAGAGCCCATTTACGGACTTACCTTGTGGCGTTGAGAGTGGCTAAACGTCATCATTGTGCCACTCTCATCGCATCCGCAGATAACCGCCCTGCCGCCCTGTTTAGGGTGACCCGCTCCCTCCTTCAACAGAGGACGCGGGAAGTCCCTTTGCAGGGTAGAGCAGAGGAATTTAGGAAATATCTGCAGGATAAAATCACTCAGATTCGGAGCGAGTTGGCCTCCATCGAAAGTGGCCCAGTGGGATGCCCTGAGGCAGATCTTGAGACAGTTTTGTGGGAAAAGTTTGACTCTGTAATTTCCGAAGATATGGACAGGTTACGTGGGCGACTGTGAGCTACCACATGTTTATTGGACCCGTGTCCCTCCTGGCTTGTACTGGCATCCTGGGAGGTTACACGAGGCTGGCTCCAGGAGGTGGTCAACGCTTCCTTGAGTGAGGGGTTCTTGCCTACTGTCTTGAAAGAGGCAGTGGTGAGACCCTTCCTCAAGAAGTCCTCTCTGGACCCAGCATTGTTGGTAAATTACCGTCCGGTCTCCAACCTTCACTTTCTGGCGAAGGTTGTAGAGAGTGTGGTGGCACAACAGTTCCCCCGTCATCTGGAGGAAATTGATTATCTGGACCCGCACCAGTCCGGCTTCCGGCCCGGGCACAGCACCGAGACAGCATTGGTCGCGTTGGTGGATGATCTCTGGAGGGCCAGAGATGGGGGTAGTTCCTCCATCCTGGTCCTATTAGACCTCTCAGCGGCTTTTGATACCATCGACCATTATTGCATCGGGGTTGGGGGGTTAGGGGCACCGTGTTACGGTGGTTCTCCTCCTACGTCTCCGGTCGATCGCAATTTGTGTTGGCAGGAGGGCAGAGGTCAACCTTGAGACCCCTCACCTGTGGGGTGCCTCAGGGGTCGGTCCTCTCGCCTCTCCTGTTCAACACATATATGAAGCCGCTGGGCGAGATCATCCGTGGTTTTAGGGTAGAGTACCACCTCTACGCTGATGATACGTAACTGTATATATCTACCCCAAACCACTCCAACGATGCCGTAGAGGTGATGTGCCAGTGCCTGGAAACCGTGCGGGCCTGGATGGGAAGGAACAGACTCAGACTCAATCCGTCCAAGACCGAGTGGCTGTGGTTCCCGGCACCCCGGTACAACCAGTTGACTCCATCACTGGCCATAGGGGATGAACATCTAACCCCTGTGGATGGGGCACGCAACTTGGGCATCCTCCTTGATGCACGGCTGTCCATGGAAGATCAAGTGACGGCCGTAGCCAGGAGGGTGTTTTACCAGGTCCACCAGTTCGCCTGGTCCACTAGTTGCGTCCCCTATTGGACCGGGATGCCCTTTGCACAGTCACTCATGCTCTCGTGACATCCCGACTGGACTACTGCAATGCTCTCTACATGGGGCTCCCCTTGAGGTGCACCCGAAGACTTCAGCTTGTCCAGAATGCAGCCATGAGGGCAGTTATGGAAACCTCTATGTTTTCCCATGTAACACCGCTCCTGCGCGAGCTGCATTGGCTGCCTGTCGTCTTTCGGGTGCGCTTCAAGGTTTTGGTTATCATCTTCAAAGCGCTCCATGGCACGGGACCTAGCTATCTGCGGGATCGCATCCTGCCCCATACATCCCTGCGGCCGATTCGCTCCCACAGAGAGGGACTTTTCCGGGTGCCATCCACTAGGTTATGCCAGCGGGCGGCGCCCAGGGGAAGGGCCTTCTCTGTGGGGGCCCGACCCTCTGGAACGACCTTCCCCCCGAAATTAGAACAACCACGGACCTCCGCTCCTTCCGTCAAAAATTAAAAACACACTTCTTCTGCTTGGCTGGCCTGGGGTAGTTAAACTATTTTTAGGGTTTTTAGGGGCTTAGTTTTAGTTTTATATGGGATTTTAGCGCAGGGTTTTAGTTTAATTCATTTTAATATTGTATTATGTTTGTGGTTTTTATTTGTATTTTTAAATTCCCTGTGCCCCGCCTCGAGTCCCTTCGGGGAGAGGGATCGGGTTATAAATTATTATTATTATTATTATTATTATTATTATTATTATTATTATTATTATTATTATTATTATTAACCAATTTTATTTCAAACATCAACATAAGGTAATACATAAAAGCATATATCTGAGAAACAAGGAGAAATTCTCATAAATATTTAAGTACTAATTCAGTAAGAAATACAAAAAAGATTACATTGTTTTCATAGAAATATTTATAGTGACTGAATGTTTACATTTAAGTATACGAATGAAATCTTAAATTGAAATTCAGTTATGTGTTTTTCTAAATTGATGCTTTCAAACTTTGTTTTGGAAAAAGAATCCTTTGTTTCAAGAAAACAAATTTATGGATCATTGAATAAATCAACAAAGACTTCTCATTTGAGGCACAAATGCCAAATTATTCTACTTCGGACACATTATGTAGAGCTAGCTGTCTGGCAATGACTCTAATGCTGGGAAAGGTGGAAGGAAAGAGAAGATCAGCAGCAAGGTGGATGTACTCAATTATATTGGCAATGAATGCGTCCTGGAAAGATCTGAAATACCATGTTATAGACAAATCATTATGAAAAATTTTTTATCTAGTGTATGTGGTTGTAAAAATCAACAATAATTGGTGGTATGTAATCAAGATGAGGACACAATCATAAACAGGATATATTCACTCCTTTATTATTATTACAGTTCTTCCCTGTTGTATCACATACTCTCTTTTTTTAAAGTTTGCATTTTAATTATGATTATCCAATATCTAATGGGCATTGACTCCAAGTGATCACATAAGATAAACTTTCTTCAGGACATCCTGTCTCCAACCTAGTTCTTCAGATTTTTCTACGGTACATTCATTGCTGATGTAATTGAGACCATCCATCTTGTTGCTGCCATCTTCATTTTCTTTTTCCTTGCACCTTTCCCAGAATTATAAACTTCTCCAGATAGCTTTAAGTCTTTGTTTAATATATCCAAAATATGATCATTTGAATTCTTTGAATAGCACAGTGAAATTGTGATTCACCCTAACCTCCTCTAACCATTGCCATTTTTAGTTGGATTTACAATATTGCTGTCATTAATTGTTACTTTTCTGAAAAGGAAATGTCCTATCCCCAGACATTAAAATCTGATTTTATGGTTAAGATACAGCCCTAGAAACCAGAAATCTCTAGTTTGCACGTTGTGCAAACTGTTGCACGTACAGAGTGATGCACGTTGGGGCAAAAAAAACCAACTACATCTATAAACTGATGGGGTCTGAACTCCTTGCAACTAACTAGGAAAGGGACCTTGGTGTCCTGGTGGACAGCTCAATGAAGGTGTCAACCCAGTGTGCCGCAGCAGTGAAAAAAGCAAACTCATTGCTAGGGATCATTAGGACGGGTATAGAAAATAAGTCAGCAAGTGTCATTCTGCCTCTTTATAAATCTATGGTGAGGCCCCATCTGGAGTATTGTGTACAGTTCTGGTCACCATACCTTCAGAAGGATATTATGGAAATGGAAAAGGTGCAGAGTCTTAGGATATTCAGCCTTATATTGGGGTGACAATATATATGAGTATGTTCTTAAGGAATTGTGTAGCTTTAAGAACTGTTTTATAATCTGATTGGCTGTACTTATCAGCTCTACCATAAAGCAAGCTCAGAATCACAGCTCATTCCCTTTTCGATTCCCTGTGCTGAGGAGATGTAGCTGTGAAGAAGGAGGAGTATTTGTTTTGCATCACTGTAAGATACAGTAACTCTATGGTTGGTGAAGGATTGTTTTTGGTCAGAAGAAGCATTTTAGTTGCTACAAAGTAAAGACTATTTATTTTCTTACTATCACTGTTTTAGAGTTTGTGGTTACAGCAACGTATCTCTTTACTGTCCGTTGAATTACACTATTCTGCATTTATTTGCTAATACTGGTTAAGGGACCAGAGTTGTAACACTGGTTCTGAACCCAGAGTTACTAACACAGAAGAGGTCAACCAGAATTATTAGGGGGCTGGAACACCTTCCTTATCATCTGAGGCTGCAACGGCTGGGCCTCTTCACTCTAGAATGACGGCGCCTGAGAGGTGACCTGATTGAAGTCTATAAAATCATGCACGGTGTGGACAAAGTAGAAAAGGAAAAACTGTTTTCCCTATCGCACAACACTAAAACTAGGGGGCACTCCATGAAACTTTTGATAACTAGACCTCAAACAAATAAGAGGAAGTACTTTTTCACCCAGAGGATCACTGGTCTATGGAACTCCCTGCCAGAAGAAGTGGTGACAGCTGTCAGCCTCGACACCTTTAAGAAAGGATTAGACAAGTTCATGGAGAACAAGGGTATCCATGGCTATCATTATGGATGCCTAAGGACACCCTCCAGGATGGAGAGATAGGCAGGATATTTCTCAATGCCATTTGCAGGGAATCATAAGCAGGTGAAGACATCTGCTTGGGAATACCCTGAAGCAAATGGTGAGCCACTGTGTGAGACAGAATGCTGGACTGGATAGGCTGTGGCCTGTTCCAGGAAGGCTATTCTTTTTTTTTTTAATAAGAATTTTATTAGTTTTACAATTTTATAAAAGGAAAGGGGTAAATAGGATATTTTTAACAATATTTTAGAACTTCCATATCGGTGCTGGTGACCGCCTCTGAGTCTTCTTACTATATTATTTTCAGCAAAAAGTAAAAAAAGGTAGGAAAGGGTACATACATTTCATATCTCAAATTTCATAAAATAAAATTTCATACATTCAATTTTTTTGTTTCTATAAACATCCTTAACAGAAATTACCATATATATATATATATATATATAAAAAGGAGAAAAATCACTTTTATGACCTGAGCCTCTTTGCTATTGTTTCTTCTTCTTCCACCCCACCAGTGGGCATAGCCGTGGCCCCTCCCGTTCCCATATCATCGTCATCTAGGATTGAGGAGTGTTTTTTAAGAAAGGCCTATGCCTCATCTACTGTTTTCATTCTAATTCTTCCTCCCTCCCAGAATACCAACATTCCTTCTGGCATCAACTATTTAAACCAAACCCCCTTTTTGTGTAATTTTTTGGATAAGAAGGAATATTTCCTTCTTATATCTCGAATTTTTTTCGGGATTTGCTTTAATATGGCTATCTCGTTCTGTTGATATATCAACGGCCCTCCTCTTTGCGCTCTCAGGATCTCATCTCTTGTTGACCTTCTTGTAAATTTGATATGTATCTCCCTTGGTACATTGTTTATTCTGGCATATGCTGAATTGATTCTGTAAATTAAGTCAATATCCCCCCAGATACATTCTTTATTTTTTTTGGTATAATCCGCTAGGATCGTAGCCATTAATTCTCTTAAATTTTCTGTATCTGACTCAGGAACATTCTGGAATCTTAAAAAGAAAGACATGCGTTCTAAATCCATTCTAGACATATGACCTGTAATATCTGTAATTTCATTCTTAAAATCCTTTATCTCTTCCCTCATCCCAACTGCCCCGCCCTCCAACCCCTCGATTTTTTGTTTATTATTTGTTATTTCTCTCTGTGCCTCCAAAAGTTCCAGTTTTGTGCTTAAATTGTCTTTCCGAATTTGTTGCATTTCATTCATTATTCTCTGGAACATCTCCTCTATCGATGGTGATTTCAACTCTGTTGCTTCTGTTTCCTTCTGGAGGAGTTCAGTAATTTTTGGCTGTGAGGTTGGGCTTGGTCTTGAAGATGTAGGAGCAGATTGTGATTTGCCTGATGGAGGCTTTCTTGCTGCCATGGTTAAAAGTGTTACGTCTTTTTGAGAACAAAGAAAGAAAGATGGCGCTGGTGGGCTGACAGTCCGTGAAGTCAAAGACAAAGGAACAAAGAGAAAGTCTTATCAAAGTTCAATTAGCGTTTGTAAAGATCAAGGAGAGAAACCAATTGTATTTTCCCAAAGCAGGACCAAAGTAGAAGGTTTCACAATAGGTGGGAACACTGAAAGTCACTAGAGTAGGCTCTTTTATGTATATTTTAAATTAGTCTTGTTTAGCTTATTAAGCCAGAGGAATGCTTGCAAACAGGAAACTTTCACTTCTGGAAACAAAGAAGGGCCATCCTCCGCCCTGCTGGCAATGGCGAAAAAAGGAAATTTTGTTGCAGATCCATTTTAAATGTAACAAGCCTCAGATGTTGCATTTATACAGCAATTCCTTGTTTAGTAAAATATTTCCTTTAAAGCAGATCAAACGGATGTCATTTCACTCTCTCCCGGTCCCGGGGGGTGATTTTACAATGCCGCTTTTATTTCCGAGGGGGGAATTCCCCCTCTAAATTCTCTATTCAAGAAGTTGAATGTAGAAGATTTAAACCAATTAACTCACATTCCATTTGCTTTTAGTCCAAAGCCTCGGCTCAGCCTTTCAGCTCCGGTAATTCAGCTCACACAGGAAATCCTCCATTGTTCCGGCTCCTTCAGCGAAAGGGAATACACCCCCGCACTCCGTCCTTCAACTCCTAGGGCGAAACGCCCCCCCCCGACCGCCATCGAGGTGGGGGCCTCTCCGCAGCTGCCCTTACGGAGGGGGGGCGGCCGTGCCCCCCCTGCTCCCGAAGATGCCCATCGAAGGAGCACAGCGGCGGACGCACTATAAAAGCATCCGTCCGCGTCTGAAACCGGAAACGCTCTCCAGGAAGGCTGTTCTTATGTAGTTCTTCCTTAGTGACTGAGAGATGTTGGATCTATTTCTTCCTCTTTGTCTAACTGACCTCCAGGGCTATTGTTATGATAGGAATATGATGATTCTTGTACACTGACTTGATATGACAAATAAAGGCAAGATATGTCAAATAAATTCATGCATAATGAATTCAAAACCTCTATATTTTTGAAATATTACACACCACCATAAAATTAGGTTAGGTTAGTTCCTAATCCCTTTTTTAATCTTACAAAGTTAAAATAAGGTAGCTGGATAATTTTATACCAATTATAACTTAAAATAATTAAATAATTATATTAAATAATATAATTAAATTAATAATTTAACTAGCTACATGCATTACCATACCTTAAAAATAAGAACATAAAATATTATAACTAAAAGAATATAATTATTCATAGAATATTTTTAAAATAGGACCACTTACCACTATATCTATGTCAAGATTTATTGCATGAAAAGCAGTCACAAGTACCAAGGCATTGTGCAAATACTGTTCAGAACTTGTGGGATGAGTGTACATATTCACAAAGTGAGTTGAAATCTGCAACCAAAATGAAAATGAAAGTTTTTCTGATTGAATGCATTGAATAGTTACAGGTAGAGAATAACAAATTGGAAGGGGCCTTGGAGGCCTTCTAATTCAAAACCCTGCTCAAGCAGTAGATTAGTTTTAGTTTAAATTCGATTTATATTCCGCCCTTCTCCACGAAGGACCCAGGGCGGCGCACAGGAATTTAAAAACATATAAAACAGAATATACAAAATTTAAAAGCATATTAAATTACATGAACCAATCCTATGCTAAAAACCAAATTTAAAACCCCAATTTAAAACTATCTAAAATAGCCCCAGTGGGAGGTTAGGCTAGGCCAGCTTGCTGAAAAAGATGTGTCTTTAGACACTGGCGGAAGAGGCAGAGGTCCGAGATGGTACGAAGTTCGGGGGGTAGGTCGTTCCAAAGGGCTGGGCCCGCCACAGAGTAGGCTCTTCCCCTGGGTGTCGCCAGACGGCATTGCCCGGCCGACGGCACCCTGAGAAGACCCTCTCTGTGGGAGCGGATCGGCCGTAGGGATGTATGGGGCAGGAGATGGTCTCGCATATAACTAGGCCCCGAGCCATGGAGCGATTTAAAGATGGTCCCATCTTTATGCCATTTCAGATAAATTGTCCAAATTCTTAAAAACCTCCAGTGTTGGAGCACCCATAAGTTCTGGAGGCAAGGTGTTCCACTGATTGTTCTGTCAGCAAATTTCTCTTTAGTTCTAGTTAGTTCTCTTTGATTAGTTTCCATCCCTTGCTTCTTGTCCTGCCTTGTTGGATAATAGATTGTCCCATTCTTCTTTGTGGCAGCTCCTTACATATTGGAACCCTGCCGTTCCAGTATCTAAGGGTGTTATTAGCAACCCTATTTGACCAATCTGTTCCTCTCCTATTCTTATTCCAGGAGATAAAATACCCATAGAGTTAAATGTATGTATGTATGTATGTATGTATGTATGTATGTATGTATGTATGTATGTATGTATCTCTCTTTCTTTTCCTTTCTTCCTTCCTTCTTTTTTTTCCTTTTTCCTCTTTTTCTCTTTCTCTCTCTCTTCCTCTCTCTGCCCCCTCTTGCGAACTACAACTCATTTTGATATTGTCTTACCTGATTAGGGCACTTCTGTATCTGTATTGTAGTAATCTAAATTTTGTTACCTCTTAGCCCTTTACAAATCAGTTGCTCCACTCTTTCTTCTACCATTGCTCATACCAGGTTTGGTCAGTAGTATACAGGTAGTCAATGACTTATGATTATAATTGAGCCCAGAATTATGGTCTTAAGTCATGCCACTTTACATCATCATGCAACCACAGCCAATTTTACTTTTTTTGTGGCAGTCAGATCCCAAGCATCCAAATGCAATCATGTGGCTCTGAGAGGAGCCCAGACAG
The DNA here is from genome assembly GCA_039707465.1 of Rhabdophis nuchalis. Lineage (NCBI taxonomy): Eukaryota > Metazoa > Chordata > Lepidosauria > Squamata > Natricidae > Rhabdophis > Rhabdophis nuchalis. Next base: position 3,238,026 of record CM077649.1, read on the forward strand.
CAGAACATCGAGTTGTAAGCACCTTTTGGGTGATCCACAGCTTCAAATGGTTGCTAAGTAACTCTGGTAAGTTGAGGACTATTTTTACTAACTCTTGTAAGCAGCAATTCTCCAACATTTCGGTAAAAGATCATTCCAAGAACTGTTCACTGGTAGATTTATTCAGAAACTGTATAAAAATACTGTGTTTTACTGAAAATAAGACTGGGTCTTATTTTCTTTTAGGTTTGAAAATAAGCACAGGTTTATTTTGGGGGAGGTCTTACTTTGTAGGAGGCGGGGAGCGTGGCCACCTAATGGCTGCAGGACCCCTTAACCGTGGCCCATGGATCAGTTGAGCCAGTGAGGGCCAGTGAGGCAGAAAGCCATGTGGCCCATCGGAATCAGCTTCCTCTTGTCTCTACCCGGCTGCTGCTGCTTGAGAAAAGGAAAATTATAGAAGATTGTGGGAAGTGGTATCGTGTGTGTGTGTGTGTGTGTGTGTGTGTGTGAGAGAGAGAGAGAGAGAGGGAGGGAGGGAGGGGGAGAGAGGGGGGGAGGACGGAGAGGAGTAACAAGAATTGCAGGCAACTATGTTTGAAGGGGTGGAGGGCAACTGAGTAAGGGGTTATAGTCTGGGAGGAGAAGAGTGCAGTGGAGCCCAAATCCTGGCCTTTGATGGACTCAGAAGCCAGGGATCCCAGCTACATAAAGGCTGCCCAAATCCCTGGGCTGTTCTCAACTCGAGTGAGCTGTGTGCAGAAGCAGCGGCACCAATGTGAGGTTTGTCATACTGGCCCAGCCTCTTGGAGCAGGATCCTGTAAGGCTTGTTGTGGCATTGCACTTGTAAACGGCAGCACCATTGCAAGCTTCATCACACTGGCGCAGATGGCATCCTGCCGCGAGCAGCTGCACTGGTATGTCAAACCTTGCAGCACTTGCACAATACAAGAGCAATCCTTGCAGGGTCCTGCTCCAAGAGGCTGTGCCAATGTGATGAACCTCACGGCGATGCTGCTACTCCCACGCACAACACTACAACAAGCCTTGTAGAGTCCTGGGATACACCGAAGGCTCAGAATGGAGCATTTTTGGTGAACATAAATAAAATGGGGAGGGGGATTTTTCTGCCTGTCATCCTTTTCTCAAGCTCAGCACAGACAAACATCCCAAAAAGGCTACCTGGAGAGAAGGAACGAGAGGCGGTTCCCAGCCTTTGCTGGCTCAGCTGATCCACAGGCCCCGATTAAGGGGCTGAGCAGCCATGAGGTCACTGGAGAAGACAAGAGCTGCCTCCTGTGCTGGGCCGCCCATCCACTACAGCTTATTTTTGGAGTAGGTTGTATTTTCAGGGGAATATGATATGTACTTTACTAAGACAACTCTGAATTTTTTCTTTCTTTTTATAATAATTTTATTTATTTATTTTAATTTTAAGCACAACACAAAAATCCTCCATCTTACATGCTGTAGAAAGTGTATCAGTTGGTTACAAAATGTTTTCATGCATCTCTTCCATGGTCAACCAAAGTTCATATTATTTCAAGTATATTGAATCAAATATCAAATATCATACCTCCATTCTTATTTAACTATAATTGTTTACAGGTCCTTCATCATAAAACATACCAAAACTTAAAACATAACCACATATTGTCATCTCACTTATTAATTCTAATATCCTTCAACAACGTAGCTGGTGAGCAGAAAGGGGGGGGGGGCAAATCTTGCCTCTTCGCCAGATGGATCCTGGGAACAACAAACAGAATGAAAAGAGTAGCTGAAATGCTGGAGGTGGAAGGCGCTCCCTAATCTCCTGGGATGCTGATGAAGGATAAGCGATAGGACACTGTAAGTTCCAGTTCAATCAAGGAGATTGGAGGGGGGAGTTTTTCTTGTTTGGCCCCCCCTCGGACGAAGCGGCAATCAAACAATCAAACAATGGAGAGAGGAAAGGACTAACTTGCTATTTGAACTAAATATGGAAAAGAATTGTATCATATTGCAGTTGCAACAATTTCTTGCGGAGTTCTTTTAAAAAAAAGAAAGTAAATGGAACTTTCACTTTTCTTCCTGTCAGAAGGCGGGGCAAGATGGCTTCTCTTTGTTCTCCGCTTATAACTCCCTTGCATTGGTGAAGCTTTTCCCTCCATAATTACCATCGAAGGATTTGAAACTTTTTACTCTTAACATTTCTCCCAGAGACTCCCAAGTCTCTCCTGATACGTGGACTTCTGGATGTGGATTGCAAGATTTCTTTTCTCTTCTCTTAAGTGAACTTTTAAGACTGGACTTTCATTCGGATTACTCTGATACCTCGGACTGTTTTGATCGTCCGTTTCTCCGGCGCCATTTCTTTTATCAACTTAGAATTTAGAACTGACATAATGGCTTTTAGAAAGCCACCAACGGGAAAGTCAACTTCCGCCCCGTCTTCAGCCATCTCCAGCCCAACTACACAGCCGAAGATTTCTTCACTTCTACAGAAAGAACCTGCTGGAGAGGGCGCACAAGAACTGTCAGTTATAGAAATGTTTCAGGAATTAATGAAAAACATGAATGAAATGCGGAAAGAAATGACGGATTTAGCATTAGAACTCAGGGAAACACAACGAAGTACAACGGAAAATAAACAAAAATTGTGAAGTTAGAGGAGGGGGCGGCTGAGATGGGGGAAGAGGTTATCCAGAAGGAGAGTCTAGAATTAGGAACTCATATGACTAAAATTGAATTTGAAAGAATGTATTTTTTCCTCTGGTGAGACTTTTACCGTTTTTAAAAGAGATTGCCCATAAAAAACCTAAAATCAAAGGGTTAATGAAAACAGCCAAACAAAGAGATGGTTTGAAAATCTTCCTCCGGCATGAACTAACAAAGCACTAAGGCAATGAACAAATTGTCAGAGCTGACAGCCAATGCTCCTCACCACCTTTTATAGTCACTTGGTAATTAGGCTAAAGCCCACCTCCATGCGTGCACACACCCATTGCCTTGTGACCCAGAGTGAAAACCACCTGGCAATCAATCATGGATTGTTCTCAGTCAGTTATCAGTTCTGGAATGTTCTCAGTGGAAACCTCCCGGCAGTCAGTCATGAAGAATTAGGTAGAGTTCTCAGCTGGACTGCTTCTGGAGGAGGGAGATCTCCATCTGGTAAACATGAGTCTTGACAGCTGGCCCAGTTTCCCCCCCCCCCTCAAATGGCAGCTCTGGGCTTCTGGGCTTTCCAGAGCTGACATGCAGCCCCTCTATCATGGAGACAGCATCTGGGGAGGTTAGTCAGTTAGGAGCCAAAGGACCCCTTCCCCCCTGGTTTTGCGGGATGTCTGCGGTGAAATCTCGCTACCAGGTGGGGCACCCTACAGTCCTTCCTATGAACCCTCAATGCCTCCAGCAGGGGATTACCTTTCCATAAAATAAGGTATTATAACTGTCCTTTGTGCCACCTGGTATCTAGTGTATCTTGCAGTACATAGTGCAGTTCCCCATCTACAGTAACCGGGGTTGGAGGCCTCAACGGGTCTCCTCTGATATCAGATGTCTGACTTGATCAGAGCAGGTTGCAGTGGAAGGCTGGATGTGTTTTCCCCAGTAGGGGGGCAGCCTTAGCTGCATTGTGACCGGGTTAAAAACCTGCATGATTGGGAAAGGCCCGGGCTATCGACTCCTGCGAGGTCATGTCATCTGAGTGCCCTTGGGAACACTCCGGAATTGGGATGAACTCCTCCCCTGTAGCCACATGGAATGGGGTAAACCTTGTACTTTTGTGCATTGCATTGTTATATGCAACTTCTGCAAAAGGGAGGAGCTCAGTCCAATCAGTCTGTTGGTACTGGATGTAACACCTTAAGTAGCACTCCACCATCGTGTTTGCCCTCTCTGCGGCACCATTGGTCATGGGGTGGAAGGCTGTACTAAATCCCTGTAAAGATCCCACAATTGCCACAAATCTGTGCCAGAACCAGGCAGTGAATTGCACTCCCCTGTCAGAAATTATCCATTTGGGGATGCCATGGAATCTATAGACATAGGCAATAAACAGTTTGGCCAGCTTCCTAGCAGATAGAAGGCTGGTACATGCTACAAAATGAGCCTGCTCAAAGAACAGGTCTATTATGGTCCAAATGACCTTGTTCCCTTGGCTGTCCGGTAAATCCATGTTGAAGTCCATGGCTATCTGTTCCCATGGACAAATCAGATCTGCAACCTCCTGTAAAAGACCAAGAGGCTGGGCAGGACGGGCCTTCATGGTAGTTCAAAAAACACAACTCCTTAGAGGGACATTCCTCTATGTCCCTCTTCATGTGGGGCCACCACAACTGGCGATTTGCTAAATGCAAAGTCTTGAGGAACCCAAAATGTCCAGCTGAGCGAACGTTGTGGCAGTACTGCAGCACGGCCACCCGTACCACACTTGGTACGTATAACTTCGACCCCTTCCAGGGAAAGCCCTCTTGCTAAGTTAATAAAGTTTAAAATCACTGGCCCATTGGGAGTGCTGCTTGGATTGCTTTGGGGAGGTCCTCCACCTGGGCATACAGATTTGGTGCCGGTGGGGCCTGTTGAGTGGTTAACACCCTAGGCAGTGATTTTGAAATGATAGCCTGCACTAGATCCTCCCTTTTATTGTGATATTCTAGTTTACGGGAGAGGGCATCAGCTAAGAAATTCTTGCCACCCAGTATATATTTTAATTGGAAGTTGAATCGCCGGAAATATAAGGCCCATCTAACATGTTTTGGTGACAAACTTTGTGGGGTCTGGAGGGCCTCCAAATTCTTGTGGTCCATCCAGATCTCCTCCTTCTAGTAAATGCCGTCACGTCAACAGGGCCCACCAGACTGTGAACTCGTCCTTCTCCCAAATGGGCCAGTTGCGTTCGGTCCCTGTTAACTTTCTCGAGATGTAGGCACAAGGCTGTAGGGCTCCTTCATTGTTCTTTTGTAAGAGGACTGCGGCCATCACCACATCACTGGCATCTGCGTGAACCACAAATGGTTTAGTGGGATCTGGATGTTTCAGTACTGGCTTTTGTGCAAACAAAGACTTCAGACACTCAAACACTTGCTGACACGCTGTTGTCTACACAACCCGGTTTGTCATGAAATATTTTGTATGCCTTTATCTTCGTGGGGTCCATCTCCACCCCTTTAGTTGAAATACAGAAGCCAAGGTAATCCAGTTGCATCCTGTGGAACTCACATTTAAACAATTTGATGTATAAATGTGCTTCCAGCAGCTTTTTAAACACTTGACATACAAGAGTTACATGTTCCTCCATGGTCTTGGTATATATAAGGATATCATCAAAATAGACGAGTACCCCTTGATACAGATGCTCATGCAGCGGTGTTCATGTAGTTAATTAGCTACATGAACACCACTGGGGCACCTTGCAGTCCGAAGGGCATAACCCAGAACTGGTAACTGCCTAGAGGACAATTGAAGGCTGTCTTCCATTCATCACCAGCCCAAATGCTTACCCTATAGTATGCCTCCCTGAGATCTAAGTTCATGAATATGCATCCCTCCGCTAACTTAGCCATGCTAGGCCACCCCCACCTCCCAGCCCCCCAAAATCAATCACAGCCCTGGTGCGGCCCTCAATGAAATTGAGTTTGACACCTCTGTTTTAGAGTGAGGTGACATCAAGTTGAATAAAATAAATTTTCCTAAAGATAAAGAAAAAGATTCAATAATGGAGTGAGAGACTTAGATAAAAGAGAAGATTTGACAACTATAGTTTAAAAAATAACATACTCAGGAATGGAGACATAAAATGTACAATCCAAAATAATAACCATATTAAATACCTTATACAGTCATAAAATAATTAAATTGTGGGTTTTTTTGGTATTGAAAAATTTTATTGGGTTTTAAAATTTTTAACAAGTAGGGTAAGGGTAAGGTGTGAAAAAGATATCTTGAGAACTTTCACGTCGAAGTCGTTCACCCCTTCCGAGGCTTCATAACAAAATATAGATAATACATAATTTTCAATTGTACTACAAAGTGGAAAGAAATGCATACATATCATTGTAAACTCTGTGCTAGCAATCATGTGTGAACAACCAAACAAAAGTTATACTATACTGAATAAAGTCATTTTTGAGATCTAAGTCTCTTGGCAATTGTATCTTCTTCTCCTCCCTGGCCCCCAGTGGGCGGGGCCGCGGCCCCCTCTGCTCCTCCATTTTCATCCTCCAGGATTGAGGAATGTTTTTTAAGAAAGGCTTCCGCCTCTGCAACTGTTTTAATCCTTACTCTCCCTCCCTCCCAGAACACCAACATTCCTTCTGGCATCACCCACTTAAACCAGATCCCCTGTTTAAATAATCTTTTAGATAAGAAGGAATTCCGTCTTACCTCTCTAATCTTCTTCGGGATCTGCTTCAAGATAGCAACCTCTTTCTGCTGATAAATTAAGGGACCGTCTCTCTGCGCCCTCAAGATCCTTTCCCTTGTCGACCTTCTAACAAATTTAATATGTATCTCTCTGGGTACTTCATTTATCCTGGCATATGCTGAATTTATTCTATATACCAAATCAATGTCCCCTCTGACCTCATCCTTGGGTTTATGTAAGTAATCTGCTAAAATTGTGCTCATTAGATCAGTTAGGTCTTCACCAGATTCTTCAGGAATATTCTGAAATCTTAAAAAATATGACATCCTTTCAAAATCCATCCTAGACATATAACCAGTTAAATCTCCTATTTCATTATTAACACTTTTTAAGCTCTCCCCTTGCCCCAGCCAATCCCACCTCCAACTCGTCAGTCTTTTGTGTATTCTGCATTAATTTCTTCTGTACCTCCAAAAGTTCTAACTTGGAACTGACATGGTCTTTCCTCATCTCTTTGATCTCCATCACCAGGGTCTGTAATGTTTCTTCCATTGCTGATAATCTAGCATCCGTATCAGGTTTTTCAGGTAACATCGAGGTGATCTTTGGCTGATATGTCTGCTTTTTTGAAGCCATGGTGAATGATTTAAGTCAGTGTCAGTAAAATGGCGTCTGATGAGGTGCGGTCAGTGAAGCAAGTTCCAAGAGCAAGTTCCAGTAAACAAAATCAAACTTATTACCCAAAGTCCAGAGAGAAACCAAATTTTGCAATCAAATATAAAGAGGAAGGCACTCCAGGGAAAGAATCAATTAATCAGTTACATACAATCATTAATAAAAAGAGAGAGGCAGTCCTGATCACAAAGGAATGTCCGCAATTTTCCATGAAGAGTAAGTCTCCTGAGAACAAAGGAACGCCATCTTCCCCCGCCCATCTGGAAGCCACCAGGAGCAAACAGCAAAGGAAATTGCTTCTTTGTTGCCAGACTTCGATACTAAGTATCTAGAATCATTCCACAACGACTCTCACTCATTAAGAGAGGTTCGGATGTGTATTGTTCCGCTTCCTCAAGCCTGAGGAGCCTTTTCAAATCGCCGCTTTTCTTCATTCCGAGGGGGGGTTTCACAAACTCCCCCCTCCATCGTCTTTTAAAGCAAAAGCTGCCAGCAGAAGAACAAAGTCACTTACAATCCACACCGCAGCCAGAGTCCCGGCGTTGCCTCCAACTCCAGCGAGTCAGCCCTCTCCAAATTAGTTATCTGCTCCGGTCCTCCATTGGCAAAGGGAACCAAGCCCCCCGCAGCATGTCCTTTCACTCCTAGGTCGAAGACAAGGACCCCCCCCGACCGCCGTCAGGATGGGGAAATCCCAGCAAGCCAACCTTACGGGGGGATTCCTTTAAAAGGAACTCCCCGCCCCGTTAGGGGCCGTAAAAGCGACAAAAACGGCGGACGAGTCCAAGACTCGACCGTTGCCTCCGGGAAACCGGAAGCTCCTCAATTGTGTTTTTTTTTTGTTTGGTTCAAATTTCATAAAAGTACCACATTAGCTTTTTCCATTAATATGTTAAAATGTATTATAAATAAACATAAAATAACATTTCTATCCAAAAATTTTTTTTAATCTTTCTTACCAAATAGGGACAATAGCTTGCCACTTGTGCAGCAAGGACAAGGCCATCATGAAGATCTCTGTCGAAGTTAAGTATCCATCTTTTTGGAGGTATGTCCCCTATTTAAATGAGATTTTAGAATTTCACAATACAAAATTTGTGGACTTATAAAAATGTTGTGCTTGTTCTTTATGGGAAATGCAATGTATCTGATAAATAACTATTACAACTTCTTACAACTATTAAAAACTATCACTCCTTCAGTGAATTATATTATGAGGCTTCCATAAATCTGCTAGTCAAGAATCATACTTTTGCAAGCTGATGCAAAAATAAATCTTATGTATACAGTAGGTACACTAAGAGAAACAGAGAGCAATTTCCTTTCTTGCTGCTTCATTTTCTAACTTGTGTTTAGATTACAGCTCTAGTCAAGGGACTGAGGAAGCAGTAGAAGCTGCACAGGTCTAAGGTTGGCCTAGGCCTCAAACTCTGGTCAAGTAATCCTTGGTCAAGAAATAAGAAATAAGATTGCAAGCTATGCTCAATATACTGCTGTACTTGCAAAAAGGTCCTGCCCCAGACAGCATCCTGTTTGCTGGGTTGCTCCCATGATCTTTTCCCAGCAACTTCCCCATTTATCTCCTTGCTAGCCACAAATAGCCTCTGAATGCATATATCTTGTCGACCTAAGCAAATTGTGGCAACTGGTAGGTTTTCGAGTCCCCCAACCCCATATTTGGGCAAATGTAGGAGAACAGGAATGTCTACGTCACTGAGGGTATAAGAGACAATCCTTGTCAATATTTGGGGGTTCAGACATTTTTGTACGAGCTTGCAGCTTATCGCTGAACCTGTGCACATAAATAAAAGCTTTACTACTTTGAAGAGCTTGTCTGTGTCCTGGCTTTCCTACAACAGGACAACAACTGTAAAAAAAGTGTGTCAATGGAAATTTGAACTTTTTAATGCAGTATATTTGAGAAAATTATATTAATGTACACCAACTGCAAAATTGTAAAACTGCAATAGGAAATTATAACAATAATATGAGATGAACTCTTTTCTTGTACAGAAGTCTATGCAATTAACACATTCAGTGATTTTCCCCACCTTTCTTGCAGTTTTTCCACACAATTTTTCGTCTCTTCTCAAAATGTCTGTTCATCCAAATAAGAAGAATTATTTCAGATGAAGAATATATATTACTTGACAAAAGATCAGTGCTTATTTTTGGAAGGTGTTCTGCATCTTCTGCATTGGTCTGGCTGGTGTCCACAAGAACAGAGATTCGCTGGAGAATCAGAATCTGAAAGAACAAGCTATATTGCTTTTTACCAATAATTAGTGGTACATTATATAAAATTCTACTAAATGAACTTTAATATTGTAATATTTCTACTTATGCAGCAGTTGAATTTCTAACTAGTAATGATACTATAAGAAAGTTTCACATATCATATTTACCTTCACTGAATATCACACATAGACTTACGGGTCCCTATCCGTGTTAAAAACAAACCCAGGTAAATGAAAGCTCATGTTTTTGAAAGAGAAAATTGATTTTTTGCTACAATAGTGATACAATACAATCTACCAACTATGTCTATTGGAGCTATATTTTTTCCATTCTTATCTGAAACCAAAAATCCCAGTGATTTCAGTGGTTGCATAGTAGTACTATAATAGGATGAACCCTGCATCGTTTACAGCAAATTCATGAGGTTCCCTGAAGCCTCCAGAGTGCAAAAAAACCGGCCCTATGGACAAACCAGAAGTTGGGAACAAATTTCCTGCTTGCTCGTAGGGTCATTTTAAGCCCTCCGGAGGTTTCAGGGAAGCCTCTTGAAGGTCCCTGAAGCCTCTAGAGCAGGGGTCCCTAACCTTTTTTGCACCAGGGACCGGTTTCATTTTAAAGAAAATTCTGCGGACCGGCTGGCCTAGAGGAGGAGAGGGGGAGGGGGAACAGGCGGCGCATGTGCACGTGGGGGGGGGGAGTCGGCTCACTTGGCCCTCTAGGGCAGTGGTGGGCAAACTTATTAGTCAATAGAGCCAAATATCAACAGTACCACTACTGAAATTTCTTTTGAGAGCCAGAAGGTGTGGCCTTTTTTGTGGGAGTGGCTCAGTTGTCATGTGACCCATGGCCAACTTGGAAAATGTGGTGAAACTCACTTAACGGTCTTGCTTAGCAACCAAAATTTTGGGCTCAATAGTGGTCATAAGTTCTTCCTTCCTTCCTTCCTTCCTTCCTTCCTTCCTTCCTTCCTTCCATCCATTTCTGGCTGGTCTTTGGTCTTCTGAAGATGGTAAAAATGGATTTATGGGCACTCGTTATATATAAAGGCAGCCCATGACTCTTTGGGATGCTGGTTTGAATCCAGGAAATGACTCAGAGGATGTGATTCCTTTGAAATAACCACTGAGAGAAAAATAGATCTTTAAGCTGGTTAACCAAACAGGTAGCTTGAGGTGGAAGGAAATAGGAAAATAGATTTCTTCCTTTCCTTTCCTTTCCTTTCCATTCCTTTCCTTTCCTTTCCTTCCTTCCATTGCCTCCCTCCCCCTCCCTCCCTTCATCCCTCCTACCCTCCATCCCTCTTTCGTTTTCTTTCTTTCCTTCCTTCTTTCACTCCTCCCTTCCTCCTTCCTCCTCCCTCCCCCTTCTTTCCTTCACTCCCTCCCTCCCACCCTCCATTCATCTTTTTTCCCTATTTCTCTCTCTCTCTCTCTCTCTCTCTCTCTCTCTCTCTGTCTCTCTCTCTCCCCCCCCACCCATCTGTCACTCTGTGTGTGTGTGTGTGTCTGTTTCCCTCTCTCTCTCTTTCTGTCTCTCTAAGTCTGCCTCTCTGTGCGTCTGCCATTCTCTTCCTCCCTCCACCCGGGGAAGCAGCAGAGGGGTCAGCATGTCGGTTGCGGAGGTTATCCCGCAGTGAGCGAACGGAGGACCCGAGCTGCGGCTAGTGCAGGCGAGGAGGAGGAAGCAGCGCCCTGGGCAGAGGATGGGCGAGCGTGCCTCCACCACCTTCCTTCCGACAGCCACCGCGGCGCACTGCACTTTCCGGGGCTTCCTGGAGGGGCCAGCATGTCGACTGGGAAGGTTATCCCGCAGCAGGCGGGTGAAGGACTGCCGAAGCCATCCGGGGCTGGGCGTCCTTCGCCCGCCCGCTGCGGGATAACCTCCCCAGTCGACATGCTGGCCCCTCCAGAAAGCCCCGGAAAGTGCAGTGCGCTGAGGTGGCCGTCGGAAGGAGGTGTGGAGGCGCGCTTGCCCATCCTCTGCCCAGGGCGCTGCTCCCTCCTCCTCGCCGGCCCTGTGGCCCGGTTCCTATGAAGCCGTGGACCGGCACCGGTCCGCGGACCGGGGGTTGGGGACCCCTGCTCTAGAGGACTAAAAAGAACCCTACGAGCAAACCAAAAGTCACTTCCGGTTTGCTCATACAGCAAAGGTCTGTACGAGCAAACTGGTCAGAGGGCCTCAAGGAGGGCAGGGGAGGCTGTTTTCGCCCTCCCCAGCCTCCTATAAACCTCTGGAGCCTGGGGAGGACAAAAAAAGCATGCAGAAAATGGAGGGAGCGCCTGCCATGCGTGCATGCGCACTGGGGGGCCATGCATTGCTTTATGGGTGTGGCACGCCTGCGCACAACCTCCCTGCGCTCCCCCCATTTATGGCACGCAAGCCAAAAAAGGTTCGCTATCACTACACTAGATGGTAACAAACACTTTCTCTGTATCTTTTTGCTGCTATCTAGTGGAGATATAAATCAATACATGAACTACAGAAATGTCTCAAACTAAGTAAGATCAGTTATATATTATGATGAGTGAGATTTGTATCAGAATATTGCAACACATTATTCATCTCAGCACTCCTGACTCAGTATTCCAGTCATCTTGATGAAGAGTATTCAATTATTGTTTCTTGTTTAGCTCCCAAACTCGCAGTACTTTTTAGTTTTCATTTTTATAGTTATATTCAGGCAATTACCAACTACAAATTACCAACTACAAAACCTAGACCCTATAATTTTGTGCCTATAGCAAGTATAAATTTTACTTCCACCCTTTTCATCATTTTCTTTTCATTTTAAAAATATATTTTTCTCTCTGAGCTTAATTGATCGCTTGCAGACATTTGATTACCCAACTAAATAATGAGACTGAGTATAGCTTATACTTTAATATAGAGAGGAGTTTCACCTGCCAGTTTTGGTGGGGATGTGTATTCTTTTTTATTTAATTGTTAACTGATTGTCTGTTGTTCATCCAAGTTCACATGAGTGTTGGCTGCCAGAGAGGGGGTATTCTGATCTTTTTGCTTCCTTCTTTTTGCTGTCTCTTTTGAATGGTATGTATATGTGGTTTATGTTATCTTTTGATGATTCATTCCAAATTTCCAGAAATTCACTAGCATCTCTGGATTTAACCTAGTCTAGGATACTTAGTTTCCCAGTTTCCCATAGTTTATGGTTGATCTGTCGATGTGTTGTGAGATTAAGGAATTTTCATCATGTCTTCTGACTACTAGTTGGCGTTCATTCTTCTTCCTGTCTGCCCTATAAAGTAGCTGTTACAGTCCTTACATGTATGTTGTAAATAACTCTTTTTTTTTTTCTTGAGCTACTGGGTCTTTTGGATAACCTATAATAAAATATTTTTGAGAGCTTAGTTGATTTGTATGCCACACTGATGAGTGCAGTTGCAATAGTTTGTCAGTTGTTTCTGAGATGTTTTTTGAAATATGGCAGTGTTAACCTTTCCATAGCTTTTGCTTGTTGTGCTATATATATATATGCTTTCGTAGATTTTCACGGGTGTAGTAATGCTGGTATTGCCATCCTCGGGTGTTTTCCCGTGTATATAGCATGGAATTGTTATGGCAACGTTTCGGCAAGATCTCACTTGCCATCCTCAGGCTTCGGTATGCGATTGCGAAGGCGTCACCCTTCCTTAAATCTTGGTGGGGGGGTGGAGTGCTGACTATTGTTGTGAGTAGGTTGATTGGCTGTGCAGCTGCACCATGACTGGCAGATTGATGCTGATTGGTCTCATTTGTATGTTTCTCCTTATTTTGAATTTCAACGGCTTGGGTGGAGGGTGGGGCTCGTCTGTTGGTCAGTGCTGGTTTATATTGGTCAGTGCTGGTTTATATATTTATATATATGGGTAATTTTTTCACAACATTCTGTCAAGAGGCCCCAATTAAGGGAGGAGACATACTGTTTCCTTTCCTGCCTTTCGGCTCATCACCAGAGACCATCTAGACAGCAAGCCAAGAGTTCCGTTGTGCAATTTTTTTTAGATATGTGTGTTAGTTTTATGAGCTGATACTGGTTCGAATCCCAGTAAAGGGTATGGCCAGCTGATGAGAGCTAATAAGCTCGAAATAGATCTATCCTTGTCGCTCTAATTTATTTATTGATCAGCTCATAAAACTAACACACACACACACACATATATATATATAATTTTAACTTAATTTTAGTCACAAATTCATAGACCCAAATACATATATAAATAAAAGGATTACACTTTATTTTGCACGGTCATAATTACAGCTAAAACAAGCAATAGTTTTACATTATGTCAATCAAGTTTGTGTGATTAAAGACTTATTCATCTAGGAGAGAGCGGAGCGAAGTCGCACTGACACAACGCAGGATCTCAGATCTCTGAGACCTGCGTTGAACTTTTGCCACCCCTCGGTCCATAGGTGACCTAAACTGTCCTGGAGGGACGGTGATGAGGGAGACAAAGCCTTGCTGGTTACAAGGGTACCGCAAAACCCCTGTTTGACCCAAGGGAAGAGCTCCTGCAAGGTGGTAAAAGGCACCCCCCCAGGGGACATAGGTGTCAGCAAGCTCCGAAGGAAGGAAGGAAGTGAAAAGCAAAAGTACTGAGTTCCGGTATCCGGCTCCAGCGGAGACGGGCGAGCCTAGGGCTCGCTCGCCGCTTTGTTGCCTTTTCTGCCCCCCCAGGGGGGCGAAACTCTCCGGTTACCGGAGGTTTCCCGTAGGGTCGGCTCAGAGGGAGCGGCCCTCGTCACGGCGGTGGGGAGGGCGCTCCTCTCTGCGACCTAGGAGGAGAGGAACATGCTAGCGGGGGTTTTTTCCTTCTCCAACGGTTGTCGGTGCCATTCGCTTTAATGGAGAGGGCTGAACGGAGAGATCGGGCGGATCGCCGAGGCTTCAGCTGCGAGAGGGAGTGAGTTTAAAAGAACACCTTTTTTTCCTTGCTGCCAGCCAGGCTGAACGGACTGGGAGGGGGGTGTTTAATTTAAAAAAAAAACCCCTCGGATTTAAGCGGCACGCTAAGATGGCTTCTCTGCAAAGAGAAAGCGGAAACTTTCACCCCGGACGGTCTTTAACAAGGGAAAGTGGATTGTGACTTTCTGCAACATTGTTTCTAGGTCTGGCTGAGCTTAAAAAATTCTTTTTTTTGCTACTCTCTCCCTCTGGCTAGATGGGTGGTGGAAGTGGCTTTTCTTTGTCCCTGCCTGACTATTTCAACTAAGGAAAATTTCCAGCGTCTCTTTGAAAGCAGGACTCTCTCTGGATTTTTGAAATTTTTTTTTCTTTTGATGGATTTGTGACTTCTTCTCTGGAATACCTTCGTTATTACTATTTGCTGATTTGGGAAATTGTGTCTCTTTTGGTTTCTGAATTGTTTGCAACTTCACAGCCCTGAATTGAACTGAGCTCCTGATCTGCCCCACCAGCCCCACCCGGAAAACGCCATCTTGGTGGCAGTGACTTTAACTTTTAACCATGGCACAAGAAGCAGCACTCGTAAATTTGGAACAAAGGATGGCTTCTCTTGAAACCTCTATGCAAACTTTGATATCAGAAATAAAGGCCCAGAGGGCTGAAAATAGTACTTTTAAAAAGGAACTATTGGATACCCGGAAGCAAGTGTTGGAGAATACACAGAAGACCGAGGAATTGGAGGGGGGGCTGGAGGGGGCTAAGGGAGAGATTAAAAATGTTTCTAATGAGGTGGGGGAAATAAATGGGCATGTGTCTAGGATAGATATGGAAAGAATGACATATTTTTTGAGATTTCAGAATGTTCTTGAGGAATCTGGTGAATGCCTACCTGATCTTATGAGTACAATTTTAGCAGACTATTTACAAAAACCCAAAGATGAGATCAGGGGGGACATTGACCTAGCCTATAGAATTAATTCTGCATATGCCAAGATGAATGAAGTGCCTAGAGAGATACATGTGAAATTTGTTAGGTCAACCAGAGAGGAAATCCTGAAACTGCAGAGAGAAAGTCCATTAATTTACCAACAAAAAACGGTCACTATCTTGAAGCAGATTCCTAGAAAGATTCGAGATGCAAGACGGAAATTTTCCTTCTTGTCTAAAACATTGTTTGATCATGGGATTTGGTTCAAGTGGGTGACACCCGAAGGGATGCTGGTGTTCTGGGAAGGAGGAAGAGTGAGGATTAAAACAGTTGCTGAGGCGGAAGCCTTTCTTAAAAAACATTCCTCTGCCCTGGGGGAAGATCCAGGGGGGACGGAGGGGGTCACGGCCCCGCCCGCGGGGGGCCAGGGAGGAGAGAAAGAAGATACAATAGCCAAAAGACTTAGATCAAAAAAATAACTTTGCCTTGATTTTTCTTGAACAATTTTGTATAATATTTCTATCCGGACTTTTTGTAAATGTCTGACAGCACGGAAGGGAGAATTTAGGTAAATGTACTTGCTTCCATCTTGTAGTGGTATGGAAAATGTTTTCTATGTTAACTTTTTTAATGTGTATTTTGAGGTCTCGGAAGGTCCGACGACTCTGACGTGAATGCTCTCAAAATTTCTTTGTAACCATTACCCTATCCTGTTAAAAAATGTAAAACCAATAAAACTTTTTCAATTAAAAAAAAAAAAAAAAAAAAAAGCAAAAGTACTGACCAGGAAGGTATTCTAACTTTTTTTTGAAACATTTTGCTCAAAGAAATTCTTGTTCTTTTTAGTAAGTAAAGCCCTTAACTATGAAGTGAGTGGCGGAATTAATTTAATATGCTTTGAACTGAGAGGTTTCCTTTTTATATATATTTTTCTGAACTTGTGGATTGATGCGCCAGAGCAAAGTTATTTTCCCCCCTTGATTGGTAGTGATTGGACTATTTCTGGTTTCATTTCTTCTTTTTATTTTTTGCTATTTAAAATTTTGAATTTGGGACAATCTCTATAATTAATTTTGAAGATCTATTGCGTATTTTTAAAACTAAATAAGAACTACACTTTCTACTTTTTTCCCCCTTAACAACAAAGAAAAGGATGTATTAAAAAGTAAACATTTGTTGCCACTGGAGGTCGCTGGTTGGTTCTTATGTCAAGGTTACAGTAGCTGCCTTTTGATAACTGAGAATACCAAAATAAAGCAGGCCAGAGACCAGGTGGCACCGAGAACTAACTTGTATCATCCTTTGGATTTGTCAACATCCCTTCGACCAATCCGCTCCCACAGAGAGGGCCTTCTCCGGGTACCGTCAGCCAGGCAATGCCAGTTGGCAACGCCTAGGGGAAGGGCCCTCTCTGCGGCAGGCCCAGCCCTCTGGAACGACCTACCCCCCGAACTATGCACCACCTCGGACCTCCCCCTCTTCCGCCAGCGTCTCAAGACTTATTTATTCTAACAAGCCGGCCTAGCATAACCCCCATTTTCTGACTTTTAAATGTGTATAAATTTTAAATTCTTAGGGTTTTATAATGGGTTTTAGCACGGGATACAATTTAATAGTTTTTAATAATATATTTTTGTATTTTGCATGGTTTTTAATATTGCCTGTGCGCCGCCCTGGGTCCTTGTAAGGAGAAGGGTGGGGTATAAATTTAATAAAATAAAAATAAAAAACATGGTTTTATACTTGGAAGACGATACTCCAGAAAACCAGAATGCTTTGGCTGAAATTTTAAACTTACTGAAACAAGATACTAGAAGAATAAATAACGCACTGGATAAACTTTTGTCTGTTGCATCAAACTATGGACAATTGGAGACTCCAGAAATTAAAGAGAAAGAAGAAAAGGAGGAAGATAAAGAGATACCAAATGCGGGAGAAAATATAGAGAAGGGAATACTTAAAAGAGAATTTGAGGAATCTGAGCCTCAGCTTGGTTATCAAGGAAAAGAGGGGGGCGGGGGGAAATAATTGAAGATGGATGAAAGAGGAGAAAACTCTCCAGAAATACATCTGACACTTAAAAACAAACAACATGTAAAGATAGAAACTGGACAGCGGTATTATTGGAGAGTTATATTGGACAATAAAGTGTGAAAAAAAGTCTACAAAAAACTTGGAAAGAAGAATAAAAAGAGACGGGGGCCACAAATGGCAAAAGAGATAAGTCCAACTTGCTACTGGAAGGACACTGGTTGATAAGGAAAGCTGTTATCCTTTGATGATTAATAACTAGCTAGATTGTGTTTAGAATACCATCGAAGGATTATTAGTTAATCAATAGTTATTTACAATAACCAATAATAATGTTATAGTTTAATGATAAATATCTATGTATCTATGTATTTGTAGAAATCTATGAGATTAGATATAAACAAAACTTAAGACTGTATTAGATACTACTGAAGAATAATTATAGTTGATACTGGCTGATAATGAAAATTGTTATATTTTGATGATTAATAATTAGTTAGATGGTTTTAGAATATTATTGAATGTATATGTGTATATCTGTTGGGAATAGAAAATGGATGCTATTAAGTGGTTGTGTTTTAAAGACATGTTTGAAGAAGATAGATTGATTAAATTTGGAATATTAGATGAGAATTTTGGTGTACTGATATTAAGGTATATGATGAAATTTCTGATTTATAATTTATAAAATGAGATTATTTATGAATGATAATCATTTTTGAGATGACCAGAAGTTATGTGAGGCCGATCGATATTCTTTCGAAAGGATACAACATAGAGTGATGACTTTTCCTTTTTATCTTTATTTTTAATTTTGTTCTTTTCTTTTCTTCGTTTGTCTTGTTGGTGGAATGCCATTGTATACTTTTGTTTTATATACAAAAGGATGTAAAGACAATCAATTAAATTGAGGTTGAGATATAATAATTGTAAAAATTGATATGAAAGACAAGTGATGACTAAGGAAGAAATGCATGGAACTTTGTGATTAACACAATTTTTATGATTTGTAATCTGGAACGGAAGATGGCTTTTTATGTTTTTTCAAATATGTTTGTTTTATCTGTGTTTGTTCAAAAATAAATAAAAAATTATAAGAAAAAAAAAGACTTATTCATCTCACCTTGTATATTTGAATTAGCACATCTGTCCAGGCTCGCTTACTCACAGCCTCAAAGGTAGAGTCATCCAAAACGTAAATATAACTCTCATCTTCATCAGATTTTTGAATCTTTACATAAACACAAAATAATTCTGATTTACATTTTGGTTTTCTTTAATCATCTAGTTTGTTTATCAGCATAGTTTGAAAATGATACCATCATTTTAATAGGGTTTCTTAATATTTTAGCACGGGTTAAATTTGTTTAATTTAGTTTTAAATTTATTTATTGATTGTATTATATGTATTTTATCTTTTTTGTCTTTTGTTACCCATGTGCACCGCCCTGAGTCCCAACGGGAGAGAGGGCGGTATACAAATTAAATAAATAAATAAATAAATAATAATCTACCACAATGAACTAATATTATCTATTATCTGAAATTAAATTATTATTAAGATGTTCTGCATATTTGGGTGGCATTGAGGTATAATAAATTACAGTAGTAGTAGTAATAAACCTGTGGATGCACAAAATTCTGTTTCCAAAATTCTATATAAGATTATAAAAATGGTATGTCATACCAATATTTATTTGGTAACTTGATCTGCTTTCAAATAAATATGCTTTCAAATAGATTGGCATGCAGGAAAGAGAGGGGGAAAGCATGTTATATTTCCAGCAAACATCCTTTACAAATTTGTACATTTCCTTCTTGATGTAAGTTTCATTGAAGCACCACAAGCTGGCTATAGCTTGTACATGACTCACAACAAAATAAAAAGTTGTAGATTTAAATATTGTACTACTATTCATACAACCAGAGGAAAAAAACTTTTGAATTACTATAATATATTAATATTAAAAATACAAAGTTTAGCTAGGTAAATTACCTTCAGCATAAGCTGTAAATGGGACCATATCATATAATCTTCAAAGTCAAGAAGAAACTGAGGCATAATGTGGGAAAGAGACGCTCCTTGACTTCTAAAGTCAACATCAAAGCAAAGTAAAAAAATGGAAACAATGCAAAATATTGGAAAAGAATGACTAACTTCAAGAGATTTTATCCATAGCCATAAATATGAAATCTTAAGATATCCTCCAAAAGAGATACTTAACAGATTACTTTTTCTCACAAGAACATTTGTCCCTCTGAATAGGAGTAGACTATTGCAGGATTTTACAACCAAAGAATAGGAATTCTAAGAATTATTGGGAATAAAAACCATTGAATTCAATTGAATTTTCTACAGATTAAATATACCGTATTTATTCGAGTATAACGCGCACAGGTGTATAACGTGCACCCCCTAATTTTCGATTAAAAATCGGTATAAAATTTTGTTTCACTTTTTCTCGGCTCAGACCAAGCATTGTAAGTGACAAACATTGTTGAACACGTGCGGCCATGATAAAAATCGTTATAACGCGCACCCTCGTTTATAACGCGCACCCTCGTTTATAACGCGCACCCAAACTTTGAGTTCTTTTTTTGGTAGAAAATTTTGCGCGTTATACTCGAATAAATACGGTACATAGGTTTATGATTGCAAGATGCAGCATGAATGCTTGTTGAGCTTTTTGCAAACAGCTATTTTCTTTTCTTCTTTTCCATCCCAAATTGTAACTCCCTTTCTCATCTCTTCCCAGTTCTGTCCCTTCATTATATCACCATCTTATTTACTGCATTTGATGGAAGGAAGGGAGGAAATGAGGGTTTATATATATATTGTCACATGCTTTATTAATTTTACAAATTAGATAATCATAACTATTTGCCTGTGAAATACGTTAATACCTTTTAATTGAATTAATATTGATTTTATATATTTGCTCTTACCTTGTTTATTTATGGAATATGGCCTCTGGCCAGTGTATCTATAATATAAATGCCTTTTTATTGTGGTTTTTGAGGACAGTCAAAATAATAATTAGTATCATTTTCTTTCAGAATATTCTAGCATAATATTAGTACTTCAGTAAATATGTACAGATCTTGAAAATTTTTGAAACTACGTGCAAATCATACTAGTATTTTCAAAGCACATACTTGAGAAAAGTAATCATTGTAGAATGTTGCCAGTGAAGTTGCACCACTCGTTGGATGGGATCAAAAGGCAAAACTTGACTTGAACTAATTCCAGGCAATAATTGTCCACTTAAATGAATCAACATATCATAAATTGTCTTGGTATCCTTACCAAGATTTAGCTTAAGTTTTTCATCTGATGAAGTCATTTGAATTTTACAAATATCACTAGACAGAGGATAGAAAGAAATCTGTTTTATTATTAAAAGTAAGGTAAATTAAAGAACTTCCTACTGAATTATTTTGTGGTACAGGTAGTCCTTCACTAATGCACAAAATTGAGCCCAACATTTATGCTGCTAAGTGAAACATTAATTAAGTGAATTTTGCCCTATGAGCCGTGGTGTCGCAGTGGTTAGAGTGAAGTACTGCAGGCTACTTCTGCTGATCATTGGCTGCCAGCAGTTTGGCAGATCAAATTTCACAAGGCTCAAGGTTGACTCAGCCTTTCATCCTTCCCAGGTCATTAAAATGAGGACCCAGTTTGTTGGAGACAATATGCTAACTCTGTAAAACCACTTAGAGAGGGTTGTAAACAGTGGTGGGTTCCGGATCCCGTTCCAACTGGTACAGTTGGAACAGGCCCAGCGTCGCCCACATGGACATGCATGCATATGCGTTGTAGTTGCAAATGATGCTTCTGCAAGCCTCTGCGATGCTCCAGCTGATGCGCCAATTGTGCCCCTTACTGGACCGGGCTGCCCTTCGCACAGTCACTCAAGCACTCGTGACATCCCGACTTGACTACTGTAATGCTCTCTACATGGGGTTTTCCTTGAGGTGCACTCGAAAGCTACAGCTAGTCCAGAATGCAGCCGCGCGGGTGATTACGGGAGCCCCTAGATGCTCCCACATAACACCACTCCTGCGCGAGCTGCACTGGCTACCTGTGGTCTTTCGGGTGCGCTTTAAGGTGTTGACGACCATCTTTAAAGCGCTCCATGGCTCGGGACCTAGTTATATGCGAGACCGCCTCCTGCCCCATACATCCCTTCGTCCGATCCGCTCCCACAGGGAGGGCCTTCTTAGGGTGCCGTCGGCCAGGCAATGCCGGTTGGCGACACCCAGGGGAAGGGCCTTCTCTGTGGCGGGCCCTACCCTTTGGAACGACCTACCCCCGGAATTACGAACTCTTCCGCCAATGTCTAAAGACATACCTTTTCCATCAAGCCGGCCTAGCGTAACCTCCGTTGGGACTATTATTAGACAGTTTTAAATTTGGGGATTTTAAATTGATTTTAGCACAGGGAAATTTAATAGTTTTTTAAATTTTATATTTTGTCTATATTTGTATGTTTTAATTTCCTGTGCGCCGCCCTGGGTCCTTTTTGGAGAAGGGCGGGGTATAAATACGAATAAAATAAAATAAAAATAAAAAAATAAAGCTGCTTGGTGGAGTATTGCACAGGCGCTGTACGCGCCATGCGCATACGTGTAAGCACCAAAAGCTTTAAAACACCAGTAAGGAGCTTGGGCAGGTGGGTGGGCCCTCTGGAGCACAGTACTGGAACGGTACCCGGTGCTCCTGTACACCCATACCAGGGCGTACCGCCTGCAACCCAACACTGGTTGTAAAGCACTGTGAAGTGGTATATAAATCTAAATGCTATTGCTATTTTTTTTACCTTTCTTCCCACAGTTATTGAGTGAATCACTGCAGTTGTTAAGTTAGTCACACAGTTGTTAAGTGAATCTGGCTTTCCTATTGACTTTGTTTGTCAGAAGGACTCAAAAAAGCAATCACATGACCCCGGGACACTACAACCTTTCTAGATATGAGTCATTTACTAAGTATTTGAATTTTGATCACGTGACCCTGGGGATGCTGCAACAGTCATAAATATGAAAAACAGTTGTCACTTATTTCAGTCCCATTGTAACTTTGTACAGTTACTAAATAAACTGCTGTATGTCAAGGACTAGCTGTATTTATTATTTGATATGCTGTCTGATTACCAACAGGACTAGATAGTTAACAACTAAACAAGAACAACTGTTGTAGTAATAAATAAAAAATAAAAGATGATAGGAACAACAAGCCCAAAAAGAAGGAAGCAATGGGGCTTCAGCCACCACCACCAAGGGTCTGGGCAAAGACTCAGGTCTTCAAGGAAGGCCTTCTAAACAATGGGAAGATGTGCAGATTTCAGGGAGAACATCATTCCACAGGGTGGGTACTGCTATAGAGAAGGCACCCTTCTGGAGTCCTAATAAAGGACATATTTTATGTGAAGGAACATGGTACACATCAGCTATATTCTACTATATGGAAACTATTATAGAAACAATAACAGTAATAGAAACGCTAAAAAAATCAATACACTATTGAAGAAAGCATATTTTTTCTGTTTTATTTTTTATTAGGCATGGTGAAAACCCAACTCTGAAGCTCCACAGGTTTTTCTGCTTGACTAATCTGTCAGCTTTCATATCCCAACTTTTCACTCAAGTGACTGTCAACTTGCAAAAGCATTTCTAGTCTGCTCTCGAGTTGCCATGGGCAGAAAGTGGGGAGCATAATCCATGCATAACTTCTGCCAGGGTTGGATCTCAGATTACCAACACTGACTTGTGAGACCTGGTGTTCTACAGCCCACAAGAGTGCCTCGTGATTTATGACAAATGTGATTTATGACAGACTGAGAGGAGGGGGGAAACAGTGTTTATCACTTTCATTATTGGAAATGGCTTTAGAAACTTATGTCTTAGCTTTCAACCTGGCCACTTCAACTTCAAATTCTTTGTTGACAGATACACTTTGTCCCCAACCTAGAAAAGAGATTGGGGCAAGGGTGAAATCAACTTATCATTGCTACTTGTTCACAAATGTGAGTGTGCACATTCGCTTCACTCACACATGCTACCTCCGCACATGCGTAGTACTTTCCTTGCACATGCAGAGTGCCAAAAAATGGGACATGATGTCCAGATGGGTGGGCAAAGCCTGCAACCAAGCACGCCTGCAAAGGTAAGTAGAACAGCAAGTGGGGCGGGGGGGATCCGCTGTGCCACACAATTTAGATTAGCTAGAAAGCAGGAAATCCGATGATTCTAGCTAATATAAATCATGCATCACAGCTGAGGAAATACTGGTTTGCCCAAACCGGTAAGATTTTTTAAATATTGGTTTGGGCAAACCAGTAGAATTTCACCCCTCGGTTGGGGGGGAGCAGAGCTTACCAGCTTGCTTTTTATAGGTCCTCAGTGTCTCCACCAGGGCTCGTTTGGTATTTTCCCATCTCCTCTTTAGAGAATCCATCCAGTCATTCAGGGACATGGATGATGGTGGCACCATGGGCAGTTCTGGTATAAGGACAAATTCCATGCCACTGGTAATCTGAAATGGGGTCAGGCCAGTGCTACTATGCACGGCGTTGTTGTAGGCTACTTCCATGAAAGGCAGAAGATCTGCCCAGTTGGACTGCATAGTCCACGTAGCATCTCAAGTATTGTTCCACCATGGTGTTCGCTCGTTCCGTCATCCCATTTGTGCTCAAATGGAAAGCCGAGCTGAGGCTCTGGGTTGACCCTGTGGTCCTCAGTAAATTGGATTCCCCTGTCAGAGATAATTTGGTGATAATTTGACCCCAGTCTATAGATTTGTTTTATGAACATCCTGGCCTAGTTCTTGGTGGAGGGCAGACCTATGCAGGCAGTGAAGGGGGGCTTGCTTTGAGAATAAGTTATTCACGGTCCAAAAGTGTTACCTCCTCTCTCCAGGAGCTCAACTATAAAATTCATGGCAATTTCCTCCCAGGGAGGGGCTACTTGCTGAAGAAGCTCAGGTAGCTTCCCTGGTCTCTTCTTCCTGGCTGCACAGGTAGCATAGCTTTTTACATAGTTGTCCATTTTTGGTCACCAGAACTGTCATCTGGCTGGTGCAGAGTCTTGAGATAACCAAAGTGTCCGGCCAATTTAGTATCATGGCTGACTGCAGGACCTGGAGTCTCAGGGTGGCAGGGACATACAGTTTGGCCCTTTCCATTCCAGTTTATTCCTGAGGGTCAAGGTGTCTTTGTTGTCATTGAACCAAGGGTCTGCAGAGAGGTCTGTCTTTAGTGCTGAGGTCATCTGGTCACTCCGATGGGTGGCTACCATTGGGCTTGATCCTGGGTGGTGTCTTGGGCCACCTGCTGAGAGGTGGGAATGACAGCATGGATGATCTCCTCTCAATATTTGTTGAATTGTAGCTTTCTGGACAAGGCATCAGCCAGCAGGTTCTTTCCTCCTGGGATGTATTTTAATTCAAAGTCAAACCGTGTAAAAGCAAAAGCAAAAGCAAAAGCAAAAGCGCCAGCGAAAGCGAAAGCAGAAGCAAAGGCAAAGGCAAAGGCAAAGCAAAGGCAAAGCAAAGCAAAAGTAAAGTAAAGTAAAGTAATTGCACCCAGCTGACTTGCTTGGGGGAGTTTTTAGGGTGTTTTCAGTGCCTCTAGATTTTTGTGATCAGTCCAGACTTCAAAGGGCACCAGGTGAGGAAAGCCCAGAGGATTACCTAAGATTCCTTCTCCCAGATGTCCAACGTCTCTTGGTGTTGCTAAGTTTATTGGAGGTGTAGGCACAGGATTGCAGCTGGCCTGGGGGTTTGCTTGTAGCAGAACCACCGCTACGGTCACATCCCTGGCATCTGCCTGGACCATGAACAGTTTCTCTGGGTCAGGGTGCTTGAGGAAGGGTTCCTCTGTGAATAGTTTTTGTTAGGAGTATACTCCTAGTGTTGGGTAGTCAATATCTAATACCCTGATGGCAAATGGTCATTGTGGCTTTAAGACTGTTGGAATGCAATTATCTCCACTATAAGAGGAAGTCAGCAGAATACAATCACTCTCTCTGCCGGATCCTATCTCTGCTCGATCTATTATTGTTTGCTATTTGCTCATTTGCCATGACTGACTGTGTTTGAAGAAGGAAGAAGGAAGAAGCTCTCAAAGGCCTGCTGACACTCTAGGGACCAGGCCAGTGGTTGGCTTGGCTTTGGGGGCTCTCTCCTTTTCAACAGTCCCATGAGGGGGAGCACTACTACAGTGAAGGCAGGGATCAATTGTCTATAGAAGTTGGCAAACTCGAGGAAACTCTGAAGTTGCTTGTGGGTGCATGGGGGTTACCAGTCTAGGACAGCTTTTACTTTTCCTGGGTCTATCTCAATCCCTCTGCTTGACACTGAGTAGCCAAGCTAGTCCAGGAGGTGGTGTGGAACTTGCATTTTGACAACTTCGCATAGAGTTTGGCTGCAAAGAGTTTCTTTAGGACTTGATGCACTAGTTTGATGTGGTCCTCTAGGGTTTCACTGAAGATGAGAATGTCATCTAGTTGACTAGAACTCCATTGTAAAGGTGCTCGTGCACCTTGATTAGCTTCATGAAAACTGCAGGAGCTCCTTGTAATCCAAAAGGCATCACTTTGAACTGGAAGCTGCCTAGCAGGCAATTGAAAGCTGTTTTCCACTCGTCTCCTTTAATGTGGACTCTGTAGTACGCTTCATAGAGGTCTACCTTAATGAGCAAGTTCTTCATTAAGGGCAGGGGATAGGTGTTTTCCATGCAAACAGCGTTGATTCCATGGAAGTCCACCTAAAAGCTTATTGCCCCATTCTTCTTTTCTTTTAATAGCACCAGAGCTGCGACCATGGACTTGGTTGGTTGGATGAAACCTCTTGCCAAGTCAAAGCAATTCCTTAGATCATCCATCTCCCTGGGAGTCATGGAATACATCTTGGGCTTAGGGAGTTTAGCTCCTGGCATGAACTCTATCACAGTCTATGGGTTGGTAAGGGAGGAGGGTTTTGTAGTCTTGCTCGCTAAATGTGTCAGCCATGTCCCTGTATTCTTTGGGCACCAGAAGGCAAACTGGCAGTACACCAGCGATGGCAGCAGCTTTCTCACAAGGGTTTAGGTTGTGATACAGTTTCACATGGCTACTTCCTCTGCTTGGGTAGGATGGCAATGGGCCCACCCCTATTCTTAGTGAAACCTGGGTTAAATCCAGGTACATCTGGGTACATCATAGGACAACGGTTTTTGAACCAATGTACCTCAAATGGGATAACTTAGAGAATGCATTCACAATCCAAAATTCATGACTCCCATGGAATCAAAATTTGGCAAATTTTATACAAAGTTTTATGACATAATATAAAATGGAGAAAAACATTCCCATGATCAGTTCCTGATGTTTGACTGCTATATGTTTGACCCTACCCTCTGGAATGGCCTACCTTCCGACCTCCGTTCCATCACAGACCTCCGCTGGTTTCGCCGGCACCTAAAAACTTATTATTTTCATCTGGCCGGCCTAGCATGATCTACTCCACACCCATTATTTTATAACAAATCAAAACTGTAATTTGGGTTTTAAATTTAAACTTATTTTAAGTTAAGCAGGATATTGATTTAATTTCGTTATTATTTAATAATATTTTGTATTTATGTATAATTGATTTTAAATCTCTGTTCGCCGCCCCGAGTCCCTTTATGGTGAGATGGGTGCGGGTTATAAATGTGAAAAATAAATAAATAAATAAATAAATAAATAAATAAATATAGTTCAACATGGAGTATTTTCAAGATAATAGATCTCTGAATGTTTTCCTGAATTTTTAAGAACAGATCTACTGAAGGCAATATGTTAGATTCACTATTGTTGAAAACCTTGAGAAATCTGGCAAGGAAATACCAGTGAAACAATGATCTAATAAGTCAAGAATTGTCTAGTTTACAACTATAAATATAAATTGCTGCTCTTTTCTACAACTCATACTAAAATATACTAAAATATATCCTAAGTTTAATAAAGCATTCATTAAAAAAAGTTGTCTGTGATAACAATCTGCTCTTACCGTCTTAGAGAATATGGAATTGAAATTGGATTTGGTCCTTTAGACCAACCAAAAAGAGTAAACCAGTTCTGAGCTGCCATTACAATTTTCTGGAAGAAAGTATATTTTGCTGTGTCTTCTGCAGGAAAAACTAATTGATCAGATGTATTCCTCCTAACCCATTTATTTTGGATGATAGCCTCCCACTTCTTTGTGTTTTCATTTTCAAGGATCTTTTCCAGTTCTGCATAAAAATACAGTAATTTAGTTATCATTGTACCACTTTCTACCACACCATTACTTATTATTTAGTTATTTAACATTCAGTTCTTGTTGAAAACAAGATCAAATATTTCAGGTATGTCCAAATATATGTAATTATGCTCCAATAATCAGTAAGGTATCTATTTTTACTTTAGGAATATAAGAAGTTATCCAATAAAATAAAATTCATAGCTTCATATTGGATAGGTTAGACTGATTATGAATATGTCATTTTTTGAGTGATAAAATTAATGATATACCTAATCAATCAATCAATCGTTTGGCAGCTGCAGCAGTAGTAGTTCATACTTAAGTGGTGGTCTACCAGGACATTTACCTCTCACAGTTATTGGTTGAACCAGTTACTGCCTATCCTGTACCTGGACATCTGGTTTTTGCTTCCTAAGTGTACCATCCAACAACTGCATCTTTTTTTGTATATACAGTATATTTTTATTTTTAAATATATGTAAGTGTGGCATAAACTGTGTGGCATCTGGGTATCATTAGTTTTGATACCAAATAATAGTAATAATATCAATAATTTTAGTAATCTAGTTACATTAATCATACATCATTATAACATTATATATAATACACTCATCTTTCAACTTCTTCCTTTCCTCTACATACTGATTTTAGAATTATATAGAAATATGCATAATAATATTTCCTCCCTTTCTAATTTCTACCTTTATTCTGAATAACACAGATCTTATATTAATAGGTATTCTATTTCTATCCATCATCTCTTGCTTGTTTTAATCTTCCAATTCTTGTTGATTTTTTGAATGTTTTCCATACTCCTCCCTTGGAAGTTTGTATAAATTACATTAATCATACTCATCTCATTATAGCAACATTATAAATATTATGATTAAAATTGTTAACATTGTAGTATTTGCTCCATTGTGTATATAATCCTTCATCATTTAATTATTCAGCATTTTAATATGCATTACTAATAACTATAATGACTATTTAAGTGTACATAATACAATCATCTTTCAACTTCTGATCTATTCATCTACATACTGATTTTAAAATATTATATAAGAATATACGCAACAGTATTTTCACTTTCTAATTTCTACCTCTATTCTAAATCTTACTAGCACAAATCTTATATTAATAGGTATTCCATTTCTATCCATCATCTCTTGCTCATTTTAGTATTTCAATTCTTGTTTGTTTTTTGGCCTGCTTTCCATATTCTGCCCTTGGTATTTTGTATCTCTATGCATCATTCATATTTAATCTAAATGTTCCCTGTATCTCTACCTCTACCTTTCACTGCCAAACCTTCACTATCAGTGTCTCTATCCTCACTTCAGGAATGTCTTTCTGTTTATCCAATTCTATTTTTTGATCTCTTGATGTATAATCTGCCTGGTCTATTTCATTTATTTTGATTATCTCTTCCTTCTCTTTATCTTTTTACTTTATTTGTTGTTTTATCAGCTCTATTCTTTTCTCTGCTTTTTTCTATTTTCTCCTCTATTTTCAGTTACCTGTTCATTTTTCATTGTCATTTGCTGAGCATTTCCTGATCTCACAACTATACCATATTTCAAATCCTTTATCTCCCTGTGGTCCTTTGTTATGGTTTCATGAATACTTTGAAACATCAACAATATTTATTTTTGAAATATACTTATTTTTGTCTGTTGAAGCATTTTGTCTTATTTTAATAAGTTACAAAGTTACTCAATAATCTACCAGTCCCAAACTCTCAATTGTCTGTAGCACAAAGAAGCCAATATTAAAATAATTCTCTCAGTCCCCAAATCATTCCTCAGGATATACAGTAGTTAGATTTTTGTAATCTTCCACCAGTCAGTTTACTTCTTCCAAGATTCCATATTGTCTTTTTTTCCTTTAATTTTCCTTCTTTTGCCTCTTTATTTACAATTTATTTACAATTTCATTGTAATTTAAGTACAATGACAATAAAGATTATTATTATTTACTTTATTCATAAAACATAAAACTCAGCCAACTGAACATTTAAAAATGCATATTACAAATACTATTGACTGCTGCTAATTGTTTTTTTTATTGAAAAAGTTTTCCACCAACAAATTTTTCTCCCCCCTTCCCCCCCCCCTTCCCCCAACATAAAAAAACATAAATCAGGTACAAATATTATATCCCTTTACCCCCCTCCCCCAACATAAACTACATAAATCAGGACCAGATATTATACCCTTTCCCCCCCTTTCAACCTAGAATACATAAAACAAGTATCAGTATAATTCCCTCCCCTATCCTCCCTAACCCTCCCCAACCTCCCCTTCCCCCCCCCAACCCTGTGACTTCCGCTATATGCAACCCTAGTAATTCCAAACACAATATATGTTATTCATTCCCTTCATATTCTATCCCCTGCTGACTACCTTATTCATCTAATCTCCATCATCTAAAAGCTACACAATATTTTCTAGTCTGATACTAGTTTTGTATATAATCAATCCACTTTTTCCACTCCTGTGTATAAGTCTCTAGCATCTGGTCCTTTAAAAAAGCTGAAATTTTCGCCATTTCAGCAAATCCAGCCATCTTCTGCGTCCATTGGTCTATAGTAGGCAAAACATTTTTCTTCCAGTGCTGGACAACCAGCAGTCTAGCTGCTGTCACCATATACAAAATCAATTTTGTTTCACCCAATGTAAAATCCCTAACTATATATCCCCAATAAAAACAGTTGTGGAGTAAATTGTATTTTTTTCTTCAAGACATTTTGCATAACCCACCAAATTTTTATCCAGAAAGCCTTAACTTTCTTGCAAGTCCACCATATATGATAATATGTAGCATCTAAACACTCGCATCTCCAACATTTTGGTTGAACATTAGGGTAGATACATGATAATTTCTTAGGATCTAAATGCCATCTGTAAAACATTTTATAAAAATTTTCCCGCAAATTCTGCGACTGTGTAAATTTAACATTCTGAATCCATATTTTTTCCCACGTATCCATCATAACTGGTTCAGTAAAATTCTGGGCCCATTTAATCATACAATCTTTAACCAGTTCAGTTTCTGAATCCCTTTCTAGCAAGACATTATAAACCCTCTTAATATGCATTGGGCTAGTGTCCTTTATCTGTCTGACGAGTTCTAGTTCATGTTCCATTAAACCAGTTTTTTGATCTTCTTTCCATCTCATCTCTAACTGGTTATACTGTAACCAAGTTAAATTAATCCCTTCTGCCAACAGTGTGTCCAAAGTCTTCAGCTGCCATCTGCCCCTTTCAGCAAAAAGCACATCTTTGTATAAAAAAAACCCGAGTGTCTTAATATTTGTATTCCACATGGTATCCGCAAGATCCAGCCAAAGCGGAATCTTATAATCCCACTTAGATCGGTGCTTCTTCCAAATTCTCATCAAGGCACTTCTAAGTATATGACTATTAAACACTTTATCCACTTTATGATCATAGAATAAGTATACATGCCAACCCAAATCAAGATCGTGGCTTTCTATATTCAACAGTTCAGTTTTTGTTTTTCCAAACCAATCAGTTATTTGTGTCAATGCAGCTGCTTCATAATACAATCAAAGGTTTGGAAGTTTAAGCCCACCTCTTTCACGAGTATCTTGAATAATTTTCAATTTCACTCTCGGTTTCTTCTCATTCCAAACAAATTTAATCAACATTTTTTACCATTCTAACAGTTGCTTATCAGATTTAAGCACCGGTATCATTTGAAACAAAAAGATAAATCTAGGTAAGACATTCATTTTAATTGCTGATATTCTTCCAAGCAGAGATAACTGTAATTTTTTCCAGGTTTGCAAATCTTTTTGCATCTTTTTTTTTTTTTGAAAAATAATCTTTATTAATATAAGTATAAAAAATAACATTTAACAAATATAAAGGAAAATCGACATACATTATTAAGGCGGAAAGAAAGGTAGGGGGAGAGAAGAGGGGGAAAATAGAAAAAAGCAAAGAAAAGGGTAGACATACCGGGGATATAGCTATTCCCCTAGTTCAAAAGTTTTTGTTTGTCCCAGTCTGTTCTATTCATTACTATATACATTTTAACTTAACTATCTGCATATATATCTCTATAATTATCTTAAATTCATTATCGTCTCACTTGTTCCTTGTATTTATTTCACATTTATATTATTTGGTTGTTTACTTTGGTATCCTTTTGTTCTCTTGTCGTACCATATGTACCATTTTTCCCATGTTTGAGCATAAATTGACTCTGTTTTGTCTTTTAAGGTATATGTTAACCTATCAGATTCAGCATAGTTGAAAATTTTAGATATGACTAGGTGATCTGTTGGTACATTACTATCTTTCCATTGTTGCGCAATGGCCATCCTTGTTGCTGTTGTAATGTGTATAAACAGGTACCAGTCTTGGTTCTGAGTTTGGTTTGATTTGATGCCGAGTAGGTAAGATTCAGGCTTAAGAGGGAAATTGATGCCTACTATTTCCAGCAGCCAGATTTGTATTTTCTTCCAGAATTGGTTAATTTTTGGACAAGTCCACCATTGGTGGAAAAACGTACCCCTGGCTGTTTTGCATTTCCAACATCTGTCGGAAGTATTTGGAAACATATGTGCTATTCGGGATGGTGGTAAATACCACCTGTAAAGCATTTTGTATAGATTCTCCTTAAATGAGGCGGCCAGGGTCATTTTAATAGATTTGCCCCAAATTGTTTGCCATTCGTCAAGTGTGATGTTCCTTCCTATATTCCTCCCACAGGCGATCATAGCACCTTTGATTATTTCCTCACCAATGTATCCTTGTAAAAGCAGTTTATATGCTTTAGAAATAAATTTAATCGGTGAATCCCATAAGATCTTATCAATATCTTGTTTTGACGGGTAAATTCCAAATTGTTTTTTATCCTTATTGAATTTAGATACTGCTTGGGTGTAGGACCACCAGTCTATTTTCCAACCCCTTAACTCTAAATCTGCCCGTGTTCTGATATTACCAATTTCATCTGTCAAATCTTCATAAGTTAAATTTCTTTTTGGATTATGAACCGTTGAATAGGTCACTGCTTCGATTGGTGCTAGCCATCTTGGGATTTGGATATATAGTTGTTTAATTTTCAACCATGACGCAAAAAGGGTCGCCCTAATATGATGGATTGTGAAACTTTTGGGTTGTTTGTTGTCTTTGGGCCAAAGGTATGAATGCCACCCCTGGGGCAGATCATGGCCTTCAATTACTAGTATTCGACTTCTTGTGAGCGTAACCCAATCTCTAACCCAAGTCAAGATTGACGCATGGTAATAAAGCTCCCAATTTGGTAATCCCAAGCCTCCTTTCAGTTTGTGTTCTTGGAGCATTTTCTTTTTTTTTTTAATATTGAAAAAGTTTTATTGGTTTTACAATTTTTCATTGGGGTAGGGTAAGAGATACAAAGAAATTTTGAGAGCTTTCGCATCAAAGTCGTCGGCCCTTTCGGAGCTTCATAATAAATCATTAACAAAAAACATTTTTCATAATACTACAAAGTGAAAACAAGTACATATTTCTAAGTTCTCAATTCAATGCTGTCAGTCATTTGCAAAAATCCAGATACACATGTTATACAATATTACTCAAAAAATCAAGGCAAAGTTATTTTTTAGATCTAAGTCTCTTGGCAATTGTATCTTCTATCTCTCCTTCCAGGCCCCCAGCGGGCGGGGCCGTGGCCCCCCCTGCCCCCCCTGGATCTTCCCCCAGGACAGAGGAATGTTTTTTAAGAAAGGCTTCCGCCTCAGCAACTGTTTTAATCCTCACTCTTCCTCCTTCCCAGAACACCAGCATCCCTTCGGGCATCACCCACTTGAACCAGATCCCGTGATCAAACAATTTTCTAGACAAGAAGGAAAATTTCCTTCTCGCTTCTCTAATCTTTCTTGGAATCTGCTTCAAGATGGCAACCTCCTTTTGTTGGTAAATTAACGGTCCTCCTCTTTGCACCTTCAAGATTTCCTCTCTGGTTGACCTTCTAACAAATTTCACATGTATCTCTCTGGGTACTTCATTTATCCTGGCATATGCAGAGTTTATTCTGTAGGCTAGGTCAATGTCCCCTCTGATCTCATCCTTAGGTTTATGTAAATAATCTGCTAAAATTGTGCTCATGAGTTCAGGGAGACATTCACCAGATTCCTCAGAAACATTCTGAAATCTCAAAAAATATGTCATCCTTTCCATATCAATCCTAGACACATGCCCATTTATTTCTACAACCTCATTAGTAACATTTTTAATCTCTTCCTTAGCCCCAGCCAGCCCCCCTTCCAACTCTTCATTCTTCTGTGTGTTATCCAGCACTTGTTTCCGTGTGTCCAGTAGCTCCTTTTTGAAGTTGATATTTTCTTCTCTCTGGGCCTTGATTTCTTGCACCAAAGTTTGTATAACTGATTCAAGAGAAGCCATCCTTAGTTCTAAGCCTGCCAGTTCTGATTTCTGTGCCATAGTTAGCTGTTAAAGTTAATGCCACTAAAATGGCGTTTTTTGGGTGGGGCCGTTGAGGCAAATCAGGAGCTGGAAGTTCAAATCAGGATTGTGAAAATTTCAGGAACCAAAAGAGAAACAGTTTTCCAGATCAATAATTCTAATAGCGAAGGCACTCCAGAAAAGAAATCACATAATCCAAAAAAATTCTTCTTTAATAACAAGAGGAAGTCCAAATCACAAAGCGATGCTGGAAATTTTCCATAAGTAAAATAGTCATTCAGGGACAAAGAGAAGCCATTTTCCACCGCCCAGACTCAGAGCCAGAAGGAGAGAGTGGTAAAAAAAAATGTTTCA
Organism: Rhabdophis nuchalis; assembly: GCA_039707465.1. Lineage (NCBI taxonomy): Eukaryota > Metazoa > Chordata > Lepidosauria > Squamata > Natricidae > Rhabdophis > Rhabdophis nuchalis. The sequence goes on from CM077649.1 coordinate 3,272,188, forward strand.
AGTCAGCCAGACCTAGATACTTTGTTTCAAAGACAAACCGCAGATCGCTTTCCCTTGTTTCAAACAGTCCGGATTAAAGATATCCGCTTCCTCGCAGCGAGGAGCCATTCTTAAGTGCCGCTTTAGTCCGAGGGGGGGTTTAACAAGCAGACACCCCCCTCCAAGTTCTTTCAGCCCAGGCTGACAGCAAAAAAAATGTTTAAAACCACTCACTTTCCCCCTCGCAGCCCCGGGAAGCCTTCCGACTCAGACGACCAGCTCTCTCCATGTTCTCAAAACGATGCCGCCCACCATTGCCGAAGGGGAAACCCCCCGCAGCATGTCCTCCTCCACCTAAGCCGAAGACAAGGGTCGCTTCCCAGCTGCCGCTGGGGGAGGGCAACCCAGGCAAGCCGGCTTTACGGAAGACCCCCCAAAACGGGGCGTCTCGCCCCCGTGGGGGGGCAGGAAAAGAAACAAAGCGGCGAGCGAGCCCTAGGCTCGCCCGTCGCCGCTGGAGCCAGAACCGGAAGTTCGAGCATTTTCTTTTTAATGCGTGCTTTTTTTCTCTGCCAGACAAATTTAAGAGTAATCCGATCTAATTTTTGGAAAAATTCTTTGTTTAGTTTTACAGGTGCTGTTTGAAATAAGTATGTCCATTTTGGTAAAATATATGCCTTAATAGCTGCTATCCTTCCTAATAAGGATATTGGGATTTTGCTCCAATTTTCAAGTTCCCTAGCCATTTCTCCTATTAATTTATTGTAATTTAACTCTTTAATTTACGGAACACCTATTGGTTAACCAAATTCCCAAGTGTTTCACTTTTTTAACAATTTCAATTCCCATTAATTCTTGTATTTGTTCCTTTTGTTTCCCTGTTATATTTTTGGTTAACATTTTAGTTTTTTGTTTGTTAATTTTTAAACCGGCCACCTCACCATATTCTTCTATTGCTGTGATTAATTTGGGTCCTGAAGTCAGAGGTTCCTCTATTATGAAGACCAGGTCATCTGCGAATGCTTGTATTTTGTATTCTTCTTCTCTGACTTGTAGGCCTCTAATATTTTTTTCTTGTCTGATTATATTTAGTAAGGGTTCCAATACCAAGATAAACAAAAGGGGTGATAGCGGGCAGCCTTGTCTAGTACCCCTACATATTGGGATCCGATCTGATAGCACTTTGTTAAATAATAATCTTGCCGATTGTGTTTTGTATATAGCCTGGATTGCTTTAGTAAATTTGGGGCCGAAATCCATACTTTGCAATTGTTGAGTAATAAATGTCCAATCAACCCTATCGAATGCTTTTTGTGCGTCCAGGAAGATCATACTCATTTGTTTATCTGGATGTGCCTCATAATACTCTAAACAATCAATTATTATCCTTACATTATCCCTCAAATATCTTCCTGGTAAAAGCCCATTTTGATCTTGATGTATGTAATTGGACAAAAATAGTTTCAGTCTTCCAGCTAAAATTGACGTGAATATTTTATAGTCAACGTTTAGCAATGAGATGGGTCTATAATTTTGGATTTGAGTTAGGTCTGCACCAGATTTGGGGATTAGGGAGATGTAAGCCTCAGTCCATGACTGGGGTATTTCCCCTTTTACTAAAACTTCATTAAATAGGTCTTTCATTTGTGGGACTAAGATCTCCCCTAGCCCTTTGTACAATTCCTCTGGTAGACCATCTGGACCTGGAGTTTTCCCACCTGGTTGTTTCTTAATTGCATTTTCTATCTCTTCGGTTGTTATTTCTGCATCTAATGTGTTTTTATATGTATCTGGTACTATTCCAATTTGGTGTTTTATGAGATAGGGGTGAATCTTATCCTTATGTTGTGTCTCTTCTGCGTAAAGAAAATCTTTTTGTATCTTTTGCCACAGCACCTCGTAGTTATTTTGCAATAATTTTATATTTGAGTCTGCGACTTGTATTCCTAAATATTTAACCTTTGATACTATTTCAAAACCTGCCACCCTTTCAAGTTTCTTTTTTTGAATATCTGTTAGGTTTTTAGCAAGCATTTTAGTCTTTTTATAATTCAGTCTGAATCCGGATACCAAACCATATTCCTCTATAATGTCTTTCATCTGGATTATTGATTTCATCGGTCGTGTTAGGGTAACAACCAGATCATCTGCAAATGCCCTAGTTCTATATTCCTCTTGCCTTATAGCTATTCCACTCAAGAAATTCGAGTCCCTTATTGTATTCAACAAGACTTCCAAAGTTAAGGTAAATAACAATGGGGATAATGGACAACCCTGTCTTGTACCTTTATGTATGTTAAAGTTCTTTGACAAACTTCCATTAATAATAAGTTGTGCAGATTGTTCTTGATATATTGCTCCAATCGCCTGTATAAACCGAGCCCCCAAATCCATTTTTTCCAAAGCCTTGATTATAAAATTCCAATTCACTCGATCAAAGGCCTTTTCCGCATCCAGAAAAACTAGCACTGCAGAGATCTGTTTATTCTTATCTAGATAGTCCAATAAATCAATAATTTGCCTGACATTCTCCTTCCTTCGATAAATCCTGCTTGGTCGTGATGAATTACCTCTTGAATAACTGGCATCAATCTGTTGGGTAATACTTTTGCAAAAAAATTATAATCCGTATTTAGAAGAGATATTGGTCTGTAATCTTCTGGTTTCTTAGAGCCTGCTTCTTCTTTCGGTATCAATGATACAAAAGCCGCTTTCCATGAGGAAGGTATTTTACCGCCTTGCTGTATATTACAAAATAAATCTTTAAGATGTTCAATCATTTCTGCTTGTAAAGTTTTATAATAAACTGCAGTTAAACCATCGGTCCCTGGAGCTTTAGCTGGTTTCAATTGCTTTATAGCAAAGCTAATCTCCTCGATAGTTATTAATTGATCCAGGTTTGCCTTTTGTAAGCCTTTTTCCTTCTAAATATTTATCTATAAGATTATTTTGTATGTTATCCTTAGCATATAGCTTGGTATAATAATCCAAAAAAGCCTTTTTGATTAATTCTTGTTGATAAACTTCCTTCTCAGCATGCTGAATACTATTGATAGTTCTTGTATTCAATTGCTTTCTCAATGTATAAGCCAACCATCTGCCCGGCTTGTTAGCATTAGCAAAAGTATTGTGTTTTGCAAATTGCAAATTAGTTGCTGTTTGTTCCGCTATAAGCATTTGAAATTGATCCTTCAAAAGATTTATAATTGCTTTTAACTTCCTATCTGTTGGATTTTTTTATCAGTAGCTGTTCTTTGTTCTTTATCTCTTTTTCCAACTCTATTCTCTTTTTCTGTCTATTTTGTTTGTGTTTAAAATTCATTTGTATCAGGACTCCTCGCATATATGCTTTACCTGCATCCCAAACTATTTCAATCGGAGTACCTTTATTTAAATTCAATTAAAAAAATTCCTTTATATGCTTTTTAAGTTCGCTTACATTTTTTTTGTATCTAAATAAATTTTTGTTTAGCCTCCAGGATCTTCTTTCTCTCTTCCCCATCTCAATTTCCATCCACACCGGGCTATGATCAGTTAACGTCCTAGGAAATATCTTTGTTTTCTTTATTTTAGGAGGTAAGTCAACTGTTGTCAAAAAAAATCTATCCTAGAAAAGGATTTATGCCTATCTGAATAAAAAGTGAAATCCAACTCATTTGGATTGTGCACTCTCCAAATATCTTTCATTTCCAAATCCTCTTGCATTTCAAAAAAAGCTTGTGGTAACTTGCCGCCTAATTTGGCCAAACTCTTTTTATCCATTCTCGGTTGAATTACTCCATTCCAGTCTCCCATAATTAAAATACTTGAAAAATCCCACTCTAGGATTTTCAAATGGAGCATCTTATAAAAACTTTCTTGTTGCTGGTTTGGGGCATATATTCCTACCACCAAAATGGGGCCATTCTCTGTATAAAGTTCAATTGCTATGTATCTTCCACAGTCATCCGCTTCTATAATTTTAGCTGATAGCCTTTTATTTATATATATCACCACCCCATTCTTCTCCTCTGAATTTGAAGCCACAAATTGCATTCCCAATCTTGAATTTATCAAATATTTCTGGTCTTGCACCTTAATATGGGTTTCTTGCAAACAAATAACATCATTATTAAATTGTTTCAGATAATAAAATACTTTTTTCCTCTTTTGTGGAGAATTCAGGCCATTCACATTCCAAGACAGGAATTTCAGCATCATTTGAACTGGTCTGAAGTGTTGAAAGCAATTGCTGAAGATCCCATTCTAGAGAAGTAATCTTCGGCTTTGCTCCTCCCATGCCTTCAGCTTGCTCCTTTCCCTTGACTTTCTTAGCTCGTTGTGGGTAAGATCTCCCCTGTTGCTGTGCTTCCTGAATTTGTTTAGAGATGGATCTGGTTATACGTTGCTCCTCCAGTTTGCTTGTTGGCAATTCGAAATCCAACGCCTCTTCTGTAACAGTCTTTGATGTTTCATCAAACTGCCTCTGGGCTTCAGCCTCCTTATCTAGTGGTGAAGATGTACGTGGAGATGTGGTACCCACTTTCAGGACATTGTAATAGAACTCTTCTGCTTTTGCTATAGTATTTAAGCGGTATCTCACTCCTTGTATCCTCAATATTATACCAGTTGGCGCGTCCCATCAATATTGTATTTGCCGCTTTTGCAATTCTGCCACCAAAAATCCAAAATCTTTTCTGTCCTTTAACATTTTGGGTGGCAACTCCTTATAGACGCCAATCTCAGTTGCATCAATTTGAACAATCTGTACAGGGTGTAATGAAGGATGATTTTTTTTAAAATTTCTGTTTAATTTAAAACAAAAACAACTTTTTTATTTAAAAAAAAGAATAAAGACTAAGTCATCTGCAAACGCTTGCAGTTTGTATTCTTTTGTTTTGATTGTCATTCCCTTTATTTCCTCCTCTTCTCTGATCTTTCTATTTAGAACTGCTGCTAATTGTTGATACAGTTTGCTGCCAGCATCCTAGGTATCAACCAAGTATTTTTGTAGAATATAAGATGTGCCAAGTAGCGCCGTTTTTTGCAGTTCCGCTGGTGTTATTGCAGGAAGCTGCAATTTGCTGAGATATTTAGTAAAATTCTTTTTTTTTTTAAATTGAAAAAGTTTTATTCACACAAATTTTCCCCCTTTTTACCCCCCCCCGACATGTAATATAAATCACATACAAATACTATACCCCCCCTCACCCCATCTTAAAATAAGTTTCTCATTCAGATATTATACCCCCTCGCCTCCCAGCAGACACAATATAAGTTTCTCTTAGTATATTAATATCCCATTAACACCATCTTCTAAGTTAATTAAAGATATAAAAAACATAATATAAATTTCTCTTTAAGAAAAAAAAAAAAAGGCATATCCCATTATTCCCCTCTCTAGATTAATCATACATATATATTACCCCGCCCTCCACCCTAGCCCTCCCCCACCTCCCATTCAAACCCACCCCCCTGACTTCCGCTATACACCACTCTAATAATTCCAAGCATCCCAAATATTATTTACTCTATTCACCTATCAATCAAAGCATTCTTACCTAAAAGCTACATAATACTTCCTAATCTGATATTTATTCTGTATATAATCAATCCATTAGAAACCTTATAACAAACTCAACATAAACACCCCCTTTTAGTTGAACATTAAAATACATAGAAAATAATTCTATAAATAATTATAACCTAACACTTATAAAACTTAAACCATATATCCTAGCTTAAGTTTACATCCTTCCTGATTCAAAAGGTTTACTATTTTTCCCCTCTCCATTTGCTTAATTGCCCACTTAACAACACAAAAAAATGTAAAGATTACTCTAATATTTGAAAAAAGCAAAGTTACTTCTCTCTTCACAAAGGAAACAGAAATAATATAGGAAAATTTCAGATCCTATCACATGAAGGATACAGTAAATTGCAAGAAAATTTCAAAGTTCGACCCAAGTTTTTTCCCAGAACACTAACATAATATTAGTCCTTTCCGCGTCAATGTTCATAAGTCCAACTCTTCAGGTCTCCTTCCATTCCATCCATAGCTGTTTGTAATACCAGTTTAAGCAGCTGCCCCCATAAATAACAAAAAAAAAAACAACCCTTTACATAGGTAACCCCCGAGTGACTTTTCATCAGGATTATAAAGTTCCAAGATCGTGATAGGGTAACAACCAGATCCACTGCAAATGCTCCGGTTCCAATTTTCAACCCTGAAAAAGTTTCCGCATCCAAGAGAACCAGCATTGCAGAGATCTGTATATTTTTATCTAGATTGATTAATTGCTTCGTCCTTTAATCCTTTTGTCTTTCTTAACTCGCCGAGATTGAGACCTCCTCTGCTTCTGCGGTTTCTCAATTTGTCTGGTGCTAGACCTGGCTTCACATTGCTCATCTGATTTACGTATTGGCATTCCAACAGATCCCCCTATAGCAGTCTTCGACATTTCCTCCAGAGTAGGGCTTAAAAAAAGCCCAGGGGAATCCAACTGAGTATGTTCTTCCATCTCTTTTCCAAATTGTTTCTGCTCCATCTCAATATCTTGCTCTGAACCATCCAGATCTACTAGTGTTGGTATAGATATACGTGGGGGCGTTGCACTTTTCTTCAGTATTTCATAATAAAAATCTCTTGCCTTGTCTATAGTATTCAAACAATATCGCGCCCCTTCATATCTGAATATAACACCCATTGGAGCATCCCACCTGTACTGTATCCCTCTTTTCTTCAGCTCCTCCACCAAAAAACCAAAATCCCTTCTGAGCTTCAGGATAGTTGATGGAAGTTCCTTAAAGACACCAATCCGTTTTCCAGCTATGTGGAGAGAGGAGTGAAAAGACTTCTGCAGAATATCATTTCTGAGGTTTCTCTCAGTAAAATATATCACAACATCTCTCGGTAGTTGCCTTTGTAATGCTATACGTGAGTTTGCTCTGTAAATTTTATCAATCTTAGCATAAATTTCACCAGGATCCATTTTTACTAATATAGCCAAAGCATCGGCAGAAACTTTTCTTAAGTCTTCTCTAGAATTTTCTGATAATCCCCTCAGTCTAATGGCGTTTTCCATTAACAAAAATTGTAACATAATAACCTGTTTGTCCAATTTGTGCATATTCCCCTCCATTTCCACCAATTTCAAATCCGTTTCCTTTGCTTTGACTTCCACCTCTGAAGACAGCTTTTCGATTTTCCCATCAATTTTAATGATAACTTCAGACAGACTCTTGGCCATTGCAAGCATTTTTTTCCCCAATTGTTCATATTTCTCCTGGATCATTCTTTTGAGGTCTCTGCTTTCATTAACTATAAAGTTCATCAAATCTTTAAAGTCCTGGGGAGTTACTACACGAGTTTGTTCCATTGCCTTGCTTTTAAGCTTTCCAAGTTTTCAGGAAGAGAGAAAAAAAAAAACCTCTTCAAAATATCAAAATAAGTCAGTAATAAGTAATACGTTTAGCTTAACGCTCAATAAATCAGATAGTGCATTTGGCTTTATAGTTTGCTCCCCCTTTCCGCCTACAGCTGTCCGCTATCAGCCAGGGGTTAAGCAGAGACCAAAATCCACAAATCAATAATTAGACAAGGCAACTAAGTTTCATTTCATTCATCTGGTAGTTAACGCCATCTTGAATCCTTTGTTCTTTAAAACAAGTCACAAACTTTAATTACTTGCGTTTAGTTTCCTTTGAAGTACGAAGGCTTGAAATATAGTCCTTCTTGATGGATTGCATGTCGATCAGGATTGGGTACAAGCCAAAACAACTAACTTTCATTTCGTCTCATCTGGTAATTAACGCCATCTTGATTCCTTCGTTCTAAAGGCTGTGTCTAAGATCCGCTATATTCTGGCAAAATCACAAACTTTAATTACTTGTGTTTACGATGAGTAGCCAAGAAGTTCCCTTTGAAGTATAAAGTTGCCTTGGAATGTAGATTAGAAGTTAAAAGCAGTTTGCTTTGCCGTGTTAATTAGCCAATTAACACGGTCTCCACACCCGTCCGGAGAAGATCGCTGCCTAAAGAGGGGAGGGTCTCTCCTTACTCGCTCCTCAGAGGAAAACTAACCCTCTGAGGGCTTCGCAAGGGGACTCTTCCCTGGCAGCAAAAACTCTCCCACAAGCTCATAATAGAGCTTGGGGTTTCCGAGGCATTTGATCTTATAAAAAACGCCTCTACAGACGAGTGGGATGGCAGGCTTGAAAAAAGCCTACCGACAGCAACTGCAACCGGAAGTCCCCCGAGATATTTAGTAAAATTCTTGGACATGGTGCCAAGTGCCCCGATGACAATGGGTGTCACTGTGACATGCTTCATCCATAACTGTGTGGTTTCGATGGCCAGGTCACGATATTTCATGATTTTTTCTAGTTCTTTTTCTTCGACTCTGTCATCTCCAGGAACAGCGATATCAATGAACTGTACACTTCGGCCCTCTACAACAGGGGTCCCCAACCTTTTTTCCACCAGGGACCGGTTTCATTTTAAAGAAAATTCTGCGGACCGGCTGAAGGGCTCAGCAGTCATGTGACTGGGTGGGCGTGGCCAACTTTGAAAATGTGAAACTCACTTAACAATGATCTTGGTTAGCAACCAAACTTTTGACCTCAACTGTGGTCATAAGTTCTTTCTTTCTTTCTCTCTCTCTTTCTTTCTCTTTCTTTGTCTCTGTCTCTCTTTTTTTCTCTCGCTATTTCTTTCTTTCTTTCCCTTTCTCTCTATTTCTTTCTCTTTCTTTTTCTCTTTCCCTCTTTCTGTATCTTTTTCTGTCTCTTTCTTTCCTTTCTGTCTCTTTCTCTCTCTGTCTTTCTCTCTCCCACTTTTTTCTTTCTTTCTCTCTTTCTGTGTCTCTCCTTCATCCGCCCATTTCTGTCACTCTGTGTGTGTGTGTGTGTGCGTGTGTCTGTCTGTCTGTCTTGCATTCATTCAATCACTCCTTCTGTGTCTCTGTCTTTCTCTCCCTCCCTCCCTCCCTCCCTCTGTCTCTCTATCTCTCTATGTGTGTCTGTCGTCGTCATCGTCCCCCCCGTCCCCCCCAGCCTCCTCATCCCGCCTGCCACGCTTGGTCGCTCGTTCAGGCTCCGTGGCTGGAGAGGAGCCGGGCTGGAGAGGAGGAGGAGGGAGGGGAGGCAGCCCATTGGGCAGAGCGGGCGAGAGAACGCAGGGGGATGGTGGGGGCTCTTCCTCCACCCTCGTCGACGGAGGGACTCCTGTGCGCCGCCGGAGCAACCCGCCAGTTCCCTCCCCCGCCCGCGGAGCCTCCGCAGTCCCTGGAAGAAAATGAGTGGCCGGCATGCCAGCAGGGGAGGGAATCGGTGGCCGGTCCGGCGGCATCCAGGAGTCCCTCCGTGGACGAGGGTGGAGGAAGAGGCACACTCCAACGGCGCGAACAGCCGCGCCTGCGTTCCCCCGCGCGCTGTGCTCAGGGGGCTGCCCCTCCTCCCTCCTCCTCCTCTCTAGCCCTGCGGCCCGGCTTCCATCCAGCCACGGACCGGCACCGGTCCGCGGCCCGGGGGTTGGGGACCCCTGCTCTACAACCGTGATATCTGGTGTGTTGTGCTCCAAATGACGGTCTGTTTGTATTCAAAAGTCCCACAAGATCTTCACCCTCTCATTCTCGATAACCTTTTCTACTTTGTGTTCCCATGACTTTCTGGATACAGGTAAACCATATTTTTTACATAATGACCAGTGGATTAATTTAGCAACTCGGTCATGTCTAGCTTTGTAATCAGTTTGTGCAATTTTGCTGCATTCACATATTAAATGTGAAACAGTTTCGACTTTGTTATTGCAAAGTCGGCAGTTTGGGTTGTCAGTGGATTTTCGAATCTTCGCTTTCATGGCATTAGTTTGTAGTGCTTGTTCTTGAGCGGCCAGTATTAAACCTTCCATTTCTTTCTTGATAGTTCCCATCTTAAGCCATGTCCATGTCAAGTTGTCATCACATTTTCCTTCAATGTTTTTCAAGCGCTGTCCATGCAAAGCCTTGGTCTTCCATCTATTTAATCTGTCATCCAGCTGTTTTTCCTTATATTCTGCCTTTGTTTCTGTTGTTTTTATACTGTTCTCCATTTTTACAGCCTGCAGCAATTTTTCTGTACTTTGGTTCACATAATCATTCAAACTTCGTTTTTCTTTTTCTACAGTTTGATGGATTTGCAATAGCCCCCTGCCCCCTATTTTTCTTGGCAGGTACAACCTGTCAATGTCACTTCGTGGATGTAAAGCATGGTATATATTCAAAAGTTTGCGTGTTTTCCAGTCCAGGTTTTCCAGTCCAGCCAGAGTCCAGTTGATGATTCCAGCTTAATTTCAATTTCAATTTCAATTTATTCAATTTATATCCCGCCCTTCTCCGAGAGGACCCAGGGCGGCGCACAGGAATTTAAAACAATATACAAAATAGTACCAATTATAATTTAAAAACTTATTAAATGACAAAACCTGCGCTAAAACCAGATTAAATCCCCCATTTAAATTGTAAACTATCCCTCCCTCCTCCCTGGAACCCCCTAAAAGCCAAATTAAGAATTTTGTTCAAACACCCCTAGAACTGCGACCTGCCCACCTCTCTTGATACAGAATCCCTCATCAAGGTGGGCCCTCGTTGACGCGGAGGGCCATACCTGCGAGTGGGGGACTCCCGCAGTAGAAAAGGTCTGCCTTAGAGTACTTCATGGTGAATGTCATAAATATGATATATATAAATATGTATAAATATATATAAAATATAAGGTCAGAGGAGTTGTTAGACAGGGCATTAAAATTCTAGATGTTATTGAATATTAAAATAGATGTTAAAATATGTATAGTACAAGTTAAACTCAGGAGACGTCTAGACCGGCTCTAAAAAGTTCATAAATAGTTCATAAATTCATAAAAATCATGCATGGTTCAAAGATAGTTAATCATGGTTCATAAATAGTTAGTTTGTCATCGAAGGTGGGAGAGTTAGTTCATATAGATATATCAGACTGGGGGTAGAGGGTGGCTTTGGCCTTCCAGTTGTAAATTAATAGCGTATCACTGGAACTGCCCATGTATTAATGGCTTTAATTATGTTTCCGGCATTCAGCTTTGATTTTAATATTTTGCGGACCCTCCTGATATATTCCTTTTGTGTTGACTCTTTGACTTTTTCATTCCAGATCTTACCTGCATCCAATATGCCTAGGTACTTGTAACCATCATCCTTTGCTATTGCTTTTACTATATTTCCATTTCCCAGTTCTATTCCTTCTGTTTTTTCCATTTTTCCTTGCTGCATGGATAATATAGCACATTTTTCAAGTCCAAAGTTCATTTTGATGTCACTGCTGAACAGTTGAACTGTTTTGAGTATTGATTTACGTTCAGTGGGGCTTTTCGCATACATTTTTAAGTCATCCATGTATAGTAGATGGTTTATCTTGCCATGTTGTCTTGAGATTTGGTATCCCAGTTTTGTGTTCAGTAGGATTATTGTCAGGGGAACTAATGCAATGTTGAACAGTAGTGGTGAAAGTGAACCTCCTTGGAAGATTCCTTGTCTGATGTTGATTTCACCAATTTTCTCTCCATTTGTTGTTAGAACTGTTTTCCATTTTTGAGTATTTGCTTTCAAAAATATACAGATATTTTTGCTAATTCCAAAGTTTTCCCGACAGGTGTTAATCCAGCTGTGGGGTAATGAGTCAAATGCCTTCTTGTAATCAATCCAAGCCATATTTAAATTTGTTTTCCTTCGTTTTGCATTTTTTAGTACCATTTTGTCTATGAGCAGCTGATCTTTTGTTCCTCTTGATTTTTTATAATTTCCTTTTTGTTCTACTGGATACAAACTGTTTTCTATCAGGTGATTGAATATTGAATTTGCCAGTATCCTTGTAAAAAGTTTGAACGTTGTTGGCAGACAAGTAATTGGGCGATAGTTGTTTGGTTCTGTGCCTTTTTCTGGATCTTTCATTATCAACTAAGTTTGTCCAGCTGTTAGCCATTCTTCGCTTGTTGCATTTTGAAGCATTTGATCAAATTGAGTTGCCATGCGATGATGTAGGCTGGTCAGATGTTTTAGCATCCATGCAGTTCATCCAGGCAAGGTGCACTCCAGTTCTTGACCTTCTTTGCTTGTTTTGTCACCATGTCAGTTTTTATTACAATATTTTGCATCTTTTTTTGTATTGTTTGTTGTTGAATATCTTTGATCCAGGAGGCACTGTTGTTATGTTCTACTGGGTTTCCCCACAGTTATTTCCAAGAGTTCAAAGTTTTTTCTTTACATGGGTGAATATAGGTTTGGATTCGACTTTCATCAAGGGACCGATAGAAGAAGTGTTGGTTTCTTCTGAACTGGACATTTTCACGATACTGTTTTATTCATCTTTCGTATCTTTCAATTTTCCTTGCTGTTGCTATCGCATGTTGTTTTAGTTCTTCCATAATTTCTGTTATTGCTTTTTCCTCCAGGTTGTATTTTTTGTGTAAACTATTTTTCAGCTTTTTGTTCTTTAGTTTTCCTTCTTTCAAGTAGTTCAGATTGCTGATATCCCCTCATAGTTTTTTAATTTTATTTTCAAGTTGAATTTTCCACTTTGGTGTTCCAGTGGGTTTCTTTTTTGGCATTTTATAACCTAGTTCTGCAGTTATAACAGCGGGTGTGCTATACATTAATTGGTTGGTTTCATATAGTGTGCTGGATGGGATGGAAGTTAAAATGTTGTTCACGGCAGTTAACAGATATTTCACTTGTTTGCTATGCACTTCGCAAATGATAGGTAGTCTTTTTCTTTCTACATTTTCTTTGATGTGGTTTTCAATTTCCCCCCCAGCATTTTTGCTAGATCACTTAGCTCTACACTTTCAAGTTGTGGCATAGGAGGGTCTTCATCCTGTATGTTTGCTTCTTCCACTGGCTTTTCAATTTGTTTAGGTGTTGGAGCAATTTCTTCAGCTTGTTCATCATCACTTGTTGTTTTATTTTTAGCCAATATTTCTAGATGTTGCATTTCCACTTCTGTGAAAACTTTATTACAGATGATGAAGCGCCTTTGATCCATTAGTCTTTGTTCAGTTACATCACTTTCCGGATATTGTTCCTTCCACAGCTGCATCATTCTTTTTTGAAATCCCCTGGCTGTTGGCTCTGCCTGGTAGTAATATTTGAGGATTTGTTTATTTTCTTCAGTTGTCCAGGTTTTGCGCTTTGGTTCCAGTCGGTTTGCAGTTGCACTCCCTGGTTCCCTGGCAGTAAGAACTGAGCCCTGTAGCCCATTTTTTGACAGATGTCCAGGAGCTATAGCATCTGACGTGGTCCTTGTTGACCCGAGCGACGAAAGATCCAAAGTGGATTTTTGTTCGTTTCTCCTCATCATTAGTGATGGTAGGTGCCTGGGTTGGTTCTCAGTGCTGAGCCACTATTCATTCAAGGATGATAATATCATAACTGTAGGAACCGCACCAGGTAGCTGTTCAAGCCCAGCCACAGCAGGAAAGAGGTCTACCTTCCTGTTTGATGGTAGGAAGGAATGTTCAGGAATGGGGGGGAGGAGAAATGAGGCCTAACTGCCTGTTTGATGGAAGGAAGGAAGGTTCAGGAATGGGGGGGGGAGAAATGTCAGGTCTGCTTCCTCCATTAATCAAGAAAGACCACGCTCAAACCCATTTTGAAAGTTTAAGGTTACTTTTACTGATTATGAAAAGACAGCAGCGAAAGTCAAGCAAGGAATGAGATATTTGGGCGCAAAGTATACATGTCAGCCTTTGCTTTTGTTTGCTAAAGCTGTCATATTGAAACGGGGGGAGGGTTGGGGTTGCTAGGATACTAAGGGAGCAGGAGAGAGAGATAGCCAGAGTGTATTATCACCTCAGCTAACGGTCTGCATTCCATTCTGATGATGATCCTGGACAGGAAGTGCACCTGATGTCGTGGCCGGCTTTGCATTGGACAATATGCTGGGGTCAAAGAGACTGAGGGTTGGGTTATGCTTTGTTACGTATGTTGCGCGCCTAAATGTTTCATTCCTTGCTTGACTTTCGCTGCAGTCTTATCATATTCAGTAAAAGTAGCCTTAAACTTTCCAAATGAGTTTAAGTGTGTTCTTTCTTGATTTATGATGGAAGCAGTCATGACAATACATATCAAAGCATTACCCATCCCCTTATAACCCATGACCCCTAGGATAATATCCAAAGCAGAATCACCCACGATGTCAGGTGGGCAGCATCTGTCCAGGAACATCATCAGAATGGAATGCAAGACCGTTGGCCTTGGCGATATCAAGTCCTGGCTCCAAACACCTCCAGCACACATAATGTCCAATACCCACAGCCCCTCCCTCCCCGTTTCAATGGCAACCGAAGCAAGCAATAATAGTTTAGGGGCTCTTCAATAGTTTAGGAGCCCTAATGTGACGTTTGTCCACCCACTCAGTGTGGGACGGAGGGAAATCTTTCCAAACAACAAGGTATTGTACCCTGTTCCTCCGCATTCTGGAGTCCAAAATGTCCCGAACTTCGTAATGCTTTTCAGCATCAACCAAGATTGGCACAGGGGAAGTAGATTGTGGCTGTCGAAGGTGGGATAAATGTTCTAGTTTCAACAAGTGGACATGGAAAATTGGATAAAGTCGCTGATAGGCTTTAGGTAAGTCCAATTTGACCGAAACAGAACTGATAATTTTAACAATTGGAAAAGGGCCAACAAACTTCGGACTCAACTTCTTGCATTTCTGAGGACTTTCCAAAAATCTAGTAGAAATGTACACCCAGTCACCAACTTTGTATTGTGGGGGTGCGGCCCGTTTCTTATCAGCATACATCTTATGAGACTGGTGAGCATCATCTAACGTCTTCCGTGCAATGGGCCAAAAGGTTGCCAGCTTAGTACTCCAATCCGAGAGAGATAGAATAGCGGGAGTCTCCTGAGGGAGCTCAGGAATCGGCACAAATTCCTGACCGTAAATCACTTTGAAAGGGATCATGCCAGTGCTGCTATGAACTGAATTGTTGTACGCTACCTCAGCATGAATTAAGAGGTCCGCCCAGTCATCCTGTTGGTAATTTATAAAACAACAAAGATATTGTTCTAGAACAGAATTGGCCCTTTCACAAGCCCCATTAGTCTGAGGGTGGTGGGAGGAGCTTAAGCCCTGGGAGGAGCCAATCAATTTCAAAAATTCCTTCCAGAAACTCGAAGTGAATTGAACTCCCCTATCCGAAATAATACGTTTAGGAACACCGTGCAGGCGATAAATGTGAGTTAGAAACAGTTTCGCCAAGATTTTGGCCGACGGGATCTTCGTGCACGGTACAAAGTGAACTTGTTTTGAAAACAAATCAGTAACCACCCATATAACAGTAAAACCCTGGCTACTTGGAAGATCAACAATGAAATCCATAGATATTTCTTTCCAAGAAGCCTCCGGCCGCGCCACAGACTGGAGGAGACCTTGAGGTTTTCCAGGAGAGCGTTTTGAAGCAGCACAAACTGGGCAACTTGCAATGTAGGATTCAATGTCTTTTTTCAATGACGGCCACCACAATTGGCGCTTAACTAAATGAATAGTCTTCACGAATCCAAAATGTCCAGCTAACCTGGAGTCATGCGCTCTTTGTAGTACGAAAGGATGGAGTGTCGCAGGGACATAAATCTTGGAACCCACCCAAGGTAAATCATCTCTCAAAGTACAGTCCTCGCAGTGCGCCGCAAACCATTCATCAGTTTATTTATTTATTAGTTTTATATACTGCCCTATCTCCCGAGCATGGGACTCAGGGCGGTGCACAGGAATTATAAAATATAAAAATACAACAATCCAAAAATTTAAACTAGTATTAAATAAGGTTAGCCTGTGCTAAAAGCATGATTTAAAAACCCAGTTAAAATAATAACACAGCTACATCAGCTATGCCAGGCCGGCCACACGAAAGAAATATGTTTTTATGCCCAGCGGAAGAGGCGAAGGTCTGTGATTGTGCAGAGGTCGGGAGGCAGGTCATTCCAGAGGGCGGGGCCTGCCACAGAGAAGGCTCTTCCTCTGGGGGTCGCCAGCCAGCATTGCCCGGCGGACGGCACCCTAAGGAGGCCCTCCCTGTGGGAGCGGACTGGTCGGGTGGAGGTATGTGGTAGAAGGTGGTCCTGTAAGTAGTGAGGTCCCATGCCATGGAGCGCTTTAAAGATGGTCACTAAGACCTTGAAACGCACCCGGAAGGCCACAGGCAGCCAGTGCAGCTCGCCCATGAAGAGAGCGTTACAGTAGTCCAGGAGGGACATGACCAGAGCTTGAGTGACCGTGCGTAGGGCGTTATGATCCAGAAAGGGGCGCAACTGGCGTATCAGGTAAACCTGATAGAAGGCCCCCCTGGCTACGGCTGTCAGATGGTCATCCAGGGACAGCCGAAGATCCAGGAGGACTCCCAAGTTGCAAGCCCTTTCTGCGGGGGCTAATGACTCGCTCTCGATAGCCAGAGATGTAGTCAACTGGCTTTGTCGTGGCACCGGAAACCACAGCCACTCAGTCTTGGACGGGTTGAGTCGTAGCCCATTCCTCCCCATCCAGACTCGCACGGCCTCCAAACACCAGGACATCACTTCAGTGGCATCGTTGGGGTGGTTAGGGGTAGAGATGTACAGCTGAGTGTCGTCAGCGTACAGATGGAACTCTACCCTAAAACCACGGATGATCTCACCCAATGGCTTCATGTAGATGTTGAACAGGAAAGGCAAGACGACCGACCCCTGAGGCACCCCACATGTAAGGGGCCTCGGCGTCGACCTCTGCCCTCCTGCCAACACCGATTGCGACCGGTCAGAGAGGAAGGAGGAGAACCACCGTAAAACGGTGCCTCCCAACCCCAACTCCCCAGCTGGTGCAATAGGATACCATGGTCGATGGTATCAAAAGCCGCTGAGAGATCTAACAGGACCAGGATAAAGGAACAGAGATCATCTACCAACACGACCAATGCCGTCTCCCAGGTTAGAAGCCAGACTGGCGCGAGTCTAGATAGGCAGTTTCCTCCAGGTGCTGGGGGGAACTGTCGTGCCACCACACTCTCAACAACCTTTGCCAAAAAGGGAAGGTTGGAGATCGGACGATAAATAACAAAGCTGGATCCAGGGAGGGCTTCTTGAAGAGGGGCCTCACCACCGCCTCTTTCAAGACAGTTGGCAAGAACCTCTCACCCAAAGACGTGTTAACGATTCCCTGGAGCCAGCCTCCTGTCACCTCCTGGGAGGCCAGTACAAGCCAGGAGGGACATGGGTCCAATAAACATGTGGTGGCATTCAGCTGCCCCAGTATCCTGTCCATTCCATCAGGAGTCACAGGGTCAAACTCATCCCAAATAATGGTCTCAAGACCTGTCTCTGTCGTCCCGTCTGGAGTAACCCAATTGGAGGTTAACTTGCCCTGGATCTGCGTGATTTTATCCTGCAGATAACATCCAAATTCCTCTGCACGGCCCTGCAAAAGAGCTTCCCGCGGCCTCTGGTGAGGGAGGGACCGGGTCACTCTAAACAGGGCGGCAGGGCGGTTATCTGCGGATGCGATGAGGGCGGAGAGATAATCCCGCTTAGCCGTTTTCATCACCACAAGCTAGGTCCACAAATGCGACCTTGCCCGTGTTCGGTCAGATTCGGCTCGAGTGGACCTCCAAATGCTCCCTAGGCGTCTCTTCTGGTGTTTCATTTCCCTCAGCTCCTTGGAAAACCAAGGAGCCAAGGTAGATCGGCGCCGAGTGAGAGGCCGCAAAGGCACAACTCGGTCCAGGGCCCCCACGGCCGCCTTATTCCAGGCGGTCGCTAGGTCCTCAGACGAGTCGTTGGCCAGGGATTCAGGGATTGGCCCAAGCGCCATCTGGAACCTCTCAGGGTGTATAAGGGGCCAGGGGCGGAACCATCTTAGTACTTCTGGTTCCGCCTCCCTGCGGTGGAGTGTAGCGGTTGGAAAGTCGAGCCGGAGGAGAGAGTGATCTGACCATGACAGGGGTTCAGTGATTAATTCTCCTACTCCAAGATCACTTGTCCACTGGCCGCAGGCAAAAACTAGATCCAGTGTGTGTCCCCCGATGTGTGTGGGGCCATAAATTACTTGGGTCAGGTCCATGGCCGTCATGGAGGCCATGAACTCCCAGGCTGCCTCAGAGGTTTTGCCTACCGATGGCAGGATGAAATCCCCTATGACTAAAAGCCTGGGGGTATCAACCGCCACCTCGGTGATCACCTCGAGGAGCTCGGGTAGGGCTGCTGATACGCAGCGGGGAGCCAGGTACACTATCAGCAGGCCCAACTGTCTCCCATGACCCCACCTCACATAGAGGCACTCACAACCGGTTGTCTGCGTAACAGTGGTCTCCCTTGGCTCAAGACTTTCCTTAATAACAACTGCCGCCACCCCCACCCGTTTTGGGCCTGTGGCTGATGAAATACCTGGTAACCTGGCGGGCTCATTTCCACGAGGGGTACATAAGAACATAACAACATAAGAACAGCCTTGCTGGAACAGGCCACAGCCCATCCAGTCCAGCATTCTGTCTCACATAGTGGCTCCCCATTTGCTTCAGGGTCTTCCCAAGCAGATGTCTTCACCTGCTTATGATTCCCTGCAAATGGCATTGAGAGATATCCTGCCTATCTCTCCAACCCGGAGGGTGTCCTTAGGCATCCATAATGATAGCCATGGATACCTTTGTTCTCCATGAACTTGTCTAATCCTTTCTTAAAGGTGTCGAGGCTGACAGCTGTCACCACTTCTTCTGGCAGGGAGTTCCATAGACCAGTGATCCTCTGGGTGAAAAAGTACTTCCTCTTATTTGTTTGAGGTCTAGCTTCCAAAAGTTTCATGGAGTGCCCCCTAGTTCTAGTGTTGTGCGATAGGGAAAACAGTTTTTCCTTTTCTACATTCATACCGTGCATGATTTTATAGACTTCAATCAGGTCACCTCTCAGGCGCCGTCGTTCAAGAGTGAAGAGGCCCAGCCGTTGCAACCTCAGAGGGTAAGGAAGGGGTTCCAGCCCCCTAATCCTTCTGGTTGCCCTCCTCTGCACCTTTTCCATTTCCAAAATATCCTTCTGAAGGTATGGTGACCAGAACTGTACACAATACTCCAGATGGGCCCTCACCATAGATTTATAAAGAGGCAAAATGACACTTGCTGACTTATTTTCTATACCCTTCCTAATGATCCCTAGCAATGAGTTTGCTTTTTTCACTGCTGCGGGCACACTGGGTTGACACCTTCATTGAGCTGTCCACCAGGACACCAAGGTCCCTTTCCTGGTTAGTTGCAAGGAGTTCAGACACCATCAGTTTATAGATATAGTTGGGGTTTTTTGCCCCAACGTGCATCACTCTGCACTTACTAATGTTGAAGCTCATTTGCCACTGGGTTGCCCACTCCCCCAGTGTCAAGAGATCCCTCTGGAGCTCCTCAAACTCACTCTCAGTTTTTACTACCCTGTATAATTTAGTGTCGTCAGTGAATTTGGCTACCTTGCTGTTTACTCCTACTTCTAGATCATTTATGAAAAGGTTGAAGAGCAGGGGTCCCAGTACTGAA
This sequence comes from Rhabdophis nuchalis, assembly GCA_039707465.1. Classification (NCBI taxonomy): domain Eukaryota; kingdom Metazoa; phylum Chordata; class Lepidosauria; order Squamata; family Natricidae; genus Rhabdophis; species Rhabdophis nuchalis. The sequence goes on from CM077649.1 coordinate 3,291,701, forward strand.
CTTTGGGGGACCCCACTCTTTACCTCCCTCCACCTGGAGAAGTGTCCATTTAATGCTACTCTCTGTTTCCTGTCCCTTAGCCAGTTGCTAATCCAGGACAAGCCTGTCTCTTTATTCCATGACTGACAAATTTATTTAAGAGCCTTTGGTGCAGGACCTTGTCAAAGGCCTTCTGAAAGTCCAGATAAACAATGTCAACTGGATCTACGTGCTTGGTGACACTCTCAAAAAATTCCAGCAGATTAGTGAGGCATGATTTGCCCTTGCAAAAGCCATGTTGGCTCTCCTTCAGCAGCGCCTTCTCTTCTACGTGCCTATTAATTTTATCTTTTAAGATGGTTTCCATCACTTTACCTGGGACACTTGTCAAGCTGACCGGTCGGTAATTTCCTGGATCACCTCTGGATCCTTTTTTGAAGATAGGTGTTATATTCGCTACCTTCCAGTCAGCCGGCACAAGGCCTGATTTGAGGGAAAGATTATATATTTTGGCAAGGACATCAGCAATTTCATCTTTAAGTTCCTTGAGAACTCGTGGATGGATGCCATCTGGTCCTGGTGATTTGTTAGTGTTTAACAAGATATGCAAGGACCTCCTCCCTGGTTATTTCTATCTGGGTTAGTTCCTCAGTTTCTCTCCCTACAAAGATAGGCTCTGTTTTAGGCATGTGATCTCTGTCGTCTTCAGTGAATACTGAAGCAAAGAATTCATTGAGTCTCTCTGCAATCTCTGTTTCCTCCTTAATAATCCCTTGCCTTCCATTGTCATCTAATGGTCCAATGGCCTTCCCAGTTGGGTTCTTACTTCTAATGTACTTAAAGAAGTCCTTGTTATTTCTTTGAGTGTTTTTAGCTAAACGCTCCTCAAAGTCTTGCTTTGCTTTCCTGATTGTTGCCTTGCATTTGTTCTGCCAGAATTTATGTTTCTGCCTGTTGTCCTCATTTGGAGAAACCTTCCATCTTTTAAATGAGCTTTTCTTGCTTTTGATCACTTCCTGAACAGCTCCTGTAAGCCACATCGGAGTCCTCTTGAACCTGGCGGTGCCCTTTTTCCTTTTAAGTATACATTCCAATTGGGCCTCTGTTATTGTTTTTGTGAGCAACCTCCATGCCTCATGGAGTGTTTGGACTTCCTCAATTCTCCCTTTCAGCTTCTTTTTTACTAGTTTCCTCATCTTCGGGAAATTTCCTTTATGAAAATTTAAGGTCTCTGTGTTAGATTTTATCGGTGATTTGCAGTCTATGATTAAGTTAAAAATAATTGTGTTGTGGTCACTGTTCCCTATTGGATCAGTCACATTAACATTTTGCACCAGATCCTGTATATTGCTCAGAACCAAGTCAAGGATTCTTGTACCTCTAGTTGGGTCTTCAACCATCTGTTCCAGGGAACAATCATTTAGCATATCTAGGAACTTTATCTCTTTGTCATGTGCTGAACAACAGTTCACCCAGTCTATGTGAGGGTAATTGAAATCCCCCATTATAACCAGGCTTCCCTTTTTTGATGCCTCCTTTACAACATTCTCCAACTGCCAGTCTCTCTCGGGGGCTTGGGTCGAAGGCTGATAACATATGCCTACTGTTAGACCATTCTTTTGGCCTGATAGTCTTACCCACAGAGTTTCTAGTGGTGATTCTAAATCACTTCGATATGCCAATTCGTATGACTTTATCTCTTCTTCGACATACAAGGCTACACCACCTCCCGTTTGTCCCTTTCTGTCCTTCCTGTACAGTTTGTAGCCTGGGATGACTGTATCCCATTGGTTATCATCCGTCCACCAGGTTTCAGTGATACCAATAATATCAATATTTTTGTCTATTGCTAGGTATTCCAGCTCCCCTATTTTGTTCCGGAGGCTTCTGGCATTTGCATACAGGCATTTATATATACTTTTCTGATGCAGTCTTTTGAGTCCAGTTGCATCCTTAGACTGCTTCTTGCATCCTTCTACTAGAGTGCTGGTGACTGGCTCCTCGCTCTGCTCAGTAATTACTGCATCCTCCTCACTACTCAAGTAAACACTTTCCCGAACCGGATGCTGCCCAGCTCCTGTCGGCTTTCCCCCAGTTATCAGTTTAAAAGTTGTTCTGCAGCCTTTTTGATGTTGAGTGCCAGCAACCTTGTCCCATCACGGTTCAAGTGCAACCCATCCCCCCTGAATAGGTTTGGCTTGCCCCAAAATGTTCTCCAGTTCCTGACAAATCTGAAGCCCTCCTCCCAACACCATCGCCTCATCCATGCATTGAGGCTTCTGAGCTCTGCCTGCCTGGTAGGTCCTGCACGAGGAACAGGCAGCACTTCTGAAAATGCTACCTTGGAAGTCCGGGACTTCAATCTTCTTCCTAGCAACCTGAATTTGGCTTCCAGGACTGATTGCTTTGCCTTCCCAACATCATTGCTACCAACGTGTACCGCTACCACTGGCTCCTTCCCAGTTCTCTCTAACAAACTATCTAGATTTCTCGTGATGTCTGCAACCTTTTGCACCGGGTAGGCAACTCACTACACAGTTGTCATGCGCATCACAAATCCATTTCTCTGTGTTTCTAATAATTGAATCACCTAGTACAAGGAGCCTCTCTCCTGCAGTCTGTTCATCTTCATTCACCTCATCAACTTTATTAAGGGAGAGGTCTTCAGTTTGTTCCTGTTGTTCTTCTTCCTGTATCTCGTCAAGTGTGATGAAGGAGAGATCCTCGGGTGGGACCAGTTGCTCGTCTGTGCATTCCTTATCAGGTGTGATGGGGGAAGGAGCCTCAAGTTGATTCTGTAAATTCAGACTCTCAGAGCGATCCCTTGCTCTTCTATTTCTTCGAGTTACATTCCTCCATGGATCTACCTCTTGAGTTAGTGAAATGACTTCTTCCTGAGAGCTGTGCCCTGTCTCTTCATTGTCCAGGATAGTCTGCTCTGCTCTGTCCAAGAACAGCTCAAGCTCCTTAATTTGCTGATGGTTAGATGGTCCAGCTGCTGGACCTTCTCTTCTAGCAGTGCAACCAGCTTGCACTTGCTGCAGGTGTAGTTCTCCACGTGCTTGGGTAAAATCAGAAACATGGCACAAGTGTTGCAGATAACTACAGCTGCTCCCTCGGACTCCATTTTAATGATTGCAGTATTCAGTGCTCACTTGTTCCTGTTGGTTTTACTCTTCCTCTTTGTGTCTTTAAATCTCCCTTTCAGCAGCACTTCCAATCAGCTCCAGCCACAGGAAGTTCAAATGAAATAGCCACTACTTGCTCTTCCTCTTTGTTTCTTTAAATCCCCCCTTCAGCAGCACTTCCAATCAGCTCCAGCCACAGGAAGTTCAAATGAAATAGCCACTACTTGCTCTTCCTCTTTGTGCTTTAAATCCCCTCTTCAGCAGCACTTCCAATCAGCTCCAGCCACAGGAAGTTCAAATGAAATAACCAATACTTGCTCTTCCTCTTTGTGTCTTTAAATCCCCTCTTCAGCAGCACTTCCAATCAGCTCCAGCCACAGGAAGTTCAAATGAAATAGCCACAGCCAGGTCTCCGTGATGCCCACCAGGTCCAGGTCCCCCTCCGACACTAAGTCGTGGATGAGGGGGGCTTTGTTGACCACGGACCTGGTGTTACATAGCATCTCGTATTCAAGGGCTACTCTACTCTCCCTGCGGGAATCTTTCCCCGCACAGGTTTGGCCCTCACAGTTAACGAGGGCCCACCTCAAGGACGGGCTTATCAGCCAGGAGAGGTGGGAGAAACGGAAGCTGTGCAAATTTTTAGTTTTTTAAATCGGGTTTTAAGGGGTTGCAGGGTGGTGGGTAAGTTTGGCTATGTTGGCTCTGCTAGTCCAGCCGTGAGCGGCGAGAGCGAGGGTGGAGGGTCCAATATTAGGGGGGGGACAAGGGTTGATCCTACAGAGGGCCATTTCATCATGACGGTCCTAGGGAGGGGAAGGTATGGCGGGAGCTGGGGGTCATATCAAGTGTCGGGGGGCGTATCCGCTGCTTGCAAGTGGTCGCCCGTCCCGACCCCCGGGCTTCCTCCCGCAACCTAGAACGTTGGGGATTACAGAGCCCAGGCCGTAGGCTGCTGTTGTGCAACGCCAGGTCCGTGGTGAATAAAGCCCCCCTCATTTATGATCTAGTTGCAGAGGGGGACCCGGACCTGGTGGGTATTACAGAAACCTGGCTGGGGCACGAGGGAGGTGTTCCCCTCGTTGAGATATGCCCCCCAGGTTACCTGGCACTTCACCGGCCTAGGGCCCAGGGCAGGGATGGGGGGGTGGCGGTTATTATTAAGGAAAGTCTGAAGCCGAGGGAGGCCACTGTGCCTCAGGTAGTCGGGTGTGAATCCCTGTATGTGAAATGGGGACTTGGGAGGCAGTTGGGCCTGCTGGTCATGTACCTGGCTCCCTGCTACGCGTCAGCGGCCCTGCCTGAGCTCCTCGAGGTGATCGCCGAGGTGGCAGTTGATTCCCCTAGACTTTTAGTCATGGGGGATTTCAACGCCATTGGTGGGCGAGTCATCCGTGGGGGCTCGGGAGTTCATGGCCTCCATGACGGCCATGGACCTGACCCAGGTAATTCAGGGCCCCACACATACAGGGGGAAACACACTAGATCTGATTTTTGCCTCTGGCCAGTGGTTGAGTGATCTAGGAGTAGGGGAATTAGCCATCGAACCCCTGTCATGGTCAGATCACTCTCTCCTCCGGCTCGACTTCCCAACCGCTACACCCCACCACGGGGAGGCAGAACCAGAGACATTGAGATCGTTCTGCCCCCGTAACCCTAGCCCTTCGACTCAACCTAGAGATCATCCAGACAGAGAACCAATTAGTTTGTGTTAGATTTTTAAGGGCTGAAAATAAAGCTGGCCATACTCCTTCTACTGGGATTTGAACCGGTGCTTTCCGGTTGACGTTAAGGGATGACGTTAAGTCTCCTCCCCTTAAAGGGACCCTTGAACAGGAGCTGTGAAAATATTCTCTCATTATTAAGAGTCCTGTACATTGGCTGATGCATCAGGGATACCGGATAGCTCAAGGCATAGAAAGGCTTGCCTCATATGCTGGAAAGCACCGGTTCAAATCCCAGTAGAAGGAGTATGGCCAGCTGAAGAAGGCTAATAAGCCTGAAATGGATCCATCCTGGTCTCTTTATTTTCAGCCCTTAAAAAACTAACACATATCTAAAAAATTTCACACAGCAGCAAACTAATTGGTTCTCTGTCTGGATGATCTCTAGGTTGAGTCGAAGGGCAGAGAGGGATGACGTTAAGTCTCCTCCCCTTAAAGGGACCCTTGAACAGGAGCTGTGAAAATATTCTCTCTCATATATATATATATATATATATATATATATATATATATATATATATATATATATATATATATATATATATATATATATATATATATATATATTCTATAATTTTTCTGTTGCTCTTATTATAACTCATTGTTTATTTATTTATTTATTTTTATTTACTTGATTTATAGACTGCTCCCTCTCGCCGCAGGGACTCGGGGCGGTGCACAGGACTTAAAAACACATATAAATACAACAATAACAATATTTAAAATTAAATTTAATAAATTATCCTGCGCTAAAATTCTTAAAATTTTAAAACCTTTAAAACCCTTAAAACTATTCCCTACTATCCCTATTAAAACAATCTCAATTTATACTACAGGCTACAATCGGATTCTTTAGGCCAGGCTGGCCTGATGAAAGAAGAAAGTTTTTAACTTTTGGCGGAAGGAGCGGAGGTCCGTAGTTGTTCTAAGCCATGTTGGTTCCAACCAAGCCTGCAGAACACTGAGCTGGTAGGCCACAGGGCCAAGTCACTGAGTTCTTTGTTGGTGTGTTTCAGCGTCGTCCCACCTTCTGCGCAGGGTATGATAGAATGGGTGGTGGTAATATTGGCAATAGTGGTGGGGATAATGGCAGTAATAATAGTGATGATGTTGATGAGTGACCAAGGGGTCAGCCGAACTGCATCTCCAGTGTCCTCTTCGCCTCACCGGCCTGCCTGCACCATTGCCACCACTGGTCCCCTGGAGCCGAGGCCGCAGCAGCTGGAAAGGGCCCCCGTGGCGGCGCCAATCAAATAAGCCGTGGCGCAGGCCCCCCCCCGCAGCGGCAGAGTCAAGGAAGCCGCAACAAGCAAAAAGAACGATGAGGCCTGAGCACCAGGCCCAGCGCCAGGTTTGAATGCCCGAGCAGGAGGCTGCACAAGGCCTGCCTTCTCAAGGGTGGCGGCCGCCACTGGTGGTGGAGATGGCGGCGGCGCTGATGGTAGGGATGGCGGCCGCTGGTGGTGGGGATGGCGGCAGCAACGATGGAACAAGCCGGCGCCGCACGAGGCGCAAAACATGCCGGGCAATGGCAGGGCCACGGCAGGGATAAGGCAGCCAGGCAACGGCAGGAACGACGGAGTACGTTATTTCATATTTATTTATTTATTTTATTAAATTTATAACCCGCCCTTCTCCAAATGGACCCAGGGCGGCGCACAGGAATATTAAAATACATACAAAATCACATAAAAAAATTAAAAAACTTATTTGATAAAGATCCTGCGCTAAAACCAAATTAAAATCCCCAAAATTTAAAACGGTCTAAAAGTCATTATGGAGGTTACGCATAATAATTTTGGCAGAAATCTTCCAAAAAACCCATTTTTCATTGTTCTTCCAGATATTAATATTAATACAACATAAAAAGACAACTGGTACTTTCAATACAATTTTTAACATCCAATGTGCAGAATTATATTACCCTATTTTGGTACATCACAACCAAAACAACTTATTTAAAAGTTATTTAGCATCTTTAGTTCCAAAGATGGAGCTATTTGAAAATAAGCAAATTAAAATCTGATGAATTTTTCTTTGCTATATAAATCAAGCCTCCCAAATAGATATCTCATTTGTTCAACAACTATGCCTTTTATAGACAGCTGCAAGTCTTGGAGAGAAGCCCAGAATTTACTATCTTCAAATAATTCTTGAGAAGCTCAACCATATTTCTCAATCATTCTTTCATTTTAGAGATCATTTATAAATTATACCTGAAACAGAATTTTCATAATCAGAGTTGGTAACTGGATCAAAAATACTGGAAGAAGACTGTATACATGTTCCAGGAATATAGCATGGATGTTGTAAAGTATCTCCAGTGCTGTAAATTATCTTACTAGAATCTAAGTATGATGAAAACACACACAAAAATTATCATGAAAGATTCAGTTCATTCTAAAAGTACATTGTAAAATATTTAACAGCATATTATACACAAATATATCATGAATTCAAAGTAGCATAAGCTAATACTAATCCATCACATTCATGACAAATTCTTAATATCTAAGTATGTTAGAGAACTAAATTGCTAAGAAAATAATTTGGAAAGTAAGAATATAATTTTTCTTAGTAATTAAGAAGAAAAAAGAACTATTTCAATTAGTGAAAATTCTTTAAACACTAATGATAAAGCATTAGACTAAAACTAGTTGTGAAATACTTAAAATTATTAAGATACATCAAATTCATTTGATTTAAACAAATTGATTCTTATTTTATATTTCTGTATTACGTTTTAGCATTGTAGAAAACATAGATTAATCATTGCTTTGGAACTAGAAAACTTAACTTTAACATCCATTCTAAACTTTGTGTATAGCAATCTTGTTTATTACTTATTTCGTCCCACTGTTTCATTTCTATCAGCCTTATTTTAGCATTCTCAGTCATTTATTACTCTTCAAATCTACTTTTATAACTTTCACTCCTGTCTCACTCATCCAAACATCAGGATGGACTTTGTGTAAAATTTAAGGACTTTTGGTGATCAAAAACAATAAAAGAAACAGAGTCTTGACATAGCACATTAAATTTGTCAAATATTTGAAGCAATACTAATCAGAATATAAAAACAAATCAGAAACTACTCACCACTTTCCAAGACAATTTGTTGGTTAGTAAGATGACAAGCCAAGTAGGGATACACTGTAAGAAGGCAATTCTCAGCGGTTGCAGACACTTGAAGTGAGAATCTAAAAATAGAATAGCTTTCATTAAAAATTTAGTTGAATATTTCCTAGCCTTTAGCAGAATTTTATAATTAAATTCTCAGTTTCCTCACTGTCCTGGCCTCCATGCAGAATTGCATACCCTGCATTATATACGGAAAATGCTTGAAAGTAAATAAAACATGTTTGTCACCATTACTTTTATAACATATGTCATTCTAGAAGGGAGAAGAACTGTTCTTTGTGGAATGTAAAATTATTAGAGGATTGTAAATCAATTGACTAGCTGGAAGCGGGGAAACCAAAACTGCTTTTCACTGCATTTTAAATTAAATGTATATACAACAATATACAGTAGCAGAGTTGGAAGGGACCTTGTAGGTCTTCTAGTCCAACCCCCTGCGTGGGCAGGAACCTTATACCATTTCAGACAAATGGCTATCTAACATCTTCTTAAAGACTTCCAGGGTTGGGGCATTCACAACTTCTGGAGGCAAGCTGTTCCAGAGGTTAATTGTTCTAACTGTCAGGAAATTTCTCCTTAGTTCTAAGTTGCTTCTCTCCTTGATTAGTTTCCACCCATTGCTTCTTGTCCTGCCCCCAGGTGCCTTGGAGAATAGTTTGACAACCTCTTCTTTGTGGCACCCTCTGAGATATCGGAACACTGCTATCATGTCTCTCCTGGTTAAGTAACTGATGCTTTATCCTTTGCAGCATCGTAATTTTTTAAAAAATGGAAACCTTTTAAAATGCAAAATTACAAATGTCACCTTGCAAGCGGTCTAGAGTCACCTCGTGTTGAAATAGGGGGAGGGGGGGCTCAAAAAACCCCAAATAAATAAATAAAAATAGCTCCTATAAAAGGCAGTCCTCGACATACAGCCATGCTGAATTGTGGTCGTAGGTCGAGGAGTAGCTGCACTAACTCCCTTAGGCAATGTCTCGCTTAGCAACAGGAACGCTGGGCTCCATTGTGGCCGTATATCAGGGCCCAGCTGTGTTTAACTGAACACCCGGAGCAGATATATTTTTTTAAAAACTGGAATATTATGTGACACTTCCTATTTTGATCAAATCTCTTTCAAATGTACTTACCTCCCCCATGATAGTGATTTCCTTGTAATAACTACAGTTATAGTGAATTTATTAGATTTTTTCCTAGTTCAATTAATGATCAGCAATTACAGTGATGGATTTTTACCACCTTATATGTACTTTTTGATCTTGGATAACTGTAATGATAAAGTTTATCATTAAAGTTGATCATTATCATTAAAGTTTATCATTCAATTTAAAGCTCAAATGGCCTTTCCATATACACCACTACTACTATTTCACTTCTTTTTTTAAGAAGTATAATATTTATTAATATGGATAAAAGAAAGTGTACAACACTATTAAAAAGCAGCTCATTTTCTCCTTTGACAAACATAACCAGACACACATTAGACTGAGGCATCAGAACCTCTTGAAGGTAGAAGACACAGTTCTGCCCCCTTGGAAAGGTGGGGAATTCCACACTGCAGAGCTTGTGCACTTGAAATAACGTGGCTTGCTCTTATCAAAGATTTCTTCCAACTTGGGACTCTTCACCACTCCAAAAAGTGCTTTGATGTTTGACGGGTTAAAATATTGATGCAGGATTGCTTGGCTTAGTTGATTTCCAGAAGCCCAAGCAGGAATGGTTTTGCGGGGCTGACTCTCATCATCTGTTGAATCATCACTGTTCAAATCCATTCCATAATTATTTAGATCAATCTTGGGTTGTTTGACGCCCTGAGGTGTCATTGGATATGAATTACAGATAGGTGAGTTCTCAATAGTCATGAGAATACTATTTCACTTCTAACTCAAGCTTGTTATATCACAGAGAGAATGAGTAATTCCCCTCATGTATTTCTTTCTGTATACTAATTTTTGAACAAAAACCTATAGCAGATGGTATATGCTGACACTCTTCTAAAGTAAGTAGTATTAAATTCTTTATTTTGTACTAGGCAAAATGTTTAGTATTTTAACAATAAAATATGGATACATAAAACATTTCAAATTATGCATATAATTTCATGTAAGTAAAATAAAGTAATATTGAGCCCTGAAATGTGTTAAGTTACTTAATTATCTAAAAAGTCATATTGCAGCTACCTGTTTCTTTCTTCATCAACAAAGAATAAATTCTTCAAAAAAGACAATGGCTTTGCAGAAATGAAATTGATGTGGCAGCTGAATCCGATGCAGTTTCCTTCTGGTGTTATTTCAATTCTATTGCCTTCTGGAAAGTGCACTGTTAAGGGATGTCTCTGTTGAGCACTAGTAGCACCACTACCATCATAATCTTCAGAATCAAGTTCTGGAATTTCAACTTGTAAAACTGATGGCCTGTTAAAACCGAGATAGTAAGACATGAAATTTCAAAACAACAGGACTTAAATTAATCATTTATTAAATTTGACACCTATCCAATCATTAGTCTAAAACAGTAATTTTAAAAGGAAAAACACACAGTGAAATGTAAGTTATCAATAAAGATCTCTGGTAAAATAGCTAGATCTAAAGGAAAGTTACTGAAAGTTATATTTAATTTTATGCATTTTTAATTATACTTTTCTATTTCTAGGTTCGTAAACAGTAAAATATAAAGTGAGGTCGCCTACATGGTATAATATAATAATGTGCTAATTTTCCTTTGTTGAGTTCTAATGCCATTTATCTTGAATTAGAGCTTGGAATTGTATTCAATGTTTGGCCCAAAGAACAACATCTGGTGTAGTCAAGGTCACATTCAGTGGGTTTATTTTCCTCCTTTTTGAATGGTGCAATTCCACATGATTTAAGAAACTTAGGTTCAAAGTCTCAAAAACAATGCAAAATGATTCAGCAATGCAATGTTGAACCATTCTTTGAATTCCTTCTATTGCCAATATCTAAGAAATAATATAACTGACCCAAATATGTAAAAACGGGGGGGGGGGGGGAATATAGGGTCAGAGTATTGGAAGGATCAAGCCTCTCCCATGGCATTTACTCCTCTAAGAAAAACCAGGGTGAATTGAATCACTTTTGGCCCCTCAATCAAACAAAGTCATCCATCAGGACTCAGAAAGTATGCTTCCACTGTCGTGGTTCCTGCCCTGTGGAATATCCCAAGCATCTCTAGAGATGCAATTGGTTTCTACCATGATGATATTCTGGAAGTTTTTAAGAACTTGGCTGTTCTTCTGATGGTTGTATTTTATCTTATAGGGAGTACATTTGTCCATACATATATTATTTTCTTTTTATAGTTTTCTATTTCTTACGGTAAGCCAATCAGAGATGTTCTGGAATTGGATGGCATCTAAATTTGGTAAATAAATCAGTGTAATTTAGTGAATAAAAGCTACCTAGATAATTTTCCTTGGATCTCCACTAAAACAAAGTTTGATTCAGTACTGTGATTGATATCTTATATATCTTTATATATATAAGATCTTTATATATATCTTTTTATCTTACAAGGCCACCTTGTGCACTGATGGTAGAATGGGAGGGCAATTTATAGCAGTGGAGAATCCACTACCAATAAAAGAGAATATTTGTACTTCAGGGTTGAAATGTCTCAGAATGCAGCTTCTGAAACTTACATAAGACACATGGATTTTACAAAAGGAGTTTTAACCCACCAAGTGTCCATTCTGCCTACACCTAATTCTTTATTTTAAAAAAGGATTGTGCATGTCAATATCGATCTGCAGTTTTGGTTATGCCAAAGGTTAGTAGCCACTATAACCAGCAGTATACAAACAGAAGATCTTAACTATGTAGTGAACATCACCTGCCCATCACGCTGAAGAACTTTCTTTATATTCTTTCTTTGCACTCTTAATGTCTTGCCTTTTGCATTATTGGAAACTTAATATGCCTTTTGTAGATCAAAATTTCCCATTTACTTTGTGTTTCTTCCCTGTGACCTCAGCCCACATTTTACAGTAACCCAGGCCCCATCTGTGATGATTTAACACAATATAAAGGCAGACAGCAAGGAGCTTGAACCAGAGGCTTGTCTTTACTCGGCAGCAGCCATTTTACAACAACTTCCTGCCCCCAGATCACATGACTAGAAATGTTAACTGTTTCCACACATGCATAAAAAACTGGGCATAACAATTGAACTTCCAATATAACATAAAGCATACAGTTCATTACATCTTCCCTAATATGATACGAAATCTTTCCATAGTTTTGGTTTAATAGCTCAATCATAGCGAGAGAAAGTAACCGCTGTCTCATTAGCAGTAGGATTGCTGTCAAGTTGAGAGTCACTCCCAACATTGTCACATGCTGATATGCTTACATTATCCTTGGTATCCTCGGTAGATTCTATATCCGTGTTCAGGTGTTTTGTGCCATCATGCGTTTGTGCTTCATTTTCCTTGTTATTTACTTCTTCTGATGAAGTATCAGCAGCAGTGTCTGGGCAAAGATGATGCCTGTTTCTTCTCAGTTGCTGTCCACACTTGGTTTCAACTACATATGATTTTGGTGAATTGGCTTTTCTGACAATTTTAGCAGGTTCCCATGTCTCCCAGTGACTCTGTGTCTCACAGCTTGCCAGGTTACCGCGTTTTTCATCAGCCCCGGGCCCTAGGCAGGGGTGGAGGGGTAGCGGTTATTGTTAGGGAAGGTCTAGAGCCGAGAGAGACCATTGTGCCACAGACCACCAGTTGTGAGTCCCTCTGCGTGAAGTGGGGCCTAGGGAGGCAGTTGGGCTTGCTGGTTGTATACCTGGCTCCCCGCTATGTAACAGCAGCTCTGCCCGAGCTCCTCGAGGTGATCGCTACGATGGCAGTTGAGACCCCCAGACTGATAGTCATGGGGACTTTAATCTGCCATCGGTGGGCGAATCATCGGAGGCAGCTCGGGAGTTCATGGCTTTCATGATGGTCATGGACCTGATCCAAGTAATTCAGGGCCCCACCCACGAGGGTGGACATACGCCGTATCTAATCTTCGTCTCTGGCCAATGGAAGAGTGATCTGGGTATAGGGGATATAGTCATCACACCCCTGTCATGGTCAGACCACTCACTTCTCCGGCTCGACTTTCCAATCGCTACACCCCACCGCGGGGAGGCGGAACCTGAGTCACCTATTTGGTTCTGCCCCAGGCGCCTGATGGACCCTGACAGGTTCCAGATGGCGCTTGGGCCACTTCCTGTATCCCTGACCCGCGCCCCGATGGAGGACCTCGTGGCCGCATGGAATACTGCGGCCACGGGAGCCTTGGATCGGGTCGCGCCCTTGCGGCCTCTCTTGCGGCGGCGAACCACCCTGGCTCCTTGGTTTACCGAGGAGCTAAGGGTGATGAAACGCCACAAGAGATGCCTAGAGAGAAGATGGAGGTCTACTCGGTCTGAATCTGACCGAACACAGGTGAGAGCCCATTTACGGACTTACCTTGTGGCGCTGAGAGTGGCCAAACGCCATCATTGTGCCACTCTCATAGCATCCGCAGATAACCGCCCTGCCGCCCTGTTTAGGGTGACCCGCTCCCTCCTTCAACAGAGGGTGCGGGAAACCCCATTACAGGGTAGAGCAGAGGAATTTGGGATTTATCTGCAGTATAAAATCGCTCAGATTCAGAGCGAGTTAGTCTCCATCGATGGTCCAGTGGGATGCCCCGAGGCAGGTCTTGAGACAGTTTTGTGGGAAGAGTTTGACTCTGTTACTTCCGAGGATATGGACAGGTTATGTGGGCGACTGCGAGCCACCACATGTTTTTTATATTGAAAAAGTTTTATTGAGTTTACATTTTTTGTGGGGTAGGGTAAGGGTTACATAGAAATTTTGAGAGTGGTCACGTCAAAGTCGTCGGCTCCTCCGGAACCTCAAATTACATTATTAAAAAGAAAGAAAAGAAACATTTCACATAACACTACAAGCTGGGAGCAAGTACATATTCCTAAATTTTTCAGTTATATACTGTCAGTCAATTGCAAAAATCCAGATTACAAATATCATACAATATTACTCAAAAGAAAAACCAGGGCAAAGTTATTTTTTAGATCTAAGTCTCTTGGCAATTGTATCTTCCCCCTTCTCCCCCGGGCCCCCAGCGGGCGGGGCCATGGCTCCCCCTGCCCCCCCCTGGATCTTCTCCCAGGACAGAGGAATGTTTTTTAAGAAAGGCTTCCACCTCAGCAACTGTTTTAATCTTTACTCTACCTCCTTCCCAGAACACCAGCATCCCTTCGGGTATCACCCACTTGAACCAGATCCCATGATCAAACAATGTTTTAGACAAGAAGGAAAATTTCCTTCTAGCTTCTCTAATTTTTCTTGGAATCTGCTTCAAGATGGTAATCTCCTTTTGTTGGTAAATCATAGGACTCCCTCTTTGCGCCTTCAAGATTTCCTCTCTGGTTGACCTTCTAACAAATTTTACATGTATCTCTCTGGGTACTTCATTCATCCTAGCATATGCAGAATTTATTCTGTAGACTAGGTCAATGTCCCCTCTGATCTCTTCTTTAGGTTTATGTAAATAGTCTGCAATAATTGTACTCATAAGATCAGGGAGACATTCACCATCCATCTCAGAAACATTCTGGAATCTCAAAAAATATGTCATCCTTTCCAAATCAATCCTAGTCACATGCGCATTTATTTCCACAACCTCATTAGAAACATTTTTAATCTCTCCCTTAGCCCCCTCCAGCCCCCCTTTCAATTCTTCATTCTTCTGTGTATTCTCAAGCACTTGTTTTCGAGTGTCCAATAGTTCCTTTTTAAAGTTGACATTTTCTGCCCTCTGGGCCTTAATTTCTGATACCAAATTTTGTATAACAGTTTCAAGGGCAGTCATTCTTTGTTCAAGGCTTGCGAGCGTTGCTTCTTGTGCCATGTTTAGCTATTAAAATCCGTGCCAGTAAAATGGCGTTTTTAGGGTGGGGCTGGTAAGGCAGATCAGGAGTCCAGAGTTCTCAAAGTTGTACAGTTGCAAAATTCAGAAACCAACAGAGAAACGCTTTTCCAACTCCATAGGTATAATAACGAAGGCAATCCAGAAAGGAAAACACAAATCCAAAAAAAGAAAATTCTTCATCAATAATTAGAGGAAGTCCAAGTTACAAAGAGACACTGGTAATTTTCCATAGGTCATAGTCAGTCGGGGACAAAGAGAAGCCATTTTCCGCCCAAACTCAGAGCCCGAGGGAGAAAGCGGTTAAAAAGCAAAAAAGAAACTGTTTCAGCCAGACCTCGAGACATAATTGCAAACAAGCCACAAAGTACTTTCCCTTGTTAAAGACCATCCAGATTAAAAGTTTCCGATTCCTCACAACGAGGCATTTCCGAGTGCCGCTTTTAGTCCAAGGGGGGGTTTTTTGAAACAAACACCACCCTCCAGTCCCTTTCAGCCCGGCTGACAGTACACAAAAAAAAAGTTTTAAACGCTCACTCTCCGCTCGCAGCTGAGGTCCCGAAAAGCCTCCCGACTCTTCCGATCTTCTCTCTTCATGGAGTTAAATGGTGCCGCCAACCTTTGGCGAAGGGAAGACCCCCCGCAGCATGTCCTCTTCCACCTAAGCCGAGGAGCAGGGTCGCTCTCCCCACTGCCGTGGGGGGGGCTTCCCTGTCGAGCCGGCTTTACGGGAGAAGCCCCAAACAAGGGGCTTCTCGCCCCCGTGGGGGGGCAGGAAAAGGATCAAAGCGGCGAGTGAACCCTAAGTTCGCCCGTCGCCGCCAGAGCCGGAACCAGAAGCCAGAGCCACCACATGTTTATTGGACCCGTGTCCCTCCTGGCTTGTACTGGCATCCTGGGAGGTGACACGAGGCTGGCTCCAGGAGGTTGTCAACGCTTCTCTGAGTGAGGGTTTCTTGCCCGCCTCCCTTAAAGAGGCTATGGTGAGGCCCCACCTGAAGAAGCCCTCTCTGGACCCAGCATTATTGGTTAACTACCGTCCGGTCTCCAACCTTCACTTTCTGGCGAAGGTTGTAGAGAGTGTGGTGGCACAACAGTTTCCCCGTCACTTGGAGGAAGTTGATTATCTGGACCCGCGCCAGTCCGGTTTCCGGCCCGGGCACAGCACCGAGACGGCATTGGTCGCGTTGGTAGATGATCTCTGGAGGGCCAGAGATGGGGGTTGCTCCTCCATCCTGGTCCTATTAGATCTCTCAGCGGCTTTTGATACCATCGACCATGGTATCCTATTGCATCGGCTGGAGGGGTTGGGGGTGAGGGGCACCGTATTACGGTGGTTCTCCTCCTACCTCTCCGGTCGATCGCAATTTGTGTTGGCAGGAGAGCAGAGGTCGACCCCGAGACCCCTCACACGTGGGGTCCCTCAGGGGTCGGTCCTCTCTCCTCTCCTGTTCAACACATATATGAAGCCGCTGGGCGAGATCATCCGTGGTTTTGGGGTAGAGTACCACCTCTACGGTGACGACACGCAGCTGTATATATCTACCCCAAACCACCCCAACGATGCCGTAGCGGTGATGTGCCAGTGCCTTGAAGCCGTGCGGGCCTGGATGGGAAGTAGACTCAGACTCAACCCGTCCAAGACCGAGTGGCTGTGGTTTCCGGCATCCCGGTACAACCAGTTGACTCCATCACTGGCCATAGGGGACGAACACCTCACCCCTGTGGATGGGGCACGCAACTTGGACGTCCTCCTGGATACCCGGCTGTCCATGGAAGATCAAGTGACGGCCGTGGCCAGGAGGGCGTTTTACCAGGTTCGCCTGGTACGCCAGTTGTGTCCCCTATTGGATCGGGATGCCCTTTGCACAGTCACTCATGCCCTCGTGACATCCCGACTGGACTACTGCAATTCTCTCTACATGGGGCTCCCCTTGAGGTGCACCCGAAGACTTCAGCTTGTCCAGAATGCAGCCGCGCGAGCAATAATGGGAACCTCAAGGTTTACCCACATAACACCGCTCTTGCGCGAGCTGCATTGGCTGCCTGTCGTCTTTCGGGTGCGCTTCAAGGTGTTAGTTATCATCTTTAAAGCGCTCCATGGCACGGGACCTAGTTATCTGCGGGATCGGATCCTGCCTCATACATCCCTGCGGCCGATTCGCTCCCACAGAGAGGGACTTCTCCGGGTGCCGTCCACTAGGCTATGCCAGCGGGCGACGCCCAGGGGAAGGGCCTTCTCTGTGGCGGGCCCAGCCCTCTGGAACGACCTTCCCCCCGAGATTAGAACAACTACGGACCTCCGCTCCTTCCGTCAAAAATTAAAAACACACTTTTTCCACTTGGCCGACCTAGGTTAGTCTTCCGTCTTTTAATAAGGTGTTAGGGGATTTTAGTGTATTTTAAGATAGGGTGATTTTAGCGCAGGGATAATTTGGTTTAATTGTATTTTATTTTTCTATTTATGTATTTTATATTGGTATTTTTAATTTTCCCTGTGCACCGCTCCGAGTCCCTTTGGGGAGAGGAGGCGGTATATAAATAAAATTATTATTATTATTATTATTGCCCAGCACACAGTGGACGAAGAGACTTGGTAGATTTATCAAAATACAGTTTTTGCTTTCTCATGTTTATGATCCTCTGAGCTGTTACCCGCTCATGGGGAATAG
The DNA here is from genome assembly GCA_039707465.1 of Rhabdophis nuchalis. NCBI lineage: Eukaryota > Metazoa > Chordata > Lepidosauria > Squamata > Natricidae > Rhabdophis > Rhabdophis nuchalis. Next base: position 3,309,280 of record CM077649.1, read on the forward strand.
AGTGAGGGTGCAATTTATGTAGTGCAGTAGGCACTGTGGTCCTCAGTGTTCTCCCCATTAGCAGCTGTGCAGATGAGCATAAACCCACAATGGGTGTTGCATGATAAGTACACATCCTGCCCTGATGAATGTGCTTTCTGTATGATGGATTTAGCTATGCCAACATACTTCTCTGCTAGGCCATTGGCCTGTGGGTGATAAGGCTTGTGGGTTTGTGCCTGATTCCTATTCATGCAGGAAGCATTGTAATTCAGCACATGAGAATTGTGGTTATTATCAGACACAAGTTCTTCACACACTCCATGTCTTGAAAGTATTGTCTTAAAAGCCCATATGACTATTGATGCTTTTAGACACTAGTTCAAAGTATTTGCTGTAGTAGTCTACTACCATCAGGTAGTAGATGTCTTCAAAATGAAAAATATCTGTAGCCAGCCTCTGCCACACCCGTGAAGGAGCATTCCACGATGCAAGAGGTTCTTTCGCATTGTTTTTTTGAAATGCCTGGCAGGTGTCATACTTTTTCACAAGTGTCTCAATATCAGAGTCCAAATTAGGCCAATAAACCACCTCCTGTGCACTTACACAGAGTAATGCCCAAATGTCCCTGATGAATTTGTTCCATTACTTCTGCCTGCTGTGACTTAGTGATAAGAGTACGGTCACCCATTAATATGATATCCTCATGAATGGATAGTTCATCTTTCACAAGTCAGAATTCCTGCAGCTCAGGACACAGCTTTTTACGTTATTCTGGCCAACCATTGCACATGTCACAAGTTAGTTTCTCTAGTGTTTTATACTGTTTGGTGTCTTGTCTTATCTTCTCCAGCCATACATCTGATATTGGGATGTTCACTAGTACTGTATGTACCTGTTCTTCCTACTCAGGTTCATCCCTGGCTTCATGTCCTTCTGGAAACACCCTTGACAGGCTATCTGCCATTGGAATTTCCTTTGCAGGCTTATACTTCACTGTGAGATCATACTGCTGTAATTTCATAATCATTCGCTGCAAGCGTGGAGGTGTAGAAACTAGCGGGTTTTGTAGTATGTACTCCAACGGTTTGTGGTCGGTTTCCACAACTACTGGGCGACCATATATGTACTGGTGAAATTTCTCACATCCATTTACAATGGCCAGCATCTCTTTCTCAATTTGAGCATAATTGGCTTGTGTCGTGATCAGTGCACTATAGACCTGCAATAAGTGTGTGATTTCTTTTGAAATATTTCCTGTGCAGACACTATGCCGAAAGATACCCTTCTGAAGCACCATCAACACGCAGGGGAGTTGAAAGTGGTGAGGTAACTGCTGGCTTCATCAAGACGCAATTGCCAGTAACCAGCCTGGGCATCTAGTACACTGAACACTGTGGCTCCTACTAGCTTGTGTGCTATGTCCTCCATGGTGGAGAGTTTGTAGTTTCACTTTGTTTTCAATTTCAAATGTCAACTAATTGCCATAATTTCAAATATCCACATGTATTTTTATAAGTTAATAAGAAACGGTTTAAATTAGTTGAAATGCATTACTTGCTACAATTATTGTTTTTGTTATCAATTGCATAGACTCACCATTTGAAATTATATACACAATAAACAGTCACGCCTAATAAAGCCAAAATTTGAATTGTAAATTACCTTAAATAATCCTGGGGAATTATACAGACATCTGCTCCTGTTTTAACATTGAGAGGAACAGGAGTCAATATCAAAAGCTGAGGTTCAAAGTTAATTTTATTTGATTTCATAATTCCAGATAAAGTGATTCTTCTGTAAACAAGTAGCTCCTCATTCAAAAATACAGGCAGCTGAGCAATATATATTCCAGGACAATCTAAAAAAAAATGTGTACATGTCTTTATGGAATAGGCCAAATTGATATTATAAAACACTATTACCAAATGAAAGCATGAGAACATAATATAGGACTGGGATTTCTGATCAGTATTAACTTCTTTCTACAAAAAGTATTTTTAAAGTTTATATATGCATTACTATGTATGTATTAATAAAATCCATCATTAAATCCAATACCCAAGTTGAATTTTGGTCTTCCAAGTTACCTCCTATATTTCACAACAAACACAACTTTTGTTATAGCAATAGCACTTTTGTAAGACATGAAGAACAGTTCCTCTAATTATGGTATTGATTGAAATACAACGATTTCCACAAATAAGGAAGGAAATGGGAATAAGAGGGGAGGGGAGGGGAGGAAGGAGGGAGAGGGGACTGAGAGAGGAGGGAAGGAGGAAGGAGATGGGAAGGAGATGGAAGGAGGGATGGAAGGAAGGAGATAGGGATGAGAGGGGAGGAAGGAGGGAAGAAACTGGGAATGAGATGGAAGGATGGATGGAAGGAATGAGAGGGGAATGAGAGGGGAGGGAGGATTGCATTTGGCTGCAAATAATTTTTAGGGAGGGAGGGAGGGAGGGAGAAAGGAAATATTCTAATACATTATTACTGTCAGGCCTGCAGTCATATTCCTTTTAGAATCTTTGGCTTGCCACACTTTCTCTCTCTCTCTTTACTATGCTGTTTCATTAGTGGGTAATTGGGAGGGGGGGTGTAGTAATGAGTAGAATGTGTTTGTTTTCAAAATAAAAAAATCCTTTCTAGAAGCCCAAGGTCATGTTTTGGTCTCTGCACCTCTGCATCTGACCAGAACTAGATGGGTGGAAATGCCAGTGTGCCAAAAGAACATTGGACCATGTGATGGATTCATGGGTGTGGGGACAAGATCATGAATTTTCAACTGGGTGGGAATCCCAGGAAGCTTTTAGATTTGGGATTCCCAAAGATGTGTCAACATGTCTCTGTTATTAAATTGGAAGTTTAAGGATAGGTCTGCCTTGGACTCTTGATTTATTTCTGGATGATATTTGGAATGCTGATAATTACTAGTATGTTTATTAAGAAGATACATTCTCTCCCTCTCTCTCCTACATTGTTTTGCTCATTTCCACATTCTTAAAAAACATCCTAAATTCTCTAAATGGGATCATTTATAGTCAAGTTAACGAATCTGAGCTAAAACTTTTGTCACAGAGTACGATCAGTTTTGAACAAGACTTTTAGAGATCCTTTAGATGTGATTCCTAAAATGAGAGAGAGACAGAGAGAGGAGAGGAAGGAACGATTGCAAACCCTGGCACTAGACGTAGCTTCAGAAGACATTTGAAACAACACAGCAATGTAGGGCTGGAAGGGATCTTGGAGGTCATCTAGTTTAACCCCCTGCCCCAGCAGGAAACCTTATATCATCTGGATTATTTTGGTGCCGCTAATAGAGAGGAAAATTGCCAGAAAGGAGGAGTTTACTAGAACAAGGCTGCCATGCAGAGGAAGGCAGAGATAGTCCTTGAGTTATGACCACAATTGAGCCCAAAACTTTGGTTACTAAGCAAGAACGTTGTTAAGTGAGTTTCAATACTCAATCCATGACATCTTCTGGCTCTAATAGTCATGTGCGAGCTAGGGAAGAACATCTGAAGGCATGTGCAATGTTCTAATGTATGGAAGTTATAGATAAATGTGTGTCAGAAAGTGGACTCTGGGTGTGTTTTTCCAAATGCAGTGAGATTGAATGTGTAGTTTTAGAAGGGGTGTGTGTGTGTGTACATACACATACAGTATATATAGTAGATAATGTATCTTTTGCCTGCCTATACACACTCTATACTATGTATGTACACATATGGCATATATACATAGGATTAAATATTATATTTTGGATGTTCAGTAGTAGTAAATAAATAGACAAGAAAATTGTATCTCATTAAGGCCTTTGAGTGAGGAGAGGCCAGACAAGGTGCCCCTTGATGTGAGTGATGTCAAGTTTGCCATGGCCATCTAGTCACATGACCAGCTAGGCTCACCCACTCACATAATCAATCAGTTACGCCCACCCACTCATATGACCACTAAGCTACCCCCACCTGGTAACATGACCACTAACCCACCATCACATGACTATCAAGCAACACCCGCCAAACAAGCCATGCCCACAGAACCAGTAGTAAAAAATTTTGAATACCACCACTGAACATTTATCCTAAACAGATTAACTGTAGATAAAAAGGAGAATTAAAATACCATTCCAAGATCAATGTTTATACATTTTCAAAAATTACATTATCACTCATTTTTATGAATATACCGAAGTGCCATTTTTAAATTGATTTTACAATTTACATATTTATTTTATTGAGCCAGTTGAAATTTGGCCAATTTAAAATGTGATATATGCGAGCATATACCTTATTTTCTTGTAAGATATTGATGATAGTATAATAATATACCAAGATATAAAATATATTATCACCAATATTGTACATGTTTACACATTTCTTATACATATATTAATATACAATGCATATTATTTAGAATCACTTATAACTGACAGCTTGAACATAATTGCTCATAGTTACGATAAATCTAAAAATTCATCTTGATACATACAAATTTTTTAATAAAAAGGTTTTTTTATTTTTAATTAAATAGAAATACAAAAAAAAAATCATCCTTCATTACATCCTGTAGAAAGCATGTAGATTGGTTACATATAACTCTCGTGCGTTTCTTCCACCATCATTACTTATAGATCACATTAACTTATACACTTTAAATCAAAAATTCATTATATATCTTAATATCATTACACCAAAATTCTCCTTTAGCCACAATTATTTAGACGTGCTTTTTCCTCAGATAGGTCACATTAACAAACATAACCACATACTGTAATGGCATTCCTTGACTATTTCCAAAAGCCTCCAATAGCATTGCACCTTAGAAGCGTGTTCTACATGAGAGTCAATTAATACTATTTCTAACCCCCTCCTTCTTATTAAACGATATCCATTGATGTTCCTTAATAACTAACTAAAAGTCTTTTACTGTTTATGTCCATCCTCATTTAAATTAAAACTTTAAATTATATTACGCCTATAATGAATTCTAAATAAAAAGTTTATTAATTTGTTTTTGTCTTTTTCAAGAATCACAATTTACAGTTTATTTCCAACTTCTTTTACTAGTTACATATACATATACATATACTTATACATATACATATATACAAAATTAAACTATATCCATTATTATTTCATTACTCTTATTATGATTAAACATTAGTTAACTAAAAATCCTTCAATAATAATCTAAAACAATCTAAAAGTTACTAAATTTCTACTTATTAATCATCAAGAGATGGCTAATCTTTTATTGTCAGCTTTCATTATCAACCAGTATCTTTCCAATAGCAAAATAATCTCATCTCTCTTGCCATTTGTGGTTTCAATCTTCCATTGTTCTCCCTTGCAAGGTTGTTTTCTTTCTGTTTGACTTCTTTCCGTACTTTACTGTTCAAGACAACTCTCAAATGGTATTGTTGCCCTCCTTCTATTATTAAAAGTTGTTTATCTTTGGTTATCAGACGTGCTTCTGAAATAATTTATCCTCTTACATCCATCAGCAATCCTTTTTCCCCCTCTTCTTCTTGGAGACCGAGATGGAGCTCAAATTCTTCAGGTTCCCTTTTCAAAATTCCCATCTTTCTGCTTTTTCCCACCTTTGGTCCATTAGTAAAATCCTCTGCTATCTTATCTTTATCTTCAACTGAGAGGGGTATCTCTTTATCTTCTACATCTTCTTCCTTCTCTTTAAGTTTTGAATATGTACCATGCTTTACATCCATCATTACCATATTTTTCAGAGTATAAAACTCACTGGAGTATAAGATGCAATTTAATTTTGGGGGAGGAAAACAGGAAAAAAAGTTTATGCCTTGGTATTATTCAGTATTAATCTGGCTAGCATCCTTCCAGCAAACAGCAAATGCCGTGGTCAGTTTCAGCAGCCTGATTCAGCAGGAGCAGATGATTGGCGGGTGGAATACCCTCAGCCATCTGTTCCAGGCTGCAGGGATTGCCACGGACCATCACCCCGCCTCGAGTCCCCTTGGGGAGAGAGAGCGGGATATAAAATTAAATTATTATTATTATTATTATTATTATTATTATTATTATTATTATTATTATTATCACTGCCTGTATGTCTCGCATTTTCGGGTGGTTAAAGGAAGCGGGAATCCTCACTTTCACTCGGATTTTGATAACGAGAAGCAAAGGATAAGGTGATAGGGCTTGTTTTATCCATTTAAAACAAGCCCTATCACCCTACGCGCATTTAACTGGAGTGCGTTGGGTGGGGGATGATTTTCATTGGGGCAGATGAGGGACTTGGCTGTTTGAAGAGGCTGGCCCAGTGCTGGTGCCACTCAGGATTGTGGAAGCACTTTTGGAGGGACACCTGCTGAGGGGGCACAGACACTTCGTGGAGCTCTAGCGTGGCACTTGCTCTCCCCACTAGACCCCTGTGAAGGGCAGCATCAAAGGCAGCATGGTGGATCACTTCTCGCCCAGTAGTCTGGGCCAGACTCCATAGCATTGTTTCCCTTTGCACACTCTCTCTCTGTCTCACCCTCCCATACAAGGGCATTTAACAATGTGTTGGTTAACATCGCCTCCCACAGCCCTTTCTTCCTTAAATCCTCTCTCCTCAGCACAAGCCAAACTTTTGCAGCATAAAACTGAAACCAGGTGCACTTGTGAGGTGGTGCAGGAGCTTCTTGGGAGGGGCAAGGACAAGCTTGGTGTTTCCTCTCTCCCAACTCCCTTCCTCCCCCCCCTCCCCCATTCCCTGGCCTGCCTACGATCTTACTTCGTGGCTCCTTGGCTTTTCTTTGCCTTTCTTCTGTCTGCCCTGTTCCATGAGCTGGAGCACTGAGGAGGTACGGCAGAAACACATGAAAAGGAGAAGTAAAAAACCAAAGCAAACATGGAGTTCCAGCCAGTAGGGGCTTGGCAGTGGGGCTGCCGAGGAACAGGAGGGTGCAAAACAGAAGGGAAGGAGGCAGTTTTCCTCCCAAAGGGGATCCTTTTCCCCACTCCTTTCCTTGGGTTTGTGGGGGGGAGTCTCTTGTCTCCGACGCTGATAGGTACCCCTTTGAGCCTGCCGCGAGCTCTCTCACTCCCTTTGTTTCTCCCGCCCTGCTTTCATGAGGATTGTGGCACCCTTGGGAAGCTGATCATGCTTTGAACCTTAGGAGAGGAGGAGGGAGAAAAAGTGGGACTGCTGTGTAAGAGGTGTAAGGCAAGGCGGCTCACTGCTCAGCCTCCCCCTTCTCCAGACAACCCAAGCAGCTGAAATCAGCCACCCAAAAAGGCTTTACCGCAATCTCTGCCGCCTGGAAGCGCCCGAGAAGTGGCAGGTGAAGCGGGTGCTGCAGACATCATGTCATGCGGGGCTTATTGCTATTGCTGCTATTGCGCCCAGCTACTGTATCTCTTTGCTGCATGACATATCCGGGAGGATTGGTGGGGAAGGGAAGAGGACCAATTTCTTCTCCACAAAGACTTTTCTCAGGATGCTAGATTGGGAAGGTAGTACAATCAAGCTTGATTCAAAGGCTTTGGCTCCTGAGATCGCCACGCTACCACCCAAAACACTGTTACCACAATCTCTGCCACCCAGAATCAAGAAGGAGCAGGTGAAGTGGGTGCTGCAGAGATCGCAGAAACAGTATTTTCAGGTGGCACCACAAAAAGGGCATCCATGTTGGGATGTTTTAGGATGGGCTCAGCTGCAAACAATCATTTCAGTTTCTAAAATGCAGCCTGGCACTCCATGGTCCATCTTTGGGTGGCTTCATCAATCTAGTATGGGCCTAAACAAGTCCATTCAGCTGCGCAGTAGATGATGAGAGCAATCCTCCCTTTTTATTCCGAGACATCTCCACCAGCACGTTTCCTTTCCCAAATACTGAAGCCCCCTTTAATCAGAACTTTAATCATTTACTAATTGAAAAATTAAAAGGCTAACCTACAATGTATATTATGTGATTGTGCAGCTTTGCATGTTGCTTAAGATGATTTGAGACAAAGCATATCATCCCTACAATGGTAATTTTCAGTCACATTCCAACTAAATACTGTAAAGAGGAGGAAAACTGATTAATTTCTTTGAAACTTTTCAAACAAAAGCATCTCTTCTTTCAAATCATTAAATTAACAATAGAACTTATGGGAAATATATCTTTAAGAAGATATTCTATTGCTCATTCAAGCCTAGTGAATGAAGTAAATGTACAAGGAATACTGTATATACTTTATGTGTTTATGTTTTACAGTATACTATTGTGTGCCTGTGTGTGTTTGTATGTGTATGTAAGTATGTATGTACTGTACGTACTTGTGTGTTTATTTTAAACGAAATAATTTGTCAAATGTATAAAAATAAGCAAGAAAGTATCTATAAAGCATTTCAAATGTAGAATCTTCAATATACAAAATTGATTTAAACATATACAGAATTGACACGAAAACAAATTCTTACATGGGCAGAAGCATATGGTAACAGCTGTATTTTGCCCCGGATAGAGAATTCCAGTATGTAAACTAAATTTGAAGATACCATCATTTACGGCTTTGCCTGCAGCATCAAGATCAAATCGCCAAGTAAGCTGTTCCGTTGAGATGTTTTTCAAATACAGTTTCTGCAGAAAGAGATGAAGTAGGCCATGTAAAATGTGCTACTTTATGAATAATTAATGACACCATAAAGGCCTATCGTTAAAAGACTTTTGTGCGCCCTCCAAATTTCAGGCATATTTTCTCCAAATTTTATGAGTGTTATTAAAAAATACCAGTTATAATATTGTACAAAATGGTAGTTGGGTGTTCAGATTGCTAATGAAAATGAGTGTCGTAAAAGTGACAAATGCAAAAGATCTTTTTTGCTTAAATTTTGAATGAAAACTAATTAAATGTACTTGATCAATCAATCCAGCTGTGCGAACAATTAGTTATTTGGTGTGCATGTAATAAATAGAAAAAATGTTATTCTCAGAATCAAGGTTTTAGAAATCCAAACAAAAGACATTTCAGGCACATTTCAGACATAAAAGATACTTCAACTTTACTGAAACAGGACTGATCAGGTCACTTTTGAAGCAATAATTCCCAAAGAGAAGGTCTTCCCTGTCTATGGCATCTGAAAGAATTGAATGATTTCATTCTATTAAAAATTACCAATGTTGGATTTCTCTTAAAATGGCATGTTGAGTGGAGAGGCAATCTGTTTCTCCTGCTGATGAACAGCTGATTTTGTCACCACAATGGGTTCTTGGATACCTGGCTCCTAGATCTAAATGGGCAGCTAAAAACGCCCCAAGACGATCCTCGAATGACTGTGGATCTTCCTGGGATGAGGAATCTTGAGGATTGCAATTCCCAGTAAGACCGCTGGAAATCAGGTTTCCATTTTTCCTCCCAGCTGTTTGATTAATTTTTTTTAGCACACCTGAGTTTTAACTGTACGGTTTTAATTTTCTTTTTTATCCTGATTTTTCTTATGACTTAACTGACTGGTTAAAGGCCGATTTATTCTAATCCCTTGCTGGATTTTAACATGAATTCTTTAATGTTTTTTCATTGTTTCACTCTGAAACAATGAAATTGTTCTGAATTACATTTGGATATATATATCCCAGTAAGAGTATGACTAGCTGATGAGAGCTAAAAAGCTCAAAATAGATCTATCCTAGTCTCTCTGATTTATTTATTGATCAGCTCAAAAAACCTAACACACACATAAAAAAAGTACACAACGGAACTAATAGCTTTCTCTCTAGATGGTCTCTGGTGATGAGCCGAAAGGCAGAAAAGGAAAGCAGTATGCTTCCTCCCTTAATTGTGACACAACCACAAAACTACAGGACATGATATTGACTTTCAAGGAACTATTTATTTATTTATTTATTAAATTTTATTTTTTATTTTTTATTGAAAAAGTTTTTCAACAACAAATTTCCCCCCTTCTTTTTTGCCCCCCCTTCCTCCAACATAAAAAACATAAATCAGATACAAATATTATATCCCTTTACCCCCCACCCCCAACATAAACTACATAAATCAGGACCAGATGTTATACCCTTTCCCCCCCCTTTCAACCTGTAGTACATGAATCAAGTACTGTACCAGTATAATTCCCTCCCATACCCTCCCTAACCCTCCCCAACCTCCCCTTCCCCCCCAACCCCTTGACTTCCGCTATATACAAACCTAGTAATTCCAAACACAATATATGTTATTCATTCCCTTCATATTCTACCCCCTGCTGACTATCTTATTTATCTAATCTCCATCAGCTAAAAGCTACACAATATTTTCTAGTCTGGTATTTGTTTTGTATATAATCAATCCACTTTTTCCACTCCTGTGTATAGGTCTCTTGCATCTGGTCCTTTAAAAAAGCTGAAATTTTCACCATTTCAGCAAATCCAGCCATCTTCTGCGTCCATTGGTCAATAGTAGGCAAAACATCTATCTTCCAGTGCTGGGCAACCAGCAGTCTAGCTGCTGTCACCATATACAAAATCAATTTTGTTTCCCCCAATGTAAAATCCCTAACTATACCCAATAAAAACAGTTGTGGAGTAAATTGTATTTTTTTCTTCAAAACATTTTGCATAACCCACCAAATTTTTATCCAGAAAGCCTTAACTTTCTTGCAAGTCCACCATATATGATAATATGTAGCATCTAAACACTCACATCTCCAACATTTTGGTTGAACATTAGGGTACATACATGATAATTTCTTAGGATCTAAATAACGCACACATAAAAAAAAGTACACAATCTAGCTTTCTGTCTAGATTGTCTCTGGTGATGAGCCGAAAGGCAGAAAAGGCAGAAAAGGAAAGCAGTATGCTTCCTCCCTTAATTGGGGCTTAACAGGGTGTTGTGACACAAGCATATACTTATCCTCCTATCTCAGCTGATCAGGATAAGAACCAGCGGGTGATAGTGGTAGATATATAGCAATTGAACTTGATACAGATTTTGGTCCTATTTTGGTGGTAGGAATATATGCACCTAATCAACAACAAGAAAGCTTTTATAGGATGCTTCATTTAAAAATTTTGGATTGGAATTTTAAGAGTATTTTAATTTTGGGAGATTGGAATGGAGTGATCTCTCCAAGGATAGACAAGAGAACAATGACTAAAGTTACCACCAAACTACCACAGGTTTTTTTTTATTTAAAAGATGACTTGGAACTAAAAGACGTTTGGAGGATACAACATCCAAACAAGATGGACTTTTCTTTTTATTCAGATAGGCATAAATCTTTCTCAAGGATTGATTTTTTTTTGTTAACACCGGATTTACTTCCTAAAGCTAAGAAAACTAAGATATTCCCCAGGACATTAACTGATCATAGCCCGGTGTGGTTAGAGATTGAACTAGGGAAGAGGTCAAGAAGGTCATGGAGAGTAAATGAAAATTTATTTAGATATGAAAAAAATGCTGATGAACTTAAAAAACACATGAAGGAATTTTTTAGTTTTAATATGAATAAAGGTACTCCTATTGAAATAGTATGGGATGCAAGTAACGCTTATATGCGTGGGGTCCTGATACATATGAATTTTAAACATAAACAAAGTAGACAGAAAAAGAGAATGGAATTGGAAAATGAAATTTTAAAAAAGGAGCAGTTACTTATAGCAACCCCAAAAGATGCGACACTCCAGATGGCGATAAAGCTGTTGAAAGATCAATTTCAAATGCTTATATCAGAACAAACAGCAACCAACTTACAATTTGCCAAACATAACACCTTTGCTAATGCTAATAAACCTGGTAGGTGGTTGGCCTACACCTTGAGAAAGAATACAAATAATAGAATTATTGATAGAATTGAATATGGAGGGAAAACGGTATATCAACAGGATTTGATTAAAAAATCATTTGTGGATTATTACACCAAGTTATATTTACAGGATAATATACAGAATAACTCAATAGATGACTTTCTGGAAGGAAAAAGGGTTACCAAAATATCCGTGCTTCAAAAGGCAAATTTGGAACGCTTGATAACTGCAGACGAGATTATTTTAGCTATAAACCAACTTAAACTAGCCAAGGCTCCAGGGACTGATGGTTTGTCTGCAATGTACTATAAAACTTTACAATTTGAAATGATTGAATATCTTACAGAACTATTTTGCAATATACAGAAAGGAGGTAAAATACCTTTTTCATGGAAAGCGGCTTTTATATCATTGATACCCAAAGACAAAGACGGCCCTAAGAAACCAGAGGATTACAGACCGATATCTCTTCTAAACACAGATTATAAAATATTCGCTAAAGTACTCGCCAACAGATTGATGCCAGTTATCCAAGAGACTATTCACTATGACCAAGCAGGATTTATTGAAGATAGACACATGAAGGAGAATGTAAGGCAACTCATAGATTTAATTGACTATCTTGATAAGAATAAGCAGATCTCTGCAGTGCTGGTTTTCTTGGACGCGGAGAAGGCCTTTGATCGAGTGAACTGGAATTTTCTAACCAAGACTTTGGAAAAGATGGATATGGGACCACGATTTCAACAAGCGATTGGAGCAATTTACCAGCAACAAAACGCACAACTTATTATCAATGGAAATTTGTCTACAACTTTCGAGATACAAAAAGGTACAAGACAAGGATGCCCATTATCTCCATTGTTATTTATTTTAACTCTGGAAGTCTTGTTGAATACAATTCGGGACTCAAACTCTTTAAGTGGTATAATTATTAGGCAAAAGGAATACAGAACTAGGGCATTTGCTGATGATCTGGTTGTTACCCTTTCACATCCTTTGAACTCAATGATCCAGATGAAAAATATCATAGCAGAATTTGGCATGGTGTCTGGGTTTAAACTGAATCAAAATAAAATGAAAATGATGGTTAAAAATATGCCAGAGACTCAGAGAAAGAGACTTGTAAGTTTGGCAGGTTTCGAAATAGTTTCTAAAGTCAAATATTTAGGAATACAAATTGCAGAAGTAAATACAAAACTTTTCTCAAATAACTATGAAGTGTTGTGGCAAAAGATACAGAAGGATCTTCAAGTTTGGAAAAAGCTACAACTATCTTTGCTTGGAAGGATTTCAGCAATCAAAATGAATATTCTACCTAGATTCATTTTCTTATTTCAGATGATACCGGTGCTTAAATCAGATAAAATTTTGTTAGAATGGCAAGCAACATTAAACAAATTTGTTTGGAAGGAGACAAAGCCGAGAGTAAAGATGAAGATTATGCAAGATACTCGTGAAAGAGGTGGCCTTAGACTCCCAAACCTTTGACTGTATTATGAATCGGCGGCATTGACGTATGTGGCAGGCTGGTTTGGGAAAACAAAAACTGAACTATTGAATATAGTAGGTCATGACCTTGTTCTGGGATGGCATGCATATCTGTTTTATGAAGATAAGGTGGATAAAGCGTTTAACAATCACGTTCTCCGAAGTGCCTTGATGAGAATATGGAAGAAGCACCGGCCCAATTGGGATTATAAAATACCGCTTTGGTTGGATCTTGCAGACACCGTGTGGATTACAAATACTAAGTCACTCGGGGGGTGTTTATATAAAGATGTGCTTATTTTTGACGGGGTCGAATGGCAGTTGAAAACTTTGGAACAACTGTTGGATGTAGGAATTACTTTAAATTGGTTACATTACATACAGCTACAGAAGAGATGGAAAGAAGATCGTAAGGTCGGCTTTATGGACAAAGAAGTGGAGCTGACCAAGCAGATAAAAGAGACTGGCCCAAAACATGTTAAAAGAATATATAATGTATTGTTAGAAAGGGACTCAGAAAGTGAAATGGTCAAGGATTGCATGATTAAATGGGCTCAGAACTTCGACGGATTGGTTATGTTGGATACGTGGGAAAAAATATGGGTCCAGAATGTTAAATTTAAGTCACAAAATTTAAGGGAGAATTTTTATAAAATGTTTTATAGATGGTATTTGGATCCTAAGAAATTATCTTGTATGTATCCTAATACTCAACCAAAATGTTGGAGGCGCGGGTGTTTAGATTCTACCTTTTTTCATGTATGGTGGACCTGGACTAAGGTTAAAGCCTTTTGGATAAAAATATGGTGGGTTATGCAAAATGTTTTTAAGAAAAGAATACAATTTACTCCGCAAATGTTTCTACTGGGTATAACTAAGGATTTTACTAAAGGGGAAACAAAATTGTTTTTGTATATGGTAACAGCAGCTAGGTTGTTGATTGCTCAACATTGGAAGAAAGATTTTTTACCGACAACTGATCAATGGATTCAGAAAGTGGCGGGGTTTGCGGAAATGGCAAAAATTTCAGCTTTCTTAAAAGATCAGAAGTAGGAGAATTATACACAGGAATGGGCAAAATGGATTAATTATATACAGAATAAATACCAGACTGGGAAATACCATGTAGCCTTTAGGTAAGAATGTTTGGATTGATAGGTGAACAGAGTAAATAATATTTGGGATGTTTGGAATCTTTAAAGTGGTGTATAGTGGAAGTCAGGGGGGTGGGATTGAGTGGGAGGTGGGGGTGGGTTAGGGTGGAGGGTGGGGAAATATATGTGGATAAGTAACATAGAGATGGGAATAATGGGACATGGTTATACTATGATTTATACATGTTTAATTAAATTAGAAGATGGTGTTAATGGGAGATTGATATATATTATATTAAGAGAAATTTATATCATGTTTGTCGGGAGGCGAGGGGGTATAATATCTAATATCTGAATGAGAATTTTATTCTAAGATGGGGGAGGGGAGGGGTATACTATTTGTATGTGATTTATATTATATGTGGGGGGGGGGTAAAAAGGGGGAAAACTTGTTTGAATAAAACTTTTTCAATAAAATAAAAAAAGAAGCAGTCTAGTGGCTAAAACATCTACCTAACATGTAATACTTCCCTGGTTCGAATCCCAGTAAGGGTATGGCTAGCTGATAAGAGCTAAATAGCTCGAAATAGATCTATCCTAGTCTCCCTGATTTATTTATTGATCAGCTCAAAAAACCTCACACACACACACACACATATATACATATACATATACATACATACATACATACATACATACATACATACATACATACATACATATGGTCTTGTTGTATTCGGGTGTTTTCCCGTGTAAGCATGAAATTGTTTTTACAACGTTTCAGCAAGATCTCACTTGCCATCTTCAGGCTTCGGTCTGTGGTTATGAAGGTGCCGCCCTTCCTTAAATCTTGGTGAGTGGTGGTGGAGTGCTAACTCTGTTTTTGTGAGTGGGTTGATTGGCTGTGCAGCTCTATCACGATTGGTAGATTGATGCTGATTGGTCTTATTTGTATGTTTCTCATTTTGAATTTCAATGGTTTGGGTGGAGGGTGGGGTTTGTCTGTTGGTCAGTGCTGGTTTCCAGATGTCTGGTAGGTGGCAGGTGTCGTCACGTTTGTTCATATTGTTAGGTTGCTTCTCTATTTCGATGGCTTCTCTGATTATTCTCCTATTCAGCTGTTCAGCCTTGGAAATCAATTTAGTCAAGCCCTCGTCATCTTCCGCCTGGACTACTGAAACACTCTCTACATGGGGCTTCCCTTGAAGTGCACCCGGAGGCTCCAGTTAGTTCAGAATGCAGCCGCGCGAGGGATCCTGGGAGCTCCTAGATGCTCCCATGTGACACCTCTCCTGCGTGAGCTGCACTGGCTGCCTGTGACTCTCCGGGTGCGCTTCAAGGTACTAGTAACTACCTTTAAAGCGCTTCATGGCAAGGGACCTGGTTACCTGCAAGACCGCCTCCTGCTAGCAAATACCAAATACCTCCCACCAATCAGTTTGCTCCCACAGAGAGGCCTCTTCAGGGTGCAGGGCCAGGCAAGGTTTTAGAATCAGGCCAACCATTTAATCTATTTTTAAACGTATTTTATGTATTTTATATTTTTACCACTGATTTTTATTGTTGCCTGTACGCCGCCCTGAGTCCCGGAAGGCAGAAGGGCGGTATAAAAATTTAATAAATAAATAAATAAATAGTTCCTTGAAAGTCAATATCATGTCCTGTAGTTTTGAAATGTTGATAAAGAGATGAAAATTTGGTTTTAGCGCAGGATAGGTTTATTTAATAGTTTTTTAAATTATATTTATTGTATTTTGTATGTTTTTAAATTTTCCTGTGCGCCGCCCTGGGTCCTTTGTGGAGAAGGGCGGGATATAAATTTAAATAAATAAATAAATAAAATAAATAAATAAATGAAGTATTAAGATGATTTTTACTGGATTTGTATGTTCTGCAAGGCGTGCACTTATTCTTCTATTGGTTTGTCCTATGTAAGTGGCAGGGCAGATTTTACATGGAATTTTGTAGGCTCCTTGGCTTTCCAGCTGGATCTTGTCTTTGGGATTCCTTAGGATATTGGTTATTTTTTGGTGGGTGTTGAAGGCTGTCTTGATATTGTGCTTGTGGAGAATTTTGCTGATTTTGTCTGTGGTGCCTTTGATGTATGGGAGGAGGGCAATGCCATTTTCCTGTTCTGTGTCTTGGCTCTTGGGGGGTGTCTCTTTTTGGATTAGGTTGGTGATTGTTTTTCTTTGGAATTTGTTGGATATTAATGTATTTGTGAGAGTGTAATTTGGTTTTCAGGTGGTCTTTATCAGCTAGGCGTTTGGTTCAGTGTATGAGGGTTTTGGCTACAGAGTTTATCTGTGCAGGGTGATGATGGGATTGTGCATTTAGGTAGCGGTTGGTGTGTGTTTTTTACTGGTAGATGGTGTGTCCCAGGGAGCCATTAGGTTTTCTGGTAGATGGTGCTCTGTGGAACTATAAAAAAAACCCTAACACACCTATTTTAAAAAAAATCACACAACGGAACTCATGGCTTTCTGACTAGATGGTCTCTGGTGATGAGCCAAAAGGCAGAAGGGGAATGCAGTATGCTTCCTCCCTTAATTGGGGCCCTAACTGGGTGTTGTGGAACAATTTAGATAGATAGATAGATAGATAGATAGATAGATAGATAGATAGATAGATAGATAGATAGATAGATGATAGATAGATAGATAGATGATAGATAGATAGATAGATAGATAGATAGATAGATAGATAGATAGATAGATAGATAGATAGATAGATAGATAATTGTTTTCACAACTTCCTGTTAGGGCTCCATTAAGGGAGGAGACATACTGTTTCCCTCTCTGCCTTTCGGCTCATCACCAGAGACCATCTAGACAGAGAACCATGAGTTATGTTGTGTAAATTTTTTTTTTTTTAGATATGTGTGTTAGTTTTTATGAGCTGATCAATAAATTTAAATTTGAGAGACCAAGATAGATCTATTTGAGCTTATTAGCTCTCATCAGTTGGCCATACCCGTTATTGGGATTCGAACCGGGGATATGTATGTATGTATGTACGTATGTATGTATGTTAGTTTTATGAGCTGATCAAGCTGATCAAGCAAGATCACGCATCCCCGGAGGTCTAAAAAATCACACAACGTAATTCCTGGCTTGCTGTCTAGATGATCTCTGGTGATGAGTCGAAAGGCAGGAAAGGAAACAGTATGTCTCCTCCCTTAATTGGGGCCTAATAACAGGTTGTTGAGAAACAATTGCCTATATCTATATATATACCTGGCCACGCGTTGCTGTGGCCCAGTCTGGTTAAATGGCCAACCAAACTGTGTACACACAACCACCGTATAACCCCCAACCTACCTTCCTACTGTATTTCTTACTCTCTCCCTCTACCAACCTAACTACCTAACTACCGTATTTCTCCCTCTCTCTCTCTATCCACCTACCTACCTACCTATCTACCGTATATCTCCCTCTCTATCCCTCTGCCTACCTACCTACCTACTGTATTTCCCCCCTGCTCTCTATCCCTCTAGCTACCTACCTACTGTATTTCTCTCTCTCTCTATCCCTTTACCTACCTAGCTACCTACTGTATTTCCCCCCTCTATCCCTGTACCTACCTATCTATCTACCTACTGTATTCTTCCCTCTCTCCCTCTACCTACCTACCTATCTATCTATGTATTTTATTTCTTTATACCTGTACCTATATAATAATAATAATAATAATAATAATAATAATAATAATAATAATAATAATAATAATAATAATAATAATAATAATAATAATAATAATAATATTTAATTTATAGACCGCTTCCTCTCCCCGAAGGGACTCGGAGCGGTGCACAGGGGAATTAAAATATACGAACAGAAATATACATAAATATAAATAAAATCAAGATTAAACAATTTATCCCTGCGCTGAAAACCCAAAATATTAAAAACTAAACCCCTTAAAAACCCGATTAAACAATAAACAGATGACTAACTATCTACCTACGTGCTGTATTCATCCCTCTCATCTATCCCTCTACCTACCTACCTACCTAATGTATTTCTTCCTCTCTCTGTATTCCTCTACCTACCTATCTATCACTCCCCTCCCCAGACCGCCCCCTCCCCACAGTCAACCGCCTCCAGGCCCCCCGCCCTCCCTCCCTCGAGGCCAATGGCAGCAGCCACCTGGCAGCTTCACGGGATGCCGCGTCTGGCTTCTCCTGGGGTTGAGGGGGAGGTTTTTGCCTCCAGGCCTCCTCGCTGCTGCTGCTGCTGCTGTGGTCCCTGCCACTCCTAGCACTTCTACAGCCACCGCCACTGCTGAAGCTTCATCCTCCGTCTCCTACCGGCCCTCCAACCTCTTTGTGGCGGCAACAGCGGCGAGAAGAGATCGGAGGACCGGTAGGAACAGAGGTGCCATTCCTGGTGCTTCTACTGTCGCCGCTGCTGCCGCCACCACAGCCTCACCCTCCGTCTCCTACCAGCCCTCTGATCTCTTCTCGGCGTTGCTGCCACCGCGAAGACGTTGGAGAGCTGGTAGGAGGCGGAGAGTGAGGCTCTGGCAGCAGCGGCAGTGGTAGAAGCGTCAGGAGCGGCAGGGACGAGGGCAGCAGCAGCGAGGAGGCCTGGAGGTGGAAACTTCCTCCCCCAACCCCAGGAGAAGCCAGACGCGGCATCCTGCAAAGCTGCCAGGTGGCTGCTGCCGTTGGCCTCACCTAGGGATGGGCAAGCGTCGATTCCCACATTGACCTTGGCAACGCGCCGCCTCAAGGCCGTTCACTTTTAGCCATTAGAAATGTGACATCACACCCACATGTGTGTGATGCAGCAGCCAGGTGGGAGGAGCTACAGGAAGGTAAAAACCTCAGAAGTGCATACCTTTTACGTTTGTGCTGCTTGCACATGACACAAGTGTGCCAGCCACACAAACTGTACGTATGATTTCATCGGAAATTCTTGGGAAAATTGTGTGAAAATTTGGTGCCGATTGGTGCAGTAATATATATATATATATATATAAATTACACGGGAAAAGACCCGAATAAACCAGAACCTACATATATATATATATATAAATATATATATATGTTAATTTATTTTTTTTAAGGGCTGATTAATAAATAAGAGACCAGGATGGATCCATTTCGGGCTTATTAGCCCTCTTCAGCTGGCCATACTACCACCACTGGGGTTTGAACCGGCACTCTCCAGCATATCAAGGAGGCTCTCTATGCTTTGAGCAGCTATCCGGCTTCCCCTGATTACATCAGCCTTTACAGGACTATTGAATGAGAGAATATTTAATCAGGGGAAGCCGGATAGCTCAAAGCATAGAGAGCCTTGCTTGATATGCAGGAGAGTGCCGGTTCAAACCCCAGTGGAGGTAGTATGGCCAGCTGAAGAGGGCTAATAAGCCCGAAATGGATCCATCCTGGTCTCTTATTTATTAATCAGCCCATTAAAAAAAATTTTTTTAACACATATCTAAAATTCAACAGTAATCTCATGCCCAGATGGTCTCTAGGTTGAGCCGAAAGGCAGAGAAGGATGACAGTTTGTCTCCTCACTTAAAAAGGGGCCGAACAGGAGTTGTAAAAATATTCTCATATGTATATGTATATGTATATGTATATGTATATGTATATGTATATGTATATGTATATGTATGTATATGTATATATATATATATATATATATGAGAGAGAATATTTTCACAGCTCCTGTTCAGGGCCCCTTTAAGAGAGGAGACTTAACGTCATCCCTCTCTGCCCTTCGACTCAACCAAGAGATCATCCAGACAGAGAACCAATTAGATTACTGCTGTGTGAAATTTTTTAGATATGTGTTAGGTTTTTAAGGGCTGAAAATAAAGAGACCAGGATGGATCCATTTCAGGCTTATTAGCCTTCTTCAGCTGGCCATACTCCTTCTGCTGGGATTTGAACCGGCACTTTCCAGCATATGAGGCAAGCCTTTCTATGCCTTGAGCTATCCGGTTTCCCTGATTACATCAGCCATTTACAGGACTCTTATTAATGAGAGAATATTTTCACAGCTCCTGTTCAGGGCCCCTTTAAGGGGCAGGACATTCAATCAACCCACTCCTTTAAAAATCTAACACATATCTAAAAAATTTCACACAGCAGTAATCTAATTGGTTCTCTGTCTGGATGATCTCTGGGTTGAGTCGAAGAGCAGAGAGGGATGACGTTAAGTCTCCTCCCTTAAAGGGGCCCTGAACAGGAGCTGTGAAAATATTCTCTCATTAATAAGAGTCCTGTAAATGGCTGATGTAATCAGGGAAACCAGATAGCTCAAGGCATAGAAAGGCTTGCCTCATATGCTGGAAAGTGCCGGTTCAAATCCCAGCAGAAGGAGTATGGCCAGTGAGATCTTGTCGAAACATTGCAAAAAAAATTCCATTCTATATACATGGGTCGGTCCTCTCGCCCCTCCTGTTTAACACATATGAAGCCGCTGGGTGAGCTCATCCATGGTTTTGGGTGGAGTACCATCTGTATGCTGACAACACTCAGCTGTACATATCCACCCCGGACCACCCCAACGATGCCGCCGAAGTGCTGTCCCGGTGTTTGGAAGCCGTACGGATCTGGATGGGTGGCAACAAACTCAAGCTCAACCCTGCCAAGACTGAGTGGCTGTGGTTTCCGGCACCCCGGTTCAGCCAGATTACTCCAACTCTGGCCATTGGGGGCGAAACACTGGCCCCCGTGGAGAGGGCGTGCAATTTGGGTGTCCTCCTGGATTCCCGGCTGTCCTTGGAGGACCATGTGGCGGCCGTGGCCAGGGGGGCGCTTCATCAGGTATGCCTGATACGCCAATTACGCCCCTTACTGGACCGGGCTGCCCTTCGCACAGTCACTCAAGCTCTCATGACTTCCCATCTCGACTACTGTAATGCTCTCTACATGGGGCTTCCCTTGAGGTGCACTCGAAAGCTACAGCTAGTCCAAAACGCAGCCACGCGGGTAATTACGGGAGCCACTAGAAGCTTCCATATAACACCAATCCTGCGTGAGCTGCATTGGCTTCCTGTGGTCTTTCGGGTGCGCTTCAAGGTTCTGATGACCATCTTTAAAGCGCTCCATGGCTCGGGGCCTAGTTATATGCGAGACCGTCTCCTGCCCCATACATCCCTTAGACCGATACGCTCCCACAGAGAGGGCCTTCTCAGGGTGCCGTCGGCCGGACAATGCCGACTGGCGACACCCAGGGGAAGAGTCTTCTCTGTGGCGGGCCCTGCCTTTTGGAATGACCTACCCCCTGAACTCCGGACCATCACCGACCTCCGCCTCTTCCACCAATGTCTAAAGACATACTTTTTTCATCAAGCCGGCCTAGCCTAACCTCCCATGGGGACTTTTAGAAAAGTTTTAAATTGGGTTTTTAATAATTGGTTTTAGCATAGGATCGGGATTATTTAATATATATTTTAAATTATTTGTCTATTTTCTATTTTGTATATCTTTTAAATCTCCTGTGCGCCGCCCTGGGTCCTCTGCGGAGAAGGGCGGGATATAAATGTAATAAAATGAAAAAAATGAAAAAAAATGAAAAAAACACCCGAGGATGGCAACACCACCATACCTACACCCGTGAAAATCTAAGAAATCTATGAAATTCAAAATAAGGAGAAACATACAAATAAGACCACTCAGCATCAATCTACCAATCATGATACAGCTGCACAGCCAATCAACCCACTCACAACAACAGTCAGCACTCCCCTCTCCCCCCCAAAATTTAAGGAAGGGCGACGCCTTCGTAATCGCAGACCGAAGCCTGAGGATGGCAAGTGAGATCTTGCCGAAATGTTGCAATAACAATTTCATGCTATATACACGGGAAAACACCCGAGGACAGCAATACCAGCATACCTACACCCGTGAAGATCTACGAAAGCATATATATATTTGCTTTTAGTCCAAAGACTAAAAGAACGCCAGAAACGAACCCCTCCCCCCTCACAGCCACACATGAAACAAACAGTGCATAACATCTCAGATAGGATACTCACCAAAGCTGAAACCAATGTCCTTGCCAGAGTATTCAACTTTGCATTCGCTCCCAAACACATCCCCACTGAAACCATTATATGCGGAGTTGAAACCAGCCTGACCAAAATCAATCCCGATGATGCTAACAGAATTAGACTCGAAATCACCAACATCCTCTGCACCAGCAAGCCACCCAAAAGCAACTTACCCAAAGAGGAACAGA
Organism: Rhabdophis nuchalis; assembly: GCA_039707465.1. NCBI lineage: Eukaryota > Metazoa > Chordata > Lepidosauria > Squamata > Natricidae > Rhabdophis > Rhabdophis nuchalis. Next base: position 3,331,797 of record CM077649.1, read on the forward strand.
GAGCACTACTTAACCTAAAAGAAGACACTAGCATAATAATCCTACCAGCAGACAAGGGGAACGCCACGGTGGTTATGAACACATCTGACTACCAAACCAAATTAACCAACCTACTCCAAGACTCCACTTACAAACCCTTAAGCACAGATCCCACCACCTACTTAGAAAAAACCACTAGATCCAAAATAAAAGCCTCATCAGTGAAGAGATCCGGCAAAGAATCATTCCCAGAGAAAAATCATCCAGATGCCCTAAGCTCTATGGTCTCCCCAAGATACACAAAGAAGGAACCCCACTCAGACCCATAGTCAGCTCCATAGGCTTACCTCTACAAAACCTAGCCAAATTTCTCGCCAAACAACTACAGCCCTATGCAGAATCCATCACCTCACACGTAAAAAACTCATTCCAGTTCATAGAGATCATAAAGAAACAAAACTTACAGCCCAGCGACCTACTCGTGAGCTTCGATGTAATATCCCTCTTCACCCAAGTAACAATCAAAGAAGCCTTGACAGCTATCCAAAACAAATATAACCCCCCCAAACATATCCTAGATCTGACCAACCATTGCCTATCCAACACATACTTCATCTATAACGGACAAAAATACAAACAAATAGAAAGAGCACCCATGGGATCACCCCTCTCACCTGTCATTGCTAACTTCTACATGGAACACTTTGAAACCCAAGCTCTAGAAAAATCTGATCACAAACCCAAACTCTGGCTCAGATACGTAGACGACACCTTCATAATCTGGCCACATGGGAAAGATAAACTGGACAACTTCCTCACACACCTCAACAGCCTACACCCCAAAATACAGTTCACCATGGAAACAGAAGCCAATAACCAACTCCCCTTCCTGGATATCTTAGTCTATAAGTTAAAACCAATTTCATTGTAATTTTTACAACGACAATAAAGATTATTATTATTATTATTATTATAAGAAATCCAATGGATCCCTAGGACACACCATCTACCAGAAGAAAACACACACAAACCGCTATTTGCACGCACTCTCACACCACCACCCAGCACAGATCAACTCTGTAGCCAAGACACTCCTCTTTCTCTGTGGCGGGCCCAGCTTTCTCTGTGGTGGGCCCAGCCCTCTGGAACGACCTTCCCCCCGACATTAGAACAACCACGGACCTCCGCTCCTTCCGCCTAAAATTAAAAACACACCTTTTCTGCTTGGGTAGTCTCTTTTATCATGGGATTTTAGTAAATTTAAATTGGGAATTTTAGCGCAGGGATAACTGTTTAATTTGCCTTTTAAGTATTTATGTATATTTATTGTATTTTTAACTTTCCTGTGCACCGCTCCGAGTCCCCAAAGCCACAGGACATGATATAGACTTTAAAAAGACCAGAACTATTGCCAAAATTGAACACTTTAACAACAGAATAATCAGAGAAGCTATTGAGATAGAAAAATGGCCACACAGCATGAATAAACGAGATGATACCTCCCGCCTACCAGCCATTTGGAAACCCGCCCTCACTGACAAACGAGTCCCTAACACTAAGAATGATACCAGACCCACACTCACGAAAACCACACAGGATGTCACTATCACACATCCACGCAAAAAGCAAGCCCAAACCCACACTGATGATGACTACAAACCAGAAGCCCGACCACAAACCAGAAGGCAGACTACAGCTGCATTATTAGCCACTTTAAACCCCTCCAATCCATACATGAAACAAACTGATGCCCACCGTGGAGACGTGGCACGACCACAAACGCGAAGCCAAACAATAGTAACGCAGCTCACCAGCTCAAATCCCCCTGCAACTCTGACTAACACGAGCACAACCAGGCCCCCACCCAAACAGAACACGCCCCCATCCAATCAGACCACAGCCAAACTCCCATCCAATCAGAGCACAGCTAAGCCCCCTACCTATCAGAACACACCTCCACCCAATCAGAATGCAGCCACCCAATCAGGTCACACCCCCACTGGCAGTTAAAAAGACGAACCGGCTGAGATCTCACATTGCTCCTGGAAGCACCAAGCCGTAAGCACCAGCCTGAAGATGATGAATGAGACTTCATCGAAACGTCGTGAAGATACTTCCAATTCTACGCGGGAGAAAACCCGAACAACCAAAGACCTACATACAAACACCCGCGAAAACCTCAGGGAAAAAAAAAATATATATATATATGAGAGAATATTTTCACAGCTCCTGTTTTTAGGCCCGTTTAAGGGAGGAGACAAACTGTCATCCTTCTCTGCCCTTCGGCTCAACCTAGAGATCATCCAGACAGAGACCCATTAAGATTGCTGCTGTTTTTTAGGTATGTGTTAGATTTTTAAGGGCTGATTTAATAATTAAGAGACCAGCATAGATCTATTTCAGGCTTTTTAGCCTTCTTCAGCTGGCCATACTTCAGCTGGCCGGTTCAAATCCCAGTAGAAGAAGTATGGCCAGCTGAAGAAGGCTAAAAAGCCTGAAATAGATCTATCCTGGTCTCTTAATTATTAAATCAGCCCTTAAAAATCTAACACACACACACATATATATATATATATATATATACATATACATATACATATACATATAATAATAATAACAACAACAACAACAATAACAACAATAATAATAATAATAATAATTTTATTTGTATACCGCGTCCTCTCCCCAAAGGGACTCGGAGCGGTGCACAGGGAAATTTAAAATGGCAATAGAAAATACATAAATAGAGTAAGTAAAAACAAATTAAACTAAAATTATCCCTGCGCTAAAATCCCCAATTATAAATTGACTAAAAACCCCTAAAACCCTATTAGACGGAAGACTGACCTAGGCCGGCTAAGCAGAAAAAGTGCTTATACTTATACTTATATTTATTTATTTATTTATTCCACAACACCCTGTTAGGGCCCCAATTAAGGGAGGAGACACTGTTTCCTTTTCTGCCTTTCAGCTCATCACCAGAGACCATCTAGACAGAAAGCCATGATTTCCGTTGTGTGATTTTTTTAAATATGTGTGTTAGTTTTATGAGCTGATCAATAAATAAATCAGAGAGACTAGTATAGATCTATTTCGAGCTTTTTAGCTCTCATCAGCTAGTCATACTCTTATTGGGATTCGAACCAGGGCTGTATTGCATATCATACCTAATGTGCATTGGATGTGCATCGGTACCATGTGAAGACCAGCTGGCCAGCACATCAGAACCCAGAAGAGCAATGGGCAATGGGTCACATGCCCGTAGAGATGGCTCTGTATACCACTTCTGGTACAAGTGCCATAAGTTCGTCATCATGGGCCTAAGGCTTATAAATCTGATTAGTAACTTAGCTTTATGTTTCAGTGAAGTCTTTCAGTTTAAAATTTAAATCTGCAAGAAGATATTTTTGTTGTTAACCCTGTATTCTATATTCTGTAACATATATTTGATTTATTTTAGGCGTAAGGAAGCACTATAATTTTCAAGGTATATATGCATCTGTGTATGTTTATGTGTGGTATGTTTTTATTCTGCCATCATACAGAAAACAAGAGCAGAAATAGAATTTAAAAGAAAATATGCAGAAATAATGTGAGCAAAAATATATTACCAGCATTTGAGTTACTACTTCTTTCTTGAAAAACACTACATAAACAGAACTATAGAACGACAGTGTGGCACAATTAGAAGCGGCTACATTTCACTATAATATGTACCAACCTTTATATTACTGCTGTCACTTATAACACCCATGTTGATACATTTTACACTATGTTGAAAGGTGATCTCTGAAGGATAAATATGCAGTGGTGGCTGCAACACTGTAAAAAGAAAGAAATATACATAACTATTTTAACTTCAAGGAGACAGACTTATTAAATTACACATGGATTAAACCTGGGTGAAATCAGTAATTTTGACTAGAATTGGATAATCGTCAAATCAAACAAGACTCACATGAAAAATCCAGATTTCAAACATTTGGTTTATTTGAAATGACAAGAAATACACCCAAGTATCTGAACAAAACTGGATATATCTTTCCTCAACTTACTATATAGAAAAAACTTCGGGGTAGCATGATGGGGAGATAAAATTAAAGATCTATCCAAACCTAGTCTCAAGATAATTTACTTAGCAAACTAAATCAATAAATATGCACACAATTACCATATTTTTCAGACTATAATGTTTTCTGAAGTATAAGGCGCACCTAGCTTTTGGGGAGGAAAGCAAGAAAAAAAATCTGCCTCTGCCTCCCAGCAATTTGCCTCCTTGCAGCAAACAGCAAACAGCATGGTCAGCATCAGCACAGCTTGATTTAGTAGCTGATTGGCAGTTGGATCCACCTCCCGGAATACCTCCTATCAGCTATTACAGGCTGCGAGGATCACTGCCACCCATCGACCCTGTCACTGGCCATCAACGCTGTCACCTATTACCACATCTGCGTGCCCCATTTTCAGCCTCCGTGAATCCCGTTTTCGCCCTCCATGGGTCCTATTTTCGGCCTTCGCACGTCCCATTTTTGGCCCATTCCAGGCTGCGGGATCGAAAATGAGTCATGTGGAGGCTGAAAATGGGGTGTGTGGAGCAGTGGTGAAATTCAAATTTTTTACTACCGGTTCTGTGGGCGTGGCTTGGTGGGTGTGGCAGGGAAAAGATACTGCAAAATCCTTATTCCCTCCCCACTCTGGGCCCTGTTAGAGGTGGTATTTTCCAATTCTCAAAACTACTCAAAATTTCTGCTACCAGTTCTCCAGAACCTGTCAGAACCTGCTGAATTTCATCCCTGGTGCGGAGGCTGAAAACAGGATGTGCAGAAGCCAAAAATGGGGCGCTCAGAGGCAGCGATAGGAGACAGTGGTAATGGCCTCAATGGGCAGCGGCAATCATTGCAGCCTGGAATATCTGATAGGTGGTATTCCAGGAGGCCGATCCAACCGCCAATCAGCTGCTCATGCTAAATCAGGCTGTGCTGAAGCTGACCAGGCTGTTTGTTGTTTGCTGCAAGGAGGTAAATTACTGGGAAGCAGAGGCTGAAGGATGGGGTCTAGCAGGTGGGCGGGGATTTGTAAACATTCACTGAATAAGACGCACAGACATTTCCACCCACTATTGGGGGGGGGGGAGTCCATCTTATACTCTGAAAAGTACATAAGTTAGGATACAAGGTAGAAAAATCTCATAAGATTAAGTTGTCTCCAGGATTTTGGGTCTGAAGCTGAGCACAGCAAAATTAATGTGAAAACTACTTCTGCAATACTTTAAAATGGGTGTTCTTATGTGAGGTCGATGACAAGATTTTAGGGGCATGGATGGAAAAAATAAAAACTTTCCTTTAGCATTTGGAAGAAGCAGAAGCACAAAGAAGAATCCATGTTGATCTGTGGCACACATATTCAACAAAGGACAAACCCACATCCCACACAAAGAGCATCACTGGTGAGATTTAGATTACTTGTATTTATTAATTGTTATGCTGAGCAGTAACTCAATACTGCCTATCTTGTATTTGGTTCTCATTGTGTATATTCTTATTTCCCCCAGTTTCACCATATCCTGTTCTTTCAATAAAGCATCAAGATGTATGCACATGGTCTGATTTATTGGAGGATCTGTGGCACATATTCAACCAAGGACAAACCCACAACCCAAACACAGAGCACAGAGCATTTAGATTACTTGTATTTATTAATTGTTATGCTGAGCAGTAACGCAATACTGCCTATCTTGAATTTGGTTAGGTGGGTTTAGCTGCATGTCGAGCTGCACACAGACTAACGTGTAGTGAGGACAGAACAACATATGTATGTGTGTGTGTGTGTGTGTGTGTGTGCATTTTTAATAAAACTGTGTTTGAGCATAATTGGTTTCCTTTGTACTACAATCTATACTTGTGCATTTTATTTTATGCATTTAAATACATATTTCTAAGAAGGTTCTGGATTCTCAAAACCATAAAAAGATTAAATAAACCACAATTGAAAGCATCCATGTCTATTTTTGTTGTAAAAAACACTTTACAAATTCTCCAAAAAGGAGGCTGTGTCAGGCCTGCTTCTTCGTTGGCTTAGGAAAGACCACACTTAGACATTGTTTTGAAATGAATAAGGCTCCTTTTACTAAGTAACAATAGCTTACAGACCAAGTAAAGCTGAGAGTGAATAGTTTAGGCGCGAACAGAAAGTATTAAGCGTAAGCCCATCCCAATCCCCCAACCCCCCCTTTGCATTGTCCAATATACTGTCTTCTCCACCATCAGGTGGGCAGGTCTTCACCAGCCTGGAATGCAGGTCCGTTAACCAAGAGATAACACCAACCATCAACAATGTCCACCAGCAGAACACACTCATCCCAACGCCCCCCACCCTCCCCGTTTCCATGGCAGCTAAGCAGAAACTAGCGAGGCTGACATCCGGACCTCCTCCAGGAACAGTGGGAAATCCGGGACATCATGCGGAACAGGAAAAGTTACACCTGAAAGACAAACAAGGAAAGACAAAACAACAGATAGGAGAGGGGGTAAAAGTCAAGGTTTGTGTGGATATTTGGCATAAAACTGGCGTACCAGTTTAGGAGCTTTGAGATGCTCTTTATCCACCCATTCGTTGTGAGAAGGGGGAAAATCTTTCCACATGACTAGGAACTGAGTCTTATTTCTACGGATTCTGGAGTCCAAAATATCACGGACCTCATAATGTTGGTGACCACCCACCATGGTAGGTGCAGGGGTATTAGGCAAAGGTTTGCGGAGATGCGAGGTGCGTGCAGGTTTCAGCAAGTGAACATGGAATACTGGGTACAAGCGCCGGTAGGTCTTTGGGAGATCCAAACGTACCGACACAGAGCTGATGATTTTGGTTATTGTGAAAGGACCAACAAACTTGGGACCCAGCTTCCTGCACTTCTGGGGGCTATCCAAATGCTTTGTAGACACATAAACTTGATCACCAACTTTGTAGGGGGGGGGACCGCCCGTTTCCTGTCAGCATACAATTTATGCGAATCATGTGCGTCGTTCAAAGTTTTTCGGATAACTGGCCAAACAGAAGACAACCTAGAAGACCATTCGGCTAACGAGGGAACTGTCGGCGAGTCATGAGGCAATTCAGGGATGGGTACAAAGTCTTGTCCGTAGATGATTTTAAAGGGGGTCATATTCGTACTGGAGTGAACGGAGTTATTATATGCCACTTCGGCATGTATCAGGAGATCAGCCCAATCATCCTGCTGAAAATTAATAAAGCAACGCAAGTATTGTTCCAAAACGGAATTAACCCTTTCACAAGAGCCATTCGTCTGAGGGTGGTAGGCGGAGCTTAAGCTCTGGGCGGAGCCAATCAGTCGCAAAAACTCTTTCCAAAAAAGAGACGTAAATTGAGTGCCCCTATCAGAAATGATGCGTTGCGGGACTCCATGAAAACGATAAATATGAGAAACGAATAATCGAGCCAGAGATTTGGAAGAGGGAATTTTTGCACAGGGGACAAAATGAACTTGTTTGGAGAAAAGGTCGGTAACGACCCAAATAACGGTATAACCCTGACTAGGCGGAAGGTCAACTATAAAGTCCATTGAAATTTCCTTCCAAGGCATCTCTGGCGTCGCTACGGACTGGAGGAGTCCATGTGGCTTCCCCGGCGCACGTTTGGAAGCCGCACAAACAGGGCAACTGGCAATATATGATTCAACATCTTTCTTCAGTGAGGGCCACCAGAACTGTCTTTTGACAAGATGTACAGTCTTAACGAAGCCGAAATGGCCAGCCAAACGTGAGTCGTGTGCGCGTTGCAAAACAAAAGGACGTAATGTGGTAGGTACATAAATCTTTGAGCCAATCCAGGGAAGATCGTCTCTAATAGTACAGTCACCAGAATGTGCGGAATACCATTCATCAGTAAGTAGTTCGTCCTTAATACGAGCAATCAGGTCTGCAGGTGGAGTAGTTTGGACTGTAGCATGACTTCTAGTAGATACTGGAGAAGCCGGTAAAGTGAGTGGTATGATGGGCTGTACAATAGTGAGTTTAGAGACATCATATTGTGGTAATCTGGAAAGAGCATCAGCCATGAAATTCTTGCCACCAGGAATATATTTAAGGTGGAAATTGAAACGATGGAAGTAGTGAGCCCAGCGAAGTTGCCTTGGGGACAATTTCCGAGAGGAGGTAAGAGCTTCCAAATTTTTATGGTCCGTCCAGACCTCAAATGGATGGGGAGCACCCTCAAGAAAATGACGCCAAGTCATGAGAGCCCAACGAACAGCAAAAGCTTCCTTTTCCCAAATTGCCCAACCACGTTCGGACGTAGTGAGTTTCCTAGAGGTGTAGGCACAGGGTTGCAATTGGCCACGGTGGTTGAGTTGTAATAGGACCGCTCCCACAGCGACATCACTGGCATCCGCTTGAATTACAAACGGGGAATTTACATCGGGGTGTTTAAGAACAGGTTCAGCCGCAAACAAACGTTTAAGCTTCTCGAAAGCGGCTTGACATTCCATGGTCCATTTAAGTGGGGATCCTGGACGAGGTTTACCCTCTCCCTTTGTTTTTAGTAGGTTTGTAATGGGTAAGGCAATGTTGGCGAACGACGGAATAAATTGGCGGTAAAAGTTTGCAAATCCCAAAAAGCTCTGTAGTTGTTTACGAGTACGGGGAGGAGCCCACTCCGTCACTGCCTTGACTTTAGCAGGATCCATTTCAATTCCCTCAGAGGAGATGCGGTAGCCCAAATAGTCAATTGTTTCCTGGTGAAACTCACATTTAGAGAGCTTGGCGTAAAGTTCAGCGGAGCGTAGTTTGTTTAATACCGAGCGCACCAGTTTAACATGCTCGTCATGTGTTTGTGAGTAAACCATTATGTCATCAATATAGACAATAACTCCCTTGTAAAGGTGCTCGTGGAGAACCTCATTTATTAGTTGCATAAATACAGAAGGGGCACCTTGAAGACCAAAAGGGAGGACTTTAAATTGAAAACATCCAAGCGGGCAGTTAAAAGCGGTTTTCCATTCGTCCCCCTCTTTAATTCTGACCCTGTAATAGGCCTCACGTAAGTCCAGTTTAGTAAAGATTTTACCGGTGGCCAGGTGAGCAAGCATGTCCTTCATAAGCGGAAGGGGGTAGATATTGTGTTCACAAATGGTGTTCAGATAGGAGTAGTCTTGTACTAATCTTAGAGTACCATCTTTTTTCTCTCTAAACATAACTGGCGCAGCTACACGAGGCCTAGCTGGTTCAATGAAACCCCTTTGAAGGTTTTTATCGATGAATTTACGTAATTCCTCCATCTCCCGTGGGGTCATGGAGTACATGTGAGGTTTAGGTAATTGAACTCCAGGGAGGAAATCAATTGAACAATCAGTAGCTCTATGAGGAGGAAGGGAATCACAAGATCTTTCACTGAAAACATCCTTTAAGTCCCAATATTCTTTGGGAATTTTCTCCTCGCCTGGTATGATTTCAGGTGACGGAAAATCCAACAAAGGTGCAGCAGATTCAATTAAGGGAGGTGGGTTACTAGGTGGGGGGTGATCAGCTTCTGATGGTAGAGAGGTATGTTCAGGTAAGGATAAAGGTATGCGTACCCAGCCTTCCTTCCAGTTTATTAGAGGATTCCATTTACGAAGCCAATTAACCCCCAAAATTACAGCATTATCGGCAATGGCAGTTACAATAAAGTTGATGGTCTCAGTATGACCAGTGCCTATAGAAACTTGAATTGGTTCGGTGATAAAAGATGCTGGGGTTCCCCCTGCTACAGAACCATCCATTTGGCAAAAGGCTATGGGAGTTTTTAGGGTCTTTAGGTGGAAACCCATCGAGGACACTATCTCTTGGCTTATGAGACATTTTGAACAGCCAGAATCAATGAGAGCCTGCACATTGCACGTACGTCCAGTAGATGGAGCCAAAAGCTTTAAATTAATATAAAGGGGCCCGGAGCGGTGACTCACCAGATTGTCGTCAGAAGAGTCTGAAGACGCCTCCCAGTCATCAGGGTGAGTGCTGGGCTGGTCAGCAGAGAGATTGAGAGGCTCCACCCCACTCATGGCCGGTTTAGTGCGCGCGGTTGGCGTCTTTGGAAGCTTCCGGTCCGAAGAGGAGGGTGGGCGTGGAGGTTGCCTTGATCTGCATTTGTCGGCCCAGTGCCCCTCCTTTCCACAGCGATAACAACTGCCTGAATGAGGTTGAGTTGTTTTCCCGCCCCCCCTTTGCAAGTGGACATCCTTCTCAGCGGAGCGAAATTTGGGGCTGTCTTTCTGTGGTTTTTTCTCAGGACGGACTGGATCCTGCAAGTGGGCTTGATCCAATTCAACATCTGAAGCGAGATCTATCCATTCATTTAAAGTTTCGGGGCGAAATCTGTTCACACATGTTTGATAAATGTCCTTATTTAGCCCTTCAACATAAATGTCCATCAAAGCTTGTTCACTATAACCAGTCATAAACACCGATAATTCCTGGAAAATCTGCGTGTACGCTTGGACCGTCATGCTCCCCTGTTGTAAGGTTTTCATTTTCATTTTAGCTTTCCTTTCAACACGGGGGTCTTCAAAACGCCTTCTAAGAGCATTCATAAAACGATCGAAATCCCGCAGCGCGGGTGATCGGCAATTATGCAGTGAAACCAGCCACCTGGAAGCTTGATCTTCCAAGGTCATAGAAACAATTCTGATTTTGATTTCATCATCCAAATCAGCTGCGTAAAACTGCATGAAATTATCGACGTGAATTAGAAAAAACGCCAGTTTGTCGGCACTACCGTCGTATTTTACACCCAAAGGAGGAAGTTTTGCAAGTCGGCGGGGGGAAGTGGGATTGACTTCTCTCCGCAATTCCCTGCTGGCCCGGGGAGGGGGGGATGGTGTTGAACTCCTGCTTTGTCTGGCAGCGGCTGAATGTGATTCTTTTAACTGTTTGCGTTCCGCCTCCCTCCCCCAGAGTTTATCCAGGGCCTCCCGCTTCTCGTCTGCCTGGCGGAGCAAATCTTGGGCCATCTCTTTCAACTCCCTTTCTTCTCTTAAGAGCTCCGTAATGACCTTCTTTGGGGAAAGACGACGCCTGGAGACGGTTACCCCAGTCATTCCTACCCCTTCGGACCAACGTTTTGGTTTGACTGAATCTTCGGCTGGCAGATTAAGATCTAGGCCAGCCAAACAGTCCATCACTGACCTGGTATCTTCAGATTGAACAGGAGGGTGCGATGCTTCTGCCCCCATATCAGTTTCGGGCAGGACTTCCACCAACGGAGGCTCCTCTTGTGAAGGGTCCGACATCAGGTTACGGATTTTGTGACTCTCAGCTTTCTGTCAGGCCTGCTTCTTCGTTGGCTTAGGAAAGACCACACTTAGACATTGTTTTGAAATGAATAAGGCTCCTTTTACTAAGTAACAATAGCTTACAGACCAAGTAAAGCTGAGAGTGAATAGTTTAGGCGCGAACAGAAAGTATTAAGCGTAAGCCCATCCCAATCCCCCAACCCCCCCTTTGCATTGTCCAATATACTGTCTTCTCCACCATCAGGTGGGCAGGTCTTCACCAGCCTGGAATGCAGGTCCGTTAACCAAGAGATAACACCAACCATCAACAATGTCCACCAGCAGAACACACTCATCCCAACGCCCCCCACCCTCCCCGTTTCCATGGCAGCTAAGCAGAAACTAGCGAGGCTGACATCGTTAAATTTTAACTCATACTCCTCATAATGTCACTGTGTTCATTCCACCTTTGAGGGCAAAATATTTTTGGTACAGGCTACAATGTTGTCTATTTCATTATATATAGTACATAGATATGCTTAAAAAGGAAGCTACAAAAGGATGATGCTCTCCGACCTGAAACAGGGAATAGTATACTCCATCATGAAGAAGACACTCTCTGGATTCAGACAAGCTGGACAACTATCATCTACTATCCAATCACTTACAAACCACCCTATAGAATGCAGTTTAACTAGATTATTTTGATCCAGAATTCAGGCCTGGGCATGAAACAGAAACCATACTGGTTATAGCACTAGGTGAGATCCTGGGTGACAATATAAATGTGTATCTCTCAGCAATGCTTGATTTCATTATATCTCTAGGGCACTACAGAGTTTGAGAGTGATTCTGCTCAGTGGTGGGATTCAAATAATTTAACAACTGATTCTCTGCCCTAATAACAAGCTGGGTGGGCATGCAACTGGGTGGGCATGGCCAACTTGATTGGTGTTACCCTTAGGAAATTTCTCCTTAGTCCAACTCACAATAAAATAGCTGTCAGTTTGTGAAGTATCTCTATGAATACCATCAAACTGCCATAGAGAGAGGGGAATTCCAAACATACCTGTGGTCAAAAAGGAATGTCAAACTGGCCTATGAATGCGCATGTCTACACTACCATCTCTCATTGGCTGTGATTTATGACGAAGGCTGAGGGGAGGAGAATAATGCAGGCAAAGTTCAGAAGCAGATAAAGAAAGCAAAAAAGATGGCTGCAAATTTAAAACGCCTAATGAGGAATGCCTAATGAAGCTGTTAATAAATCACTGCTTTTTGGATTCTAATATTGGGTCATTTATTATGAAGCAGGCATCATTAGGGTACTTGACAGTCAGCCATCTTTTGCTTTTAAATATCGGAGGTGCCAAGGGGGAACTCAGAAGACCGTGGCAAACAGCCAGCTGTCTGAAGGGAACTGGAAAGCAGCCATCAAACATCATAGCTGAGACCAGCGAAGCAAAAGGAGATAAGTAACTCTAAAAACAGCTAAAGCTGAGCCCCCACCCCACCTCTATGCCTAGAAAAAGGGAAAAGCCCCAAATGAAGCCCATGGGAAGTTCCATAAAGCAACGGAGGGAGGAATCTGACTGGGTCATCCTCCATGAAGAAAGGCCATCATGCAGGCCAAAAGAAAGGGGAGGAGCAGTGGATCCTCTTGAGGTGACGAGAAGCACATGAGAATGCAGCCCCCCTTCTCCAACCATTAGAAGTAAGATGAAGCCAGTTTTTCTCCCACGTAGAAGGCAGGCTGCCCAGGGCAGACAATCTCCCCCCTCCCTCCAAATTAGAACTGAGGAGTATCTTCAGACACATCAAACGCAAGAATACAGAGGCCGACAGGAGGACAGAAGGGCACTACTGATTGAACCGCCCCAGTTCACAGGAAAGCTTGATGGGGACTCAGACCAGTTAGCCCTATTCCTTGATTCAGCTGAGGTCCACCTGGAATGCTATGGACACCTCTATTCATCCCCCAGAGCCATAGAGAATGCTATCGCAGAGGGACTGGAGGGAGAAGCAAGGGAATGGCTAGCAGCCCTCCACAAGAGGAAAGCCCCCACAACTGCAAGGCGTACATGATTTCCTACGACTGCTAGAGGCCAGATTTGAGGAGGTGAAGGAGGACCTGAATGTGGAAGATGAGCTCAGTGACCTAAAGCAAAGGGTGCGCCCCATTAAAAAGCACATCTGTGAATTTAGGAGTCATTGGAAGGATACCCACTTTATCAGAGCATCTGTTAGTGTATTTTTTCAGAACAAGTCTGGACCAGCAGATTGCTCAAGTAACTGCCTACCATGACATCCCAAACCGGCTCTCTGTGTGTTTCCAAGTAGCAATAAAAGTTGACAGCGCACTGCATGCCAACGACATGAGAAAGCAACCTGACACAAAAGAGAGAGGTCAACCTGATGTGAAACCACCGAGCCAATGGGGAACCACAGCACCACAGCAGGCCCTGAGACCAGCCCTCCCTCGAATTCTGCTGAAATGCTACAGCTGCAAGGGAATGGGCCATATGGCATCCGTGTGCACGACCCCAACTTCGATGCAGAGGTCAGAATTACTACCCAAGACACGACTAGAACGCTGCCACAAATGGGCTACCCACGTATCCCAGAAGGCCTTCCAGGTTGCAGAGGTCCGTTCCCAACCAGATGAAGGGAGGGGGAACCCAAGGCAACAATGACCAGTCACCAGAACCCTATGAGAGTGACGACGACGGCGAAAACGACCCAATTGTGAGAGGACCAATTCACCCTTTTCTTTCCCTAATATGCCTCACAGCCCCAAAGACAGGAAACCAGGGGGATTTTCAAGCCCTAATAGACTCAGGCTGCACTAGGTCCTTGATCAACATGACCAGAGTCCTGAAACTGGGCATCAGAGCAAAAAGATTGGCCCACCCAATCCGGTTCGAACAGGTCGACGGGTCCCTTATGGGGGGAGCCTATGCCACCCACCTGACTGAACCAGTGAAACTAGAGCTAGTGGATCACTGGGAAGTAATCCGATTAATAATAGCCCCCACTTGTCCAGCCAGGACTCTCCTGGCTGGACAAGTGGGGACCGACCATCTGGTGGTGAGGGGTACCCACAGGCTTAGGATAGAAAAGGGGCCCCAACCCCTTTTCTGCCACCAAGCAGAAACTCCACCCAAGCAGGGAACCCCCCAAAGGAGCACACCAGAACATCTGGGAGCCACATCCGACGAAGCCCCAGAGACCGGACAAATCCCAGGGGAATATCAGGACCTCACAGAAGTATTTAGTGAGACCGAGTGTGATGTTCTGCCTCCTCACCGTGAGACGGACTGTGCCATCGAAATCATCCCCAGGGCAAAACTATCCAAGCCCAAGCTGTACGCCATGACGCCCCAGGAAATGCAAGAGATGCGCAAATACATAGACAAAAACCTAGCAAAAGGTGTTTTTTTTATTAGATTTTATAAAGATTACAAAGTTTCTCCCCCCCCCCCCCCAACCTCTTCCCCCCTCCCCAGACTTCCCAGAACAAGCACAGGGTATAACTTTCACGAACATGAAACTAAGATACATACATATTATCCCTAATTCTTTAACTATAACTCAAGACATCATAAACATAAACTACTTAAAAAAATATTTCATTCATATGCTATATAAACCTTCTTATTTGGATATTTTTTTTGCATATAATCGATCCATCTTCTCCATTCTAATATATATCTTTCATTTGAATGATCTTTAAGATACGATGAAATTTTTGCCATCTCAGCCAGGTGCACAACTTTTAAATTTCATTCCTCTGTGGTAGGTGGATCTTGCTTCTTCCAATACTGTGCCACCAGCAACCTGGCAGCTGTTATCAAGTTCAAAATCAACTTAGTTTCTATTGCTGTACAATCCGTAACAATTCCCAACAGGAAAAACTGTGGTGTAAATTTAATTTTTTTCCTTAAGATATTTTGAATAATCCACCATATCTTAATCCCAAAAGCCTTAATTTTTTTACACGTCCACCATATGTGAAAATATGTGGCATCTTCACATTCACATCTCCAGCATTTAGGTTGTACACTTGGGTACATGCAAGATAACTTTTTTGGGTCTAAATGCCATCTATAAAACATTTTATAAAAATTCTCTCTTAAATTTTGAGCTTGTGTGAATCTTACATTACTAATCCATATCTTCTCCCAAGTCTCCAACATTATTGGTTCACTTATATTTTGCGCCCATTTTATCATGCAGTCTTTAACTAGGTCAGTTTCTGAGTCTATTTCCACCAATGCACTGTACAACCTTTTTATGTGCATTTGACCTTTATCCAGGGGTGGGTTTCAAATTTTTTAGAACCTACTCTGTAGGTGTGGCCTATTTTGTGGGCGTGGCTTGGCAGTCATGTGACAGGTGGGAGTGGCCACCTTTTAAAATGTGGTGAAACTCATTTAACAACGCTCTTGCTTAGCAACCAAAATTTTGGACTCAATTGTGATGATAAATTCTTTTTCTTTCTTTCTTTCTTTCTTTCTTTCTTTCTTTCTTTCTTTCTCTCTCTTTCTTTCTTTCTTTCTTCTTTCCTTTTTTCCTTCCTTTCCTTTCCTTCCCGTTGGGTCACTGGCAGCGGTGGGCCAGATTTACTTCCAGGTACGCCGGTGGAAGCCCCTCTCACCAGTTCTCTAAATTTCACCAACCGGTTCTCGCGAGTAGGTGCGAACCTGCAGAAACCCACCCCTGCCTTTATCCCTTATCTGCTTTACCAAGTTCTCATCCTGCTGCAAGATACCAATTTTCTGGTCTTCTCTCCATCTGGCCTGCAGCTATGCATACTGAAACCAAGTCCTGATAATTCCTTCTTCTCTTAGTTGCTCTCTAGATTTTAGTTGTAGTTTAACTCCTTCTTTGTAAAGGAGTTCCTTGTAAGTAATCCTCTCTTGCTTTGGCTCCACATTTATATTCTCTATCACGTGCCTGGGTACTGTCCATATTGGTAACTTATCATTTAATTTATATTTATACTTTTTCCAGACTCGCAATAGAGCATTTCTTAATATATGACTTTTAAAAGTCTTATCTATTTTCTTATCGTACACTAAGTAAGCATGCCAGCCGTAGACCAGACCATATCCTTCAATATTCAGTAATTTTTCCTCTGTTAAACTGGTCCAATCCGTAATTGCTGAGAGGGCCGCAGCTTCATAATACAATCTTATATTAGGCATCTTAAGCCCACCTCTTTCTCGGGTATCTTGCATTATCTTTTGATTAACTCGGGGTTTCTTCCCCGCCCACACAAACTTATTTATACCCTTCTGCCATTCCTTCAAATTTTCATCTTTTTTAAGTATAGGTATCATTTGAAAAAGAAATAAAAATTTTGGTAAAACATTCATTTTTACAGCTGCTATCCTTCCCAGCAAGGACAATTGTAACTTTTCCCATTTTCCATCTCTATCTGAATTTTTTCCATAGCAGTTCATAATTATGCTGATATAATTTCGTGTTTACTGACATAATATGGACCCCTAAGTATTTAACCTTTGTAACTAGTTCATATCCTGTTAACCTTTCTATCTCTTCTTTCTGGCTTCCAACCATATTTTTAGCTATTATCTTTGTTTTAGCTGAATTTATTTTAAAACCAGATACTTTCCCATATGAGCAGATTATTTCTGTCAAAACTGTAATTGATTTTACTGGTTGGGTTAAGGTAACAACCAGGTCATCCGCAAACGCTCGTAACTTATATTCATGTTGTTTTATTTTAATTCCCTTTATTGCATCCATCCTTCGTATTTTATTTAGTAAAATTTACAACGTCAAAATAAACAATAGTGGTGACAAGGGACAACCTTGCCTTGTTCCCTTCTCTATATTAAAATTTTCTGTCAAACCACCATTGATTACTATTTGAGCTGTTTGATAAATTGCCTTAATGGGTTTTGTAAAATGTTCTCCAAATTGCATTTTTTCTATTAATTTTAATAAAAATTGCCAATTCAGTCTATCAAAAGCTTTTTCGGCATCTAAAAAAAACCAACACCGCGGGGACCTGCTTGTTCCCTCCTAAATATTCTATTAAGTTAACAATTTGTCTTACATTACTTTTCATTTGTCTACCATTTATAAAGCCAGTTTGATCTTGATGAATTATTTGTTGCATGGTTGTCATTAATCTATTCGCTAGAATTTTAGCAAAAATCTTAATAGTCTGTGTTTAGAAGTGAAATCGGCCTATAATTTTTAGGATCTGCATGGTCTTGCCCATCTTTTGGAATCAAAGAGATAAATGCTGTCTTCCAGGATGGAGGTACATCTCTCCCCTGTTGTATATTATTAAATAATTCCTTCAATGGTTCCACCATTTCCTCCTGTAAACTTTTATAATATATAGCTGTCAAACCATCCGTACCAGGAACTTTGTCCATTTTTAGTTGCTTAATAGCAGACAAAATTTCCTCAGAAGTTATCAGTTTGTCTAAACTTTCTTTCTGCTCGTTGGAAATTGTAAAAATGCTCTCTCCCTGCAGATACTTGTCTATATCTATATCTTGAATTTTATCACCAGTGTACAACTTGGAGTAAAACTCTAAAAATGACTTTTTAATCAATTCATATTCAAAAACTTTACCTTTATAATTAATTTTTTCTATTGTCCTTGATTTTTGCTTTTTTCTCAACAAGTATGCTAGCCACTTGCCTGGTTTATTAGCGTTACAAAAAGTATTATGTTTTGCATACTGTAAGTTAGTTGCTACCTGGTCTGCCATTAGCATGTTAAATTGGGCCTTCAGTAAATTAATTGCCTCTTTAGCTTTCTTATCCATTGGATTTGCTATTAAAATCCTGTTTACTAATCTCATCCTCTAGTTCTTTCCTCTTCTCCACCTGTTTTTTCCTGTATTTATTATTTAAGTATATCAAAACACCTCGCATATATGCTTTGCTTGCATCCCATACCATTTCCATAGATGTACCTTTGTGCATGTTCATAACAAAAAACTCTTTCATAAATTTTTTACACTCTTTTACATTTTCTTCATACCTAAACAAATTATCATTTAATCTCCAGGACCTCCCAGGACCTTTCCCATTCCCCAATTCCATCCAAACTGGACTGTGATCTGAATCGTTCTTAAACAAATCTTCGTTTTCTTTACCCTAATTAAAAGATTGTTAGTAATTAGTATAAAGTCAATTCTTGAAAAAGATTGGTGTCTATCCGAAAAGAAGGTAAAATCTTTTTCTCCGTTTCTTTCACGCCAGATATCCCTCAACTCCCAATCCTCCATCATATCCCAAAATGGTTTGGGCAATTTAGCTCTTGATAAAATATTTTGTTTAGGCCCCTTCTTATCTTTTTCCACGTCCAAAACACCATTCCAATCGCCCAATAGGATGCAAGATTTATATCCCCATTGTATCAACTTCCGATGTAATAAGTTGTAAAAATTTTCTTGTTGCTGGTTCGGAGCGTATACTCCAATTACAAGAATTTTTTGTCCATTGATTAAAAGTTCAATCGCTAAATATCTTCCTTGGTCATCTGCTTCAATTAGTTTCCCTATTAAGTCTCTTTTCACATATATAACTATACCATTTTTCTTCTCTGATGCTGCTGCAACATAGTGTGTACCCAGTCTCGTATTTATCAAGTATTTTTGATCTTGTATCCTAATATGTGTCTCTTGCAAACAAATTATTTCATTTCTAAATTGTTTAAGGTAGTGAAATATTTTTCTTCTCTTCTGTGGAGAATTCAAACCATTAACATTCCAAGTCAAAAATTTAGTTCCCATTTCTGGGCTTCTGAAGCTTTTGAAGCAATTCCTGGTAGCCTTGTCTCAGCTGACCTTTAGGTCTTGCTCCCCCCACAGCTTCTGTTTTAGTAGTTTCCTGGGTTGTCAACTGAAGTTGTTGTTGATGTATTAATTCTTTACGCTTAGCTGCTGCCCCTCTAGTCTGTCTTTGATCCTTGGGTTCCTCTGATATATCAATTATCTCTTGTACAATCATCTGAGTGTGCAGCTTCTCTTCTTGACCCGCTGGAACTTCCTCCTGAACCACTTCCTTCTGTTGTTCCCTTCTTTCCTTCTTTCCTTTTTCTGCTGGTGATTTTGGTGTTTCAGCCTTCAATACATTAGCATAGAAATCTCTTGCCTTCCATATTGAATTAAGTTGATATCTCTTTCCCATATAATTCACCACTAGGCCAACTGGCACCTCCCATCTATACTGCAGCTGACGTTTTTTCAATTTTTCCACCAGAAAGGCATATTCCTTTCTGGCTCTCAACATCCTGGGGGGGATTTCTTTCATTGTCATCACCTCCTGATCTCCCACCTGAAGCTTGGTTTGGAAAGTAGCCTGCAAAATTTGGTTACGTACAGTCCTTGTGTTAAAATATATTACAATATCTCTTGGTAAATGCTTCTGTCTAGACACCCAGGAGTTAACACGATAAGCCTTGTCAATGTGCCAGTTCATTTTTGTCTCCCCGAGCAACTGTGCCAGAGCCTCTGACATCAGTTCTTTCAAGTTCTCTTCTTTGTTTTCCTTCAGCCCTCGAAATCTTAAAGCAAATTCCATATCCCCATATTGTATCATCGTTACATCCAGTTTTGCTCTTTCAACTTTATTTTGAGTCTCTTCTACTTTACTATCCAGAATTGTTGTAACCTCCTTTAACTCGTTGACCTTCTCATCGACAAATTCAATATCTCCTGCCAAACACTTAAAAGCCAATAATATATCCTCTCTAATTTCCCGGTTCCTAATTGCAATCTCTTCTGAGACAGACTGTATTTTTTCATTAGTTTCAGCAATTTGTCCATTAGTCTCATCAATTTTTTCATTAATTTCATTAATTTTCACACTAAGCACCACTGCCATTTTTTCATTTGAAGCTTCCAAGGCTGATTGTAACATATCCAACGTTAAGCTCTGTGGCTCTGTTGAAAGGGCAGGAAAAGGAACAGTCTTAACAGGTTTCAAAGCCATTTCAAATTTAAACTTATTTTTCTCTTGTAATCTTGTGATCAAAAGCCAGAAAGAGAGAAGTCTTTCAAAGTTCAACAATTCAACAATTTCAAAATTTTAAAATCCTCCTGCTTCCACTGGGAAACTTTTCAGGCTAGAGGCTGATCAGAAAGTGAAACTTTCTTAGCTTTCACTTTCCCACGCCCTTTGAAATTCCATTCGCCATTTTTTATTGCAGCTTCTAATGTGTTACATCCAAAGAAGGTTACAGGTTTAGGAGTTAAATGTAAGTACTTGCAATTAGAATTCTCCAGGCTTGTCCTGTCTCCTTTCATTCATTCTTATGTAAAGTCCTTCCCTTTGTTCCCAGCAGAATTGGTCGCTGCTTCTAGCTCCACTATTGTGGAGTCGTCCCTGGCCCGGAGCAAATTGACAGGCTATTAGGGAGCCCACACCTTTCGTGCTCCAGGATTACTCCTGGGACACTATGGGGGCTCTACCTTCGCCTGTCAGCTCTTCTCCCTCTCCTTTACCCGGGGAGAGGGTTTTCAAACCGCCAGACAGCTGTTTTCCTGCTGTTCTGGCGGCTTTATGGTGCCAGGGATCAGGCGCCCATAAAAGAGCGTCTGTGAGGCTCGCGGAGCCAACCGCAAACAAAGCAAAAGGTTTCATTGAGCCAGCCAAGCCCCGGGTCGCTGTACCAGTCCTCTTCAAAGAAAAAAAAAGATTGAACCATGAGATTGTGTGTGGATTTTCGAGGGATAAACTGTGTATGCGTACACAACCTATACCCCCTCCTTCTCATGAAGGGCATGCTATCTCATCTGGCCAAGGGAAAAGTCTTCACCAAACTAGACCTCAGAGAAATGTACTATCGCGTATGTATAAGAGAGGGAGATGAGTGGAAAACAGCATTCAACTGCCCCCTAGAGAGTTTCCAATTCAAAGTGATGCCCTTCGGACTACAGGGAGCCCCAGCAGTGTTCATGCAGTTAGTAAATGAGGTGCTGCATGAGCACCTCTACAAGGGGGTCCTTGTCTACCTAGATGATATCCTTATCTACACTGAGACCACTGATGATCACATACCCCTGGTCCGCCAAGTACTGAAAAAACTTCTGGCAGCCAACCTGTATGTCAAGCTATCAAAATGTGAATTCCACCATGAGCGACTAGACTACCTAGGCTACCGAGGGTCAAATGAGGGAATAGAGATGGACCAAGCAAAAGTGCAAGCCGTCCTAAGCTAGCAACCCCCTCACACCTGCAGACAATTGCATTTCTCCATTGTGTTTCACCCAATAAATCCAACTTCTCGCAAAAGAAAAAGATCCCACAAAGTTGGAATTGATTGAGTTAACTTTTTCACTTCACAATGGGGGAGGCGGGATCCCATCCTCCTTCTGAAGCCCATTACAATACAGAGCCACAATGTGACCGATGCAGCTGTTTCACTCCTCTGCTGTGGCCCTGTCACGGCAGAGGGATGAAAGAGTTGTCACCCTGTCGTGGTAGTGGTGATGGACAGAGCCTTAGTGCAGGAGTGAAGCGCCCCTGCACTTGCCTTTGCATGGCAACAGCATTCCTCCTTCATCATTTGCCACCAGCAAAGAGGGCTGGGGGAGAATGGCAGGGGCGGATCTTGCAGGGTGAACCTTGAAGCATGGCCTTCTTCCTCGCTCATCAGTGGGGCCAAGAGAATGCAGGGGGCGGCATGGGGAAGTGCTCCCCTCTCTCAGCCCAGCACCGAGCACAAAAGCCCAGTGGGAGGTCTGGGGTGGCTGGCCTAACAGAAGCACCCCCATTGGTGAATCAGAAGGTGGAGAGGTCTGGTCTGGCTCTCTCAGTGGGACACTGTCACCTCCAGATGTGAGCTTCTGCCTTTGAAACACATCACGCCCTTGAGGCAGCAATGGCTGGGGCTATGGGGAGGGGAGAAGTGGAGGTATCAGGATTGCTCCCCTCCTCAGCAAACCAGCGCTGGAGGAGCGCAGAGAGTTGCAAGCCAAGCGCTGGAGGGGAAGAAAGCGTGCTCCCACATTGCCCCAACACGCATTTCCAGTGCGCACTCCCCTGTCCTGAAGTGGAATTAAGTGGGGGGTAGTGGGAAAGGAACAGGGACCAGGGGGAAGGGTAGGAGGATTCTAGAAGGAGAATCCCAGCTGGCTTTCTATTTGGCATAGGGCAGAGAGAAGACCCAATAAAATTCAATTCAATTCAATTCAATTTATATATCGCCCTTCACCCTTCTGGGACTCAGGGCGGTGCACAGCCATAGTAAAAATGGGTAGTAGAAAAGCTAAAATGATATATTAAAATGTATTAAATGTATTGGCCTGCAGTTAAAACCCCGTACTAAAATCAATTAAAAACTATGAGGCCGGAAGCACGAAATAAATGTGTGTTCAGGGCCCGACGGAAGAGACGTAGGTCTTTGATGGTACGTAGTTCAGGGGGTAGGTCATTCCAAAGGGCAGGAGCTGCCACAGAGAAGGCTCTCCCCCTGGGGGTTGCCAGCTGACATTGTCTGGCCAATGGCACCCTGAGGAGGCCCTCTCTGTGGGAGCGAACTGGTCGGTGGGAGGTATTTGGCAGCAGGAGGCGGCCTTGCAGATAACCAGGTACCTTGCCATGGAGCGCTTTAAAGGTGGTCACTAATATCTTGAAGCGCACCCAGAAAGCCACAGGCAGCCAGTGCAGCTCACGCAGGAGAGGTGTCACATGGGAGTGTCTAGATGCTCCCAAAATCCCCGACGCGGCCGCATTCTGGACCAACTGGAGCCTCCGGGTGCACCTCAAGGGAAGCCCCATGTAGAGAGCGTTACAATAGTCCAGGCGGGAGGTGAAGAGGGCTTGAGTGACCGTTTTTATTTTTATATTATTTTTTTATTTTATTTATATCCCGCCCTTCTCCACAGAGGACCCAGGGCGGCGCACAGGAAATTTAAAAACATACAAAATACAAAAGATAAATACATAATTTAAAATATATATTAAACTATCCTATCCAATGCTAAAAGCCAAATTTTAAAATACCCAATATAAAACTTTCTTAAAAAGTCCCCGTGGGAGGTTAGGCTAGGCCAGCTTGTTGGAACAGGTATGTCTTTAGACATTGGCGGAAGAGGCGGAGGTCGGTGATGGTGCGTAATTCAGGGGGTAGGTCGTTCCAAAGGGCTGGGCCCGCCACAGAGAAGGCTCTTACCCTGGGTGTCGCCAGTCGGCATTGTCCGGCCGACGGCACCCTGAGAAGGCCCTCTCTGTGGGAGCGTATCGGTTTAAGGGATGTATGGGGCAAGAGGCGGTCTCGCATATAACTAGGCCCCGAGCCATGGAGCGCTTTAAAGATGGTCGTCAAAACCTTGAAGTGCACCCAAAAGACAACAGGAAGCCAATGCAGCTCGCGCAGGATCGGTGTTATGTGGGAGCATCTGGTGGCTCCCATAATCACCCGCGCGGCTGCATTTTGGACTAACTGTAGCTTTCGAGTGCACCTCAAGGGAAGCCCCATGTAGAGAGCATTACAGTAGTCGAGTCGGGACGTCACGAGAGCTTGAGTTACTGTGCGAAGGGCAGCCCGGTCCAGTAAGGGGCGCAATTGGAGCATCAGGCGTACCTGATGAAACGCCCCCCTGGCCACGGCCGCCACATGGTCTTCCATGGACAGCCGGGAATCCAGGAGGACACCCAAATTGCACGCCCTCTCCACGGGGGCCAGTGTTTCGCCCCCAATGGCCAGAGTTGGAGTAATCTGGCTGAACCGGGGTGCCGGAAACCACAGCCACTCAGTCTTGGCAGGGTTGAGCTTGAGTTTGTTACCACCCATCCAGATCCGTACGGCCTTCAAACACCGGGACAGCACTTCGGCGGAATCGTTGAGGTGGTCTGGGGTGGATATGTACAGCTGAGTGTCGTCAGCGTACAGATGGTACTCCACCCCAAAACCACGGATGATCTCACCCAGCGGCTTCATATATGTGTTAAACAGGAGGGGCGAGAGGACCGATCCCTGAGGAACCCCACATAAGAGGGGCCTCGAGGTCGACCTCTGCCCTCCCGTCAACACATATTGCGACCGACCAGAGAGGTAGGACAAGAACCACTGCAGAACGGTGCCTTCCAGCCCCAACCCCCCCAGTCGGTGCAATAGGATACCATGGTCGATGGTATCAAAAGCCACCAAGAGGTCTAATAGGACTAGGATAGAGGAATAACCTCTATCCTGCGCCCTCCAGAGATCATCAACCAACGCGACCAATGCTGTCTCGGTGCTGTGACCGGGTCGGAAGCCGGACTGGCGCGGGTCTAGATAATCAACTTCCTCCAGATGTCGCGGGAACTGTTGGGCTACCACACTCTCAACAACCTTCACCAAAAAGTGAAGGTTGGAGACCGGACGATAGTTCTCTAATAATGCTGGGTCCAGGGACGGCTTCTTGAGGAGGGGCTACACTACCGCCTCTTTC
Organism: Rhabdophis nuchalis; assembly: GCA_039707465.1. Taxonomy (NCBI): domain Eukaryota; kingdom Metazoa; phylum Chordata; class Lepidosauria; order Squamata; family Natricidae; genus Rhabdophis; species Rhabdophis nuchalis. The sequence continues at coordinate 3,356,469 of CM077649.1, forward strand.
AAGACGGCAGGTAGGGACCCCTCACTCAAAGATGCGTTGACAATGCCCTGGAGCCAGCCTCGTGTCGTCTCCCAGGATGCCAGTACAAGCCAGGAGGGACACGGGTCCAATAAACATGTGGTCGCCCTAAGTTTCCTTGACAACCTGTCCATATCCTCGGTGGTAACAAAGTCAAACTCCTCCCAAGAAGGAGCCTCAAGACTAGTCTCGGACAGTCCCACAGGACCACTGACGATGGAGGGTAGCTCATTCCGAATCCGAGTGATTTTCTCCTGCAGATAAATCCCAAATTCCTCTACTCGCCCTTGTAGAGGGGCTTCCCGCGCCCTCTGGTGAAGGAGGGAGCGGGTCACCCCAAACAGGGCGGCAGGGCGGTTATCTGCGGATGCAATAAGGGTGGCACAATACTCACGTTTGGCCACCCTTATCGCCACTAAGTAAGCCCTAATATGGGTTCTCACTAGTGTTCGGTCGGCTTCGGAGCGAGAGGATCTCCATCTGCTCTCTAGGCGTCTCTTGTGGCGCTTCATCTACCGAAGCTCCTCAGTAAACCAGGGAGCCTGGGTGGTTCGTCGCCGCAAGAGAGGCCGCAAGGGCGCGACTCGGTCCAAGGCCCCTGTGGCCGCACTTAACCATGTGGCCACCAGGCCCTCAGTCGAGTCGCGAGGCAGGGTCACAGGAATTGGCCCAAGCTCCCTCTGGAACCTTTCCGGGTCCATTAGAAGCCTGGGGCGGAACCATCTCCGGTTCTGCCTCCCCGCGGTGAGGTGAAGCGATTGGAAAGTCCAGCTGAAGGAGAGTGTGATCTGTCCATGACAAGGGAGTGATGACTAAATCCCCTATTCCCAGATCACAACTCCACTGTCCCGAGACAAAGATCAAATCCAGCGTGTTTCCCCCCTCGTGAGTAGGGCCTAAAACTACCTGGGTCAGGTCCATGGCCATCATGGAGGCCATGAACTCCCGAGCTACTCCAGAGGCTTCGCCTGCCGACGGCAAGTTAAAGTCCCCCATGACTACCAGTCTGGGGGTCTCAACTGCCGTCTCGGCTATCACCTCTAGGAGCTCGGGCAGGGCTGTTGTTGCATAGCGAGGAGCCAGGTATACAACTAACACGCCCAACTGCCTCCCTAGACACCATCTCATGCAGAGAGATTCACACCCGGTTGTCTGAGGGATTGTTGTCTCCTTCAGCTCAAGACCTTCCTTAACCATAATCGCCACTCCCCCACCCCTCCCTAGGGCCCTAGGCTGATGGAAGGCGCGGTAACCTGGTGGGCACATGTCAATGAGGGGTAGACCCCCCTTCGTGGCCCAACCAGGTTTCCGTTATACCCACCAGGTCCGGGTCCCCCTCTGACACAAGGTCATGGATGAGGGGGGCTTTCTGAACCACGGACCTGGTGTTGCATAACATCAGACTAGGGCCCCGGGTCTGTGATTCCTGCCCACCTAGTCTGCAATGGGAGGACGGAGAGTTGGAGTGCGTGACCGCCTGTATCCAGCGGCCACGGTCTTCCAACCGTGGGAGTAACTGGCGTATCAGGCGAACCTGGTAGAAAGACCCCCTGGCCACGGCCGTCAAGTGATCTTCTAGAGACAGCCAAGAGTCCAGAAGGATGCCCAAGTTGCGAGCCCTCTCTATGGGGGCCAATGCCCAATAGCCAGAGATGGCATCAACTGGCTATACCGTGACGCCGGAAGCCACAGCCACTCAGTCTTGGATGGGTTGAGTCGGAGCATGTTCCGCCCCATTCAGACTCGCACGGCATCCGGACTCCGGGACATTACTTCCACGGCATCGTTGGGGTGGTCCGGGGTAGAGACGTACAGCTGAGTGTCATCAGCGTACTGATGGAACTCTACCCCAAAACCACGGATGATCTCACCCAGCGGCTTCACGTAGATGTTGAACAGAAGGGGCGAAAGGACCGACCCTTATGGGACCCCACAAATGAGGCGCCTCGAAGTCGACCTCTGCCCCCTGCCAACACAAACTGCGACCAGTCAGAGAGATAGGAGGAGAACCACCATAAAATGGTGCCCCCCACCCCCAACCTCTCCAACCGGTGCAGCATGATACCATGGTCGATTGTATGAAAAGCCGCTGAGAGATCTAACAGGACCAGGATAAATGAGCAACCCCTATCCTGGGCCCTCCAGAGATCATCGACCAACACAACCAATGCCATCTCCGTGCTGTGCCCAGGCTGAAAGCCGGACTGGCGTGAGTCCAGATAGATAGCTTCATCCAGGTGCCGAGGGAGCTGTCGTGCCATCACACTCTCAACAAACTTCGCAATAAATCGAAGGTTGGAGACAGGACGATAGTTGGCCAAAACAGTCGGATCCAGACAGGGCTTCTTGAGGAGGGGCCTCACCACCGCCTCTTTCAAGGTGGCCGGTAGAAACCCCTCACTCAAAGAAGCATTGACAATTCCCTGGAGTCAGCCTCGTGTAACCTCCCGGGAGGCAAGTACCAACCAGGAGGGACATGGGTCCAATAAACATGAGGTCTCTTTGACAGATTGTCCATATCCTCGGTAGTAACAAAGTCAAACTTCTCCCAAGATGGTGTCTCAAGAACAGCCTCGGAGCGTCCGACTGGACCGCTGTCGATGGATGGTAACTCATTCCGAATCCGAGTGATTTTCTCCTGCAGATAAATCCCAAATTCCTCTGCTCGACCCTGTAGAGGGGCTTCCCGTGGCCTCTGTTGAAGGAGGGAGCGGGTCACCCCAAACAGGGCGGCAGGGCGGTTATCTGCGGATGCAATAAGGGTGGTACAATACTACAGTATAACCTAAGATAGGTTCTAACTAGTGTTCGGTCGGCTTCGGAGCGAGAAGATATCCATCTGCTCTCTAGTTGTTCTAATTTCGGGGGGAAGGTCGTTCCAGAGGGTCGGGCCCGCCACAGAGAAGCCCATTCCCCTGGGCGTCGCCCACTGGCATAGCCTAGTGGACAGCACCCGGAGAAGTTCCTCTCTGTGGGAGCGAATCGGCCGCAGGGATGTATGGGGCAGGATGCGATCCCGCAGATAGCTAGGTCCCGTGCCATGGAGCGCTTTGAAGATGATGACCAACACCTTGAAGCGCACCCAAAAGACGGCAGGCAGCCAATGCAGCTCGCGCAGGAGTGGTGTTACATGGGAGAGCCTGGAGGTTCCAATAACTGCCCACGCGGCTGCATTCTGGACAAGCTGCAGTTTTCGGGTGCACCTCAAGGGGAGCCCCATGTAGAGAGCGTTACAGTAGTCCAGTCGGGATGTCACGAGTGCATGAGTGACTGTGCAAAGGGCACCCCAGTCCAATAGGGGACGCAACTGGCAGACCAGGAGAACCTGGTAAAACGCCCTCCTGGCTACGGCCATCACTTGAACTTCCATGGCAGCCGTGCATCAAGGAGGATGCCCAAGTTGCGTGCCCCATCCACAGGGGTTAGATGTTCGTCCCCTATGGCCAGTGATGGAGTCAACTGGTTGTACCGGGCTGCCGGGAACCACAGCCACTCGGTCTTGGACGGGTTGAGTCTGAGTCTCTTACTTCCCATCCAGGCCTGCATGGCTTCCAGGCACTGGCACACCACGTCTATGGCAACGTTGGGGTGGTTTGGGGTAGATATATACAGTTGCATGTCGTCAGCGTAGAAGTGGTACTCTACCCCAAAACCACGGATGATCTCGCCCAGCGGCTTCATATATGTGTTGAACAGGAGTGGCGAGAGGACCGACCCCTGAGGCACCCCACAAGTGAGGGGTCTCGAGGTCGACCTCTGCCCTCCTACCAACACAAATTTCGATCGACCGGAGACATAGGAAGAGAACCACCGTAACACGGTGCCCCTCACTCCCAACCCCTCCAGCCGATGCAATAGGATACCATGGTCGATGGTATCAAAAGCCGCTGAGAGGTCTAATAGGACCAGGATGGAGGAAGAACCCCCATCTCTGGCCCTCCAGAGATCATCCACCAACACGACCAATGCCGTCTCGGTGCTGTGCCCGGGCCGGAAGCCGGACTGGCGCGGGTCCAGATAATCAATTTCCTCCAGATGACGGGGGAACTGTTGTGCCACCACACTCTCTACAACCTTCGCCAAAAAGTGAAGGTTGGAGACCGGACGGTAATTTAACAACAATGCTGGGTCCAGAGAGGGCTTCTTGAGGAGGGGTCTCACCACCGCCTCTTTCAAGATGGTAGGCAAGAACCCTTAACCCAAGGAAGCATTCACTACCTCCTGGAGCCAGCCTCGTGTAACCTCCCAGGATGCCAGTACAAGCCAGGAGGGACATGGGTCCAATAAACATGTGGTAGCTCGCAGTCGCCCACGTAACCTGTCCATATCTTCGGAAGTAACAGAGTCAAACTCTTCCCACAAAACTGTCTCAAGATCTGCCTCGGGGCATCCCACTGGACCACTTTTTTTTTTTTTATTGAAAAAGTTTTTCACCAACAAATTTTTCCCCCTTCTTTTTTTGCCCCCCCTTCTCCCAACATAAAAAAACATAAATCAGATACAAATATTATATCCCTTTACCCCCCACCCCCAACATAAATTACATAAATCAGGACTAGATGTTATACCTTTCCCCCCTCCTCTTTCAACCTGGAGTATATAAATCAAGTACCAGTATAATTCCCTCCCATACCCTCCCTAACCCTCCCCAACCTCCCCTTCCCCCCCCAACCTCGTGACGTCCGCTATATGCAACCCTAATGATTCCAAACACAATATATGTTATTCATTCCCTTCATATTCTACCCCCTGCTGATTACCTTATTCATCTAATCTCCATCAGCTAAAAGCTACACAATATTTTCTAATCTGGTATTTGTTTTGTATATAATCAATCCACTTTTTCCATTCCTGTGTATAGGTCTCTTGCATCTGGTCCTTTAAAAAAGCTGAAATTTTCGCCATTTCAGCAAATCCAGCCATCTTCTGCGTCCATTCGTCTATAGTAGGCAAAACGTCTTTCTTCCAGTGCTGGGCAACCAGCAGTCTAGCTGCTGTCACCATATACAAAATCAGTTTTGTTTCCCCCAATGTAAAATCCCTAACTATACCCAATAAAAACAGTTGTGGAGTAAATTGTATTTTTTTCTTCAAAACATTTTGCATAACCCACCAAATTTTTATCCAGAAAGCCTTAACTTTCTTGCAAGTCCACCATATGATAATATGTAGCATCTAAACACTCGCATCTTCAACATTTTGGTTGAACATTAGGGTAGATACATGATAATTTCTTAGGATCTAAATGCCATCTGTAAAACATTTTATAAAAATTTTCCCGCAAATTCTGCGACTGTGTAAATTTAACATTCTGAATCCATATTTTTTCCCACGTATCCATCATAACTGGTTCAGTAAAATTCTGGGCCCATTTAATCATACAATCTTTAACCAGTTCAGTTTCTGAATCCCTTTCTAGCAAGACATTATAAACCCTCTTAATATGCATTGGGCTAGTGTCCTTTATCTGTCTGACGAGTTCTAGTTCATGTTCCATTAAACCAGTTTTTTTTATCTTCTTTCCATCTCATCTGTAACTAGTTATACTGTAACCAAGTTAAATTAATCCCTTCTGCCAACAGTGTGTCCAAAGTCTTCAGCTGCCATCTGTCCCTTTCAGCAAAAAGCATATCTTTGTATAAAAAACCCCCGAGTGTCTTAATATTTGTATTCCACATGGTATCAGCAAGATCCAGCCAAAGCGGAATTTTATAATCCCACCTCTTTCACGAGTATCTTGTATAATTTTCAATTTCACTCTCGGTTTTTTCTCATTCCAAACAAATTTATTCAACGTTTTTTTGCCATTCTAACAATTGCTTGTCAGATTTAAGCACCGGTATCATTTGAAACAAAAAGATAAATCTAGATAAAACATTCATTTTAATTGCTGATATTCCTCCAAGCAGAGATAACTAATTTTTTCCAGGTTTGCAAATCTTTTTGTATCTTTTGCCACAACACCTCGTAGTTATTTTGGAATAGTTTTATATTTGAGTCTGCGACTTGTATTCCTAAATATTTAACCTTTGACGCTATTTCAAAACCTGCCACCCTTTCAAGTTTCTTTTTTTAAATCTCTGTCAGGTTTTTAACAATCATTTTAGTCTTTTTATAATTCAGTCTGAATCCGGATACCAAGCCATATTCCTCTATAATGTCTTTCATCTGGATTATTGATTTCATCGGTCATGTTAGGGTAACAACCAGATCACCTGCAAATGCCCTAGTTCTGTATTCCTCTTGCCTTATAGCTATTCCATTCAGGAAATTCGAGTCCCGTATTGTATTCAACAAGACTTCTAAAGTTAAGATAAATAACAATGGGGATAATGGACAACCCTGTCTTGTACCTTTATGTATGTTAAATTCTTTGACAAGCTTCCATTAATAATTAGTTGTGCAGATTGTTCTTGATATATTGCTCCAATCGCCTGTATAAACCGAGCCCCCAAATCCATTTTTTCCAAAGTCTTAATTATAAAATTCCAATTCACTCGATCAAAGGCTTTTTCCGCATCCCAAAAAACCAGCACTGCAGGGATCTGTTTATTCTTAACTAAATAGTCCAGTAAATCTCTTATTTTCCTGACATTCTCCTTCATGTATCTTCCTTCGATAAATCCTGCTTGGTCGTGATGAATTACCTCTTGAATAACTGGCATCAATCTGTTGGCTAATACTTTTGCAAAAATTTTATAATCCGTATTTAGAAGAGATATTGGTCTATAATTTTCTGGTTTCTTAGAGCCTGCTTCTTCTTTCGGTATCAGTGATACAAAAGCCGCTTTCCATGAGGAAGGTATTTTTCCACCTTGCTGTATATTACAAAGTAAATCTTTAAGATGTTCAATCATTTCTGCTTGTAAAGTTTTATAATAAACTGCAGTTAAACCATCAGTCCCTGGAGCTTTAGCTGGTTTCAATTGCTTTATAGCAAAGCTAATCTCCTCGATAGTTATTAATTGATCCAGGTTTGCCTTTTGGACCAAGGAGACTTTTGTAACCCTTTTTCCTTCTAAATATTTATCTATAAGATTATTTTGTATGTTGTCCTTAGCATATAACTTAGTATAATAATCCAAAAAAGCCTTTTTAATTAATTCTTGTTGATGAACTTCCTTCTCACCATACTGAATACTATCAATAGTTCTTGTACTCAATTGTTTTCTCAATGTAAAGCCAACCATCTGCCCGGCTTGTTGGCATTAGCGAAAGTATTATGTTTTGCAAATTGTAAGTTGGTTGCTGTTTGTTCTGCTATAAGCATTTGAAATTGATCCTTCAAAAGATTTATAATTGCTTTTAACTTCCTATCTGTTGGATTATTTATCAATAGCTGTTCTTTCTTCTTTATCTCTTTTTCCAACTCTATTCTCTTTTTCTGTCTATTTTGTTTGTGTTTAAAATTCATTTGTATCAGGACTCCTCGCATATATGCTTTACCTGCATCCCAAACTATTTCAACAGGAGTACCTTTATTTAGATTCAATTAAAAAAATTCCTTTATATGCTTTTTAAATTCGCTTACATTTTTTTCGTATCTAAATAAATTTTCATTTAACCTCCAGGATCTTCTTTCTCTCTTTCCCATCTCAATTTCCATCCACACCGGGCTATGATCAGTTAATGTCCTTGGAAATATCTTTGTTTTCTTTATTTTTGGAAGTAAGTCAACTGTTGTCAAAAAGAAATCTATCCTAGAAAAAGATTTATGCCTATCTGAATAAAAAGTAAAATCCAGCTCATTTGGATTGTGCACTCTCCAAATATCTTTCATTTCCAAATCCTCTTGCATTTCAAAAAAAAGCTTGTGGTAACTTACCACCTAATTTGGCCAAACTCTTTTTATCCTTTCTCGGTTGAATTACTCCATTCCAGTCTCCCATAATTAAAATACTTGAAAAATCCCATTCTAGGATTTTCGAATGGAGTATCTTATAAAAACTTTCTTGTTGCTGGTTTGGGGCATATATTCCTACCACCAAAATGGGGCCATTCTCTGTATAAAGTTCAATTGCTATGTATCTTCCACAGTCGTCCGCTTCTATAATTTTAGCTGATAGTCTTTTATTTATATATATCACCACCCCATTCTTTTTCTCTGAATTTGAGGCCACAAATTGCATTCCCAATCTTGAATTTATCAAATATTTCTGGTCTTGCACCTTAATATGGGTTTCTTGCAAACAAATAACATCATTATTAAATTGTTTCAGATAATAAAGTACTTTCTTCCTCTTTTGTGGAGAGTTCAGGCCATTCACATTCCAAGACAAAAATTTAAGCATCATTTGAACTGGTCTGAAGTGTTGAAAGCAATTGCTGGAGATCCCGTTCTGGAGAAGTAGTCTTCGGCTTTGCTCGTCCCATGTCTTCAGCTTGCTCCTTTCCCTTCACCTTCTTAGCTCGTTGTGGGCAAGATCTTCCCTGTTGCTGTGCTTCCTGAATTTGCTTAGAAACGGATCTAGTTATACGTTGCTCCTCCAGTTTGCTTGTTCGCAATTCAAAATCCAGCGCCTCTTCTGTAACAGTCTTTAATGTTTCATCCAAAAAAGAAACTGGCGATGGCTCAAAAGGATCAACCACAATACCACCTACAGCTCCCTGGGCCGCCCTTTCTTTTTGCGTCTGTCTTATTTGTTCCTCAGTCTCCTGGTCAAACTGCCTCTGTGCTTCAGCCTCCTTGTCTACTGGTGAAGATGTACGTGGAGATGTAGAACCCACTTTCAAAACATTATAATACAAGTCTTCTGCTTTTGCTATAGTATTTAAACGGTATCTCACTCTTTGCATCCTCAATATTATATCAGTTGGCGCATCCCACCGATATTGAATTTGCCGCTTTTGCAGTTCTGCCACCAGAAATCCAAAATCTTTTCTATCCTTTAACATTTTGGGTGGCAACTCCTTATAGACGCCAATCTCAGTTCCATCAATTTGAACAGCAGAAAGAAATGACTTTTGCAAAATATCATTTCTTATTCTCCTATCAGTAAAGTATATCACCACATCTCTAGGTAGTTGCCTTTGTACTGCCACACGAGAATTGACTCTGTAAGCCTTATCAATTTTATAAAGGATCTCATCAGAATCTTCAAATTTCAATAACACTGCCAGAGCATCAGCACAAACTTTTCTAAGATCTTCCCTAGTATTCTCTCTTATTCCCCTGAGCCTGATAGCAAATTCCATAGATCTGAATTGCCTCATTGTAATCTCATTATCCAGCTTTTGAATTTTTCCATCAGCTTCTGTAAATTTTAAATCAGATTCCTTACATTTAACCTCCACGTCTGAAGCAAGTTTTTCCACTTTTTTATCCACCTTCAAAATTACATCAGAGAGACCTTTCCCCACTGTTTGAATATCTTTATTAACTAGTTCAAACTTTTCTTGAATAATGCCTTTAATTTCTTGTTCAGATCTCTTGATCTCTCTGGCTATAAAGTCTTTTAAATCCTGGAGGCTTTCTGCCTTTGTCTGAGCTTGCAGGGGTGTGGCTCCTTGTTTTGTTGACATCTTACCCCGTGCAGAGTCTGCCAACTTTTCTCAAAAGATTCTCCAGATCAAGTTTTTTTTTCCTTTAAATCTCCAGCAAGCTTTATTACTTTATAACGTATTATAATACACAATCTGAATTGCTACCGTTTTCAGCTAGTTTAACCGCTGGGGCAAGCGCCATTTTTTTTCCTTTTCTGACTTCATAGTCATTCTAACTTCAACACTGTGATTACTTCGATAGTCCACAGGGAATAAATAAATACTTGCGGTTTGGTGTTAGATGGTAAAAGTGTTGGCCGCGAATGCCTAGTTCTGCTAAAAGCAGAAATCCCCAATCACCCGGAGCTGTGGCAGCTTGTAGAGGGAGTCACACCCTGTTAACTTCCCAGAGGCATAAATACCTTCTGGGGTCACGCAGGGGACTCAACTGACAGCTACCAGCTCAGCTCACAAGTGCTTCAAAGACTTGGAGTTTTATGAGACATTTCTCATGTCCGAAACGCCTCTTTACAGGCGGCTGGGTTGGCGGTCTTCAAAGAGACCGACAGCGGCAGAGCGCAGCACAACCGGAAGCCTCACTGGACCACTTTCGAATCTGAGCGATTTTATCCTGCAGATATTCCCCAAATTCCTTTGCACTACCCTGCAAAAGGGCTTCCCGCGTCCCCTGTTGAAGGAGGGAGCGGGTCACCCTAAACAGGGCGGCAGGGCGGTTATCTGCGGATGCGATGAGAGTGGCACAATGCTGACATTTGGCCACTCTCAGCGCCACAAGGTAAGTCCGTAAATGGGCTCTCACCTGTGTTCGGTCAGATTCAGACCGTGTGGATCTCCATCTTCTCTCTAGGTGTCTCTTGTGGCGTTTCATCACACTCAGCTCCTCAGTAAACCGAGGAGCCTGGGTGGCTCGTCGCCGCAAGAGAGTCCGCAAGGGCGCGACCCGATCCAAGGCCCCCGTGGCCGCAGTATTCCATGCGGCCACCAGGTCCTCCATCGGGGCGCGGGTCAAGGACACAGGTAATGGCCCAAGCTCCGTCTGGACCCTATCCGGGTCCATCAGGCGCTTGGGGCGGAACCATATAGGTGAGTTAGGTTCCGCCTCCCTGCGCTGGTGTGTAGCGATTGGAAAGTCGAGCCGGAGAAGTGAGTGGTCTGACCATGACAGGGGTATGATGGCTACGTCCCCTATACCCAGATCACTCTTCCACTGACCAGAGACAAAAATTAAATCCAGCGTGTGTCCTCCTTCATGCGTGGGGCCCCGAATTACTTGGGTCAGGTCCATGGCCATCATGGAGGCCATGAACTCCCGAGCTGCCTCTGATGATTCGCCTACCGATGGCAGGTTAAAGTCCCCCATGACAACCAGTCTGGCGGTCTCAACCGCCATCTCGGCGATCACCTCAAGGAGCTCGGGCAGGGCTGCTGTTACATAGCGGGGAGCCAGGTATACAATCAGCACGCCCAACTGCCTCCCTAGGCCCCACTTCACACAGAGGGACTCACAGCCGGTGGTCTGTGGTACAGTGGTCTCTCTCGGCTCAAGACTTTACCTAACAATAACCGCTACCCCTCCACCCCTGCCTAGGGCCCGTGGCTGATGAAACGCGCGGTAACCTGGTGGGCAGATTTCTACAAGGGTAAGTCCTCCCTCGTGGCCCAGCCAGGTCTCCGCAATTCCCACCAGGTCTGGCTCCCCCTCCGACACAAGGTCGTGGATGAGGGGGGCTTTGTTGACAATGGACCTGGCGTTGCAAAACATCAGCCTCGGGCCCTGGCTCTGTAATCCCTGACCACCTAGCCTGCGGGGGTTGTGGCACCTGACCGTTTGCAACCATCGGCCTTGTGCCCCCAACCGGGAAGGAAAAACCTGTCTCCCATCGCACCTACCCCTCCCTACGATGTCTTGATAGATAGACCCTCAATGGAAATGGCTTGTGTATCCCCCCTCTTAATGGAACCTACACCCTCCCCACCAAGGCCCCTAGCCAGCCTACGAACATTCCCCGGTGGGTTTCCCCCTCACCCACCACCCTAAGTCTAATTTGACCCTCCCCTCCCTGGGACCCCTTAAAACATAAATTAAAAATTTCACTAAAAATCTCCTCAGTTTCTGCTCAGTTTCAGTTAAAGAATTTTGACTGGTGAGGTCTAGGAAAAGAGCCAGCTCTGCCATCGCCCCCTATCCTGTAGAATATTCTTCCCCTGGAGGTAAGGTATACCCAACTCTCCTGGCCTTCTGAAAAGGAGTTAAAACAAGGCTCTGTGGCCTCTTGTGGGAAACCAAAAGGAGTACACAGCTATGGAGATAGATGGTGCCCTGACAGCCCTCTTTTCACCCTTTTAACTAATTTTTAACAGGGTTCAATCATCCTTGCCTTCTTTTAAATTCTATTTTTCATTTAAATCTTTTTAAATTCTTATATACTATTTTTATATTTTGTTGTACACCACCCACAGCCCTCTCTGAAGGATGTGAATAAATAAATTCCTTATTAAACAACTGTTCTTGTCACCTGATTTGTCCATTTTATTACACTGAAAAATTATTAAAGGATGTTCTATATATACACATCTATATTTACCTCTGAGGCTTACATACCAGTTGCTTGAACTTTGCATTCTTGAGTAGGTATAGTCAATGACTGAGGTCGAGGAACAACCATATGCTTTGTTGAACTAGCAGAACTTAACTTTTTTGAGGCAGTTGTGGAACACCAAGCTTCATCAGCATTAATTTTTATTGGAAGAGTAAAGTCATAGGCTGCCACCTAAGGGATGAATATAAATTTATAATTTTCTCAATGCTAGCAATAAATCTTTGAATACTAGAAATCAGCGCACCTTATATTCTGTCAGTAGTCAATTCATATTCCCAAAACACTAAGAAGGAAAAGTCACTCCATAAAGAAATGAAATTAAGATTAAAAAGATTGCAAATGTAAATATAGTTCTAAAAATTAGAAAGAAAATCCTATTGCTTGGGGAAAACTAAATTTGTGGCCTTTATTCTTCCAAATATTCAAAGAACCTCTTGCAACCTGACATATAGAAGATATTAAGAGGAAGCATTATGAAAATTATCTCAAAAGGAAGTGAATTATATAAATGTTTATGGACACCATAAATTGTAATTCCACACAATAAAAGAAGTTAAAATCAGTAGCACTTTAAATAGGACTTGGAAGTTTATCAGCAGATATTGCAACTGAACTAGATCCACTGGGACTGCCATGTTCTGTCCAAAGTGTTAGCTTTCAAACAACATTTGAGGACAGTCCTCAGAAAGTAATACAATACAATACAATACAATACAATACAATACAATACAATACAATACAATACAATACAATACAATACAATAGCAGAGTTGGAAGGGACCTTGGAGGTCTTCTAGTTCAACCCCCTGCATAGGCAGGAAACCCTATACCATTTCACACAAATGGCTATCCACCCTCTTCTTAAAGACTTCCAGTGTTGGGACATTCACAACTTCTGGAGGCAAGCTGTTCCACTGATTAATTGTTCTGTCAGGAAATTTCTCCTCAGTTCTAAGTTGCTTCTCTCCTTGATTAGTTTCCACCCATTGCTTCTTGTTCTACCCTCTGGTGCCTTGGAAAATAGTTTGACTCCCTCTTCTTTGTGGCAACCCGAGATATTGGAACACTGCTATCATGTCTCCCCTAGTCCTTCTTTTCATTAAACTAGACACACCCTGTTCCTGCAACCGTTCTTCATATGTTTTAGTCTCCAGTCCCCTAATCATCTTGGTTGCTCTTCTCTGCACTCTTTTCTACATTGTCTCCACGTCTTTTCTACATCTTGGCGACCAAAACTGAATGCAGTATTCTAAGTGTGGCCTAACCAAGGCATTATAAAGTGGTATTATCACCTCACGTGATCTTGATTCTATCCATCTATTTATGCAGCCTAGAACTGTGTTGACTTTTTTGGCAGCTGCTGCACACTGCTGGCTCATATCTAAATGGTTGTCCACTAGGACTCCAAGATCCATTTCACAGTTACAACTATTGAGCAAGGTATCACCTATACTGTACCTGTGCATTTGGTTTTTTGTTGCCTAAATGTAGAACCTTATTCTTTTCACCATTGAATTTCATTTTGTTAGAAAGTGCCCAATGTTCAAATTTGTCAAGATGCTTCTGTATCTTAAGCCTATCTTCTGGAGTATTGGCTCTTCCTGCCAGCTTGGTGTCGTCTGCAAATTTGATGAGTTCCCCATTTATCCCCTCATCCAAATCATTGATGAAGATGTTGAAGAGTACTGGGCCTAAAACAGAGCCTTGGGGGACTCCACTGCATACTTCCTTCCATGTAGATGCAGTTCCATTGAGGACTACACGTTGAGTGCGGTTGGTCAACTAGTTGCGAATCCATTTGCTGGTGATGCTGTCTAACCCACATTTTTCTACTTTATCTAATAGTAGGTTATGGTCTACTTTATCAAACGCCTTACTGAAGTCCAAGTAAATTATATCAACAGCATTCCTCTGGTCCACTAATTTTGTCACTTTGTCAAAGAATGCAATTAGATTAGTCTGGCATGATCTGTTTTTTTATCTATTTTTTATTTATTTATTTCGAATTTATACCCCACCCTTCTCCTTATTAGGACCCAGGGCGGCGCACAGGCATTACTAAAACCACAATAAAAAAACAATATATATCATTAAAACATATTAAATTATTAAAACCCGTGCTAAAACGCATTTAAAACCTTACCAAATTGCAATGTGTACATAAAAAGTCAGAAGCGGGGGGCTATGCTAGGCCGGCTTGTTGGAATAAGTACGTCTTAAGACGTTGGCGGAAGAGGCGGAAGGCCGAGGTAGTGCGAAGGTCGGGGGGTAGGTCGTTCCAGAGGGCCGGGCCCGCCACAGAGAAGGCCCTTCCCCTGGGTGTCGCCAACCGGCATTGCCCAGCCGACGGCACCCAGAGAAGACCCTCTCTGTGGGAGCGGATCGGACGAAGGGATGAATGGGGCAGGAGGCGGTCTCGTATATAGCTAGGCCCCGAGCCATGGAGCGATTTAAAGATGGTCGCCAACACTTTGAAACGCAATCGAAAGGCCACAGGCAGCCAGTGCAGCTCGTGCAGGAGAGGTGTTATGTGGGCTTGCCTTGGGGCACCCATAATCACCCGTGCGGCCGCATTCTATACTAACTGTAGCCTTGGAGTGCACCTCAAGGGGAGCCCCATGTAGAGAGTGTTACAGTAATCCAGCCGAGATGTCACAAGCGCTTGAGTGACTGTGCGAAGGGCCCCCCGGTAAGAAGCGCAACTGGTGTATCAGGCGTACCTGATAAAATGCCCCCCTGGCCACGGCTGCCACATGGTCCTCCATGGACAGCCGGGAATCCAGGAGGACGCCCAAGTTGCGCGCCCTCTCCACAGGGGGCAGTTGTTCGCCCCCAATGGCCAGTGTTGGACTTATCTGACTGAACCGGGGTGTCCGAAACCACAGCCACTCGGTCTTGGACGAGTTGAGTTTGAGTTTGTTACTACCCATCCAGATCCGTACGGCCTCCAAACACCGGGACAGCACCTCAACGGCATCGTTGGGGTGGTTAGGGGTGGATATGTACAGCTGGGTGTCGTCAGTGTACAGATGGTAATCCACCCCAAAACCACGGATGATCTCGCCCAGCGGCTTCATTTGGGGGTTGAACAGAAGCGGCGAGAGGACCGACCCCTGAGGAACCCCACATATGAGGGGCCTCGGGGACGACCTCTGCCCTCCTGCCAACACCCATTGCGACTGACCAGAGAGGTAGGACGAGAACTACCGCAGAACGGTACCTCTCAGCCCCAACCCCCGCAATCGGTGCAATAAGATACCATGGTCGATGGTATCGAAAGCCGCTGAGAGGAGCAACCTCTATCCGGTGCCCTCCAGAGATCATCAACCAACGCGACCAATGCCGTCTCGGTGCTGTGACCGGGCTGGAAGCCGGACTGGCGCGGGCCTAGATAATCAACTTCCTCCAGGTGTCGAGTAAACTGTTGGGCCACCACACTCTCAACAACCTTCGCTAAAAAGTGAAGGTTGGAGACGGGACGATAGTTTTCTAATAATGCTGGGTCCAGGGATGGCTTCTTGAGGAGGGGCCTCACCACCGCCTCTTTCAAGACGGTAGGCAAGGACCCCTCACTCAGAGATGAATTCACAATGCCCTGGAGCCAGCCTCGTGTCACCTCCCAGGATGCCAGTACAAGCCAGGAGGGGCACGGGTCCAATAAACATGTGGTGGCTCTAAGGTTCCTCCGCAACCTGTACATATACTCGGTAGTGACAAAGTCAAACTCCTCCCAAGGTGTTATCTCAAGACCAGCACCGGGCACATCGACTGGATCACTTTCAGTGGAGGGCAGCTCGTTCCGAATCTGAGTGATTTTGTCCTGCAGAAACACTCCAAATTCCTCTGCTTGACCCTGCAAAGGGGCTTCCCGCGGCCTCAGGTGAAGGAGGGAGCGGGTCCCCCCCAACAGGGCGGCAGGGCGGTTTTCCGCGGACGCGATAAGGGTTGCACAATACTCACGTTTGGCCACTCTTAGCGCCACTAAGTAAGTCCTAATATGGTCTCTCACTAGTGTTCGGTCAGCTTCGGATCGAGAGGATCTCCACCTACTCTCTAGGTGTCTCTTGCGGCGTTTCATCTCCAGAAGCTCCTCAGTAAACCAAGGGGCCTGGGTGACTCGACGCCGCATGAGAGGCTGCAAGGGCGCGACTCGGTCCAAGGCCCCTGTGGCCGCACTATACCATGCGGCCACCAGATCCTCAGTCGAGTCGCGGGGCAGAAACACAGGTACTGGCCCAAGCTCCCTCTGGAACCTATCCGGGTCCATCAGGCGCCTGGGGCGGAACCAACTCGGTGTCTCCGGTTCCGCCTCCCCGCGGTGGGGTGTGACGGTTGGAAAGTCATCCGAAGGAGAGAGTGATCTGTCCATGACAAGGGTAAGATGACTAAATCTCCTGTTCCGAGATCACTTCTCCACTGTCCAGAGACAAAAATCAGATCCAGGTGTGTACTCCCTCGTGAGTGGGGCCCTGAACTACTTGGGTCAGGTCCATGGCCGTCATGGAAGCCATGAACTCCCGGGCTGCCTCGGATGTTTCGCCCGCCGATGGCAGGTTAAAGTCCCCCATGACTACCAGTCTGGGGGTCTCCACCACCATCGCAGCGATCACCTCGAGTAGCTCGGGCAGGGCTGCTGTTACATAGCGGGGAGCCAGGTATACAATCAGCAAGCCCAACTGCCTCCCTAGGCCCCACTTCACGAAGAGGGACTCACAGCCGGTGGTCTGTGGTACAGTGGTCTCCCTCGGCTCCAGACTTTCCTTAACAATAACCGCCACCCCCCCCACCCCTGCCTAGAGCCCGTGGCTGATGAAATGCATGGTAGCCTGGTGGGCACATTTCCACGAGGGGTAAACCCCCCTCAGGGCCCAACCAGGTCTCCGTAATTCCCACCAGGTCCGGGTCCCCCTCTGACACAAGGTCATTTATGAGGGGGGCTTTGTTCACCATGGACCTGGCATTGCAGAACATCAGCCTGGGGCCGCGGCTCTGTAGTCCCTGACCGCCTAGCCCACGAGCGGAGCACAGGGGGTTGGGGCAAGCGACCGCTCGTAACCAGCGACCAGAGAAGATCTAACCTTGAGTACGAAGGAATCCTGAAAGCCTCACAGGCATTAAAAGGAGGAACTAAGATGTTAAAAAGACAGCAAGTCAGGATAAAATGGCGACAATACAAAATGGAATTATGACAAACCCATGTTGGCTTTTGGCTATTACTTTGTTTGCTTCTAGGTATTCGCTTATTTGTTTCTTAATTATCTTTTCCAGAATCTTTCCTGGTATTGAGGTCAGGCTGATGGGTCTATAGTTTCCTGGATCTATTTTTTCCCCTTTTTTGAAGATGGGAACCACATCAGCTCTTTTCCAGTCTTCTGGCAGTTCCCCGGTGCTCCAGGATCTCTGAAAGATATAGTTCAGTGGTTCTGAGATCTCGTCTGCCAGTTCCTTCAGAACCCTGGGGTGTAATCCATCCGGTCCTGGTGATTTGAGCTCGTCCAGGGCAGAAAGATGCTCACTTACCATTTTCTTCCCTATTTCAACTTGTGTTCCTAATCTGATTTTTGTGGTGCTGTTTTTGATTGGTTGGACTGTTCTATCCCTTTGTGTAAAGACAGATGCAAAAAATGAGTTAAATAGTTCTGCTTTCTCCCTGTTGCTTATCATCTTCTTGCCATTTTCTCCCAGCAGTGGACCAATTGTTTCCTTAACTTTTTTCTTGTTTTTAAAATGTTGGAAGAAGATTTTTTTGTTATTTTTTACTTTTTTGGCAAGCCTTTCTTCATTGCGAGCCTTAGCTTTCCTCACTTCATCTTTACAGGCTTGGGCTATTTGCTGATATTTTGCCTTAGTTATGTCCCCCTCTTTCCACTTTTATATTTATCCTTTTTGTCTTTCAATTTGTCAGAGAGTTCTTTATGCAGCCATGCTGGTTTCTTTTGGGAACTGTTATTTTTCTTCTTCATTGGTATTGCGCTGGACTGGGCTTTTATAATCTCATTTGTCAAAATTTCCCAAGCTTCTTGAGTTGTTTTCCCCTTGAGGATTCTCATCCATGGAATCCTTCCCAAGCTCTCTCTAAGTTTATTGAAATTAGCTCTCTTAAAGTCTAAGACTCTAGTTTGACTTTGTTTTACTACTTTTGTTTGCATAATGTTGAATTCCAGTATTTCATGATCGCTTGCCCCCAAAGTTCGTGTAGCTTCTACACCTTCTATCATTTCCTCTCTGTTAGTGAGAATTAAGTCCAATATGGCTGATCCTCTTGTTCCCTTCTCTACCTTTTGGGAAACAAAGTTGTCTGCTAGGTTTGTTAGGAACCTGTTGGATCTTCCACTTGGTGCAGAGTTTGTTTCCCAATTGATGTCGGGGTAGTTAAAATCTCCCATTACTATTGTAGTGTGCTTCCTACATACCTTAGTTAGCTGGTTAGCAAAAAGTTCATCCACTTCCTCTGCTTGGTTGTAGTATAGACCTATGTTGTAGTATAGACCTATGACAATATCATTCCCCCCCCCAACCTTTAATATTGACCCAAATACATTCAAGATAGTTCTCATCATTGTTGTGCTCTATTTCTGTAGAGATGTAATTATTTCTTATATATAGTGCAACTCCACCTCCTCTTTTATTTGGTCTATTTCTTTTAAATAATCTAAATCCTTTTAGCTGTATGTTCCATTTGTGGGTTTCATCCCACCAAGTTTCTGTAATGGCAACAATATCATATCTGCCCATGTTCACCCAGTCTATGTGAGGGTAATTGAAATCCCCCATTATAACCAGGCTTCCCTTTTTTGATGCCTTCTTTACAAAATTCTCCAACTGCTAGTCTCTCTCAGGGGCTTGGGTCGGAGGCCGATAACATATGCCTACTGTTAGACCATTCTTTTGGCCTGATAGTCTTACCCACAGAGTTTCTAGCGGTGACTCTAAATCACCTTGATATGCCAATTCGTATGACTTTATCACTTCTTTGACATACAAGGCTACACCACAGGTTTGCCCCTTCATGTCCTTCCTGTACAGTTTGTGGCCTGGGATGACTGTATCCCATTGGTTATCATCTGTCCACCAGGTTTCAGTGATACCAATAATATCATAAGAACATAAGAATAGCCTTGCTGGAACAGGCCACAGCCCATCCAGTCCAGCATTCTGTCTCACACAGTGACTCACCATTTGCTTCAGGGTCTTCCCAAGCAGATGTCTTCACTTTCTTATGATTCCCTGCAAATGGCATTGAGAGATATCCTGCCTATCTCTCCAACCCGGAGAGTGTCCTTAGGTATCCATAATGATAGCCATGGATACCCTTGTTCTCCGTGAACTCCTCTCATCCTTTCTTAAAGGTGTCAAGGCTGACAGCTGTCACCACTTCTTCTGGCAGGGAGTTCCATAGACCAGTGATCCTCTGGGTGAAAAAGTACTTCCTCTTTTATTTGTTTGAGGTCTAGCTTCCAAAAGTTTCATGGAGTGCCCCCTAGTTCTAGTGTTGTGCGATAGGGAAAAGAGTTTTTCCTTTTCTACTTTGCTCACACTGTGCATGATTTTATAGACTTCAATCAGGTCACCTCTCAGGCGCCGTCGTTCTAGAGTGAAGAGGCCCAGCCGTTGCAGCCTCAGATGGTAAGGAAGGTGTTCCAGCCCCCTAATCATTCTGGTTACCCTCCTCTGCACCTTTTCCATTTCTATAATATCCTTCTGAAGGTATGGTGACCAGAACTGTACACAATACTCCAGATGGGGCCTCACCATAATTTATAAAGAGGCAAAATGACACTTGCTGACTTATTTTCTATACCCTTCCTAATGATCCCTAGCAATGAGTTTGCTTTTTTCACTGCTGCGGCACACTGGGTTGACACCTTCATTGAGCTGTCCACGAGGACACCAAGGTCCCTTTCCTGGTTAATTGCAAGGAGTTCAGACCCCATCAGTTTATAAATATAGTTGGGTTTTTTTGCCCCAACATGCATCACTCTGCACCTATAAATATTTTTGTCTATTGCTAAGTATTCCAGCTCCCGTATTTTTTTCCAGAGGCTTCTGGCATTTGCATACAGACATTTATATATACTTTTCTGATGCAGTCTTTTGAGTCCAGTTGCATCCTTAGACTGCTTCTTGCATCCTTCTGCTAGAGTGCAGGTGACTGGCTCTTTGCTGTGCTCAGTAATTATTGCATCCTCCTCACTACTCAAGTAAACACTTTCCCAAATCGGATGCTGCCCAGCTCCTGTCGGCTTTCCCCCAGTTATCACTTTAAAAGTTGTTCTGCAGCCTTTTTGATGTTGAGTGCCAGCAATCTTGGTTCAAGTGCAACCCATCCCCCCTGAACAGGTTTGGCTTGTTAAAAAATGTTCTCCAGTTCCTGACAAATCTGAAGCCATTCTCCTGACACCATCACCTCATCCACGCATTGAAGCTTCTGAGCTCTGCCTGCCTGGTAGGTCCTGCACGAGGAACAGGCAGCACTTCTGAAAATGCTACCTTGGAAGTCCGGGACTTCAATCTTCTTCCTAGAAACCTGAATTTGGCTTCCAGGACTGATTGCTTTGCCTTCCCAACATCATTGGTACCAACGTGTACCACGACCACTGGCTCCTTTCCAGTTCTCTCTAACAAACTATCTAGATTTCTCGTGATGTCTGCAACCTTTGCACCAGGTAGGCAACTCACTACACGGTTGTCATGCGCATCACAAATCCATCTCTCTGTGTTTCTAATAATTGAATCACCTAGTACAAGGAGCCTCTCTCCTGCAGTCTGTTCATCTTCATTCACATCATCAACTTTATTAAGGGAGAGGTCTTGTTTGTTCCTGTTTTTCTTCTTCCTGTATCTCGTCAAGTGTGATGAAGGAGAGATCCTCGGGTGGGACCAGTTGCTCGTCTGTGCATTCCTTATCAGGTGTGATGGGGAAAGGAGCCTCAAGTTGATTCTGTAAATTCAGACTCTCAGAGCGATCCCTTGCTCTTCTATTTCTTCCAGTGACATTCCTCCATGGATCTACCTCTTGAGTTAGTGAAATGACTTTTTCCTGAGAGCTGTGCCCTGTCTCTTCATTGTCCAGGATAGTCTGCTCTGCTCTGTCCAAGAACAGCTCCTCAGGTTCCTTAATTTGCTGATGGCTGCGCCGCCCTGGGTCCATTTGGAGAAGGGCGGGGTATAAATTTAATAAAATAAATAAATAAATAAATGGTTAGATGTACGTGCCTCCAGCTGCTGGGCCTTCTCTTCTAGCAGTGCAACCAGCTTGCACTTGCTGCAGGTGTAGTTCTCCACGCGCTTGGGCAAAATCAGAAACATGGCACAAGTGTTGCAGATAACTACAGCTTCTCCCTCGGACTCCATTTTAACGATTGCAGTATTCAGTGCTCACTTGTTCCTGTTGGTTTGGCTCTCCTCAGCAGCAGCTCAGACAGAAAAGGTTGAAATGGCAGTATTCCAGGCTGGCCCCGTTCGGCACAGTAAGCCACAGTAAGCCACTATTCTCCACTTACTCCACACAGTGGCCACAGTAAGCCACTATTCTCCACTTACTAAAGGGAGAATTTGTTTCAAAGCTGGATTTAAGGGAGGCTTATTTTTGTATCTGAATTAAGGAGGGAGATGAATGGAAAATGTCATTTAACACCCCTCTTGGATGCTATCAATTCAAAGTGCTACCATTTGAGCTACAAGAGCGCCTGCTGTATTCAATTAAGGAGCAATTGCTCCTGGAAGCACCAAGCTGGAAGCACAAGCCTGAAGATGATGAATGAGACTTCATCGAAACGTCGTGAAGATACTTCCAATTCTACGCAGGAGAAAACCCGAACAACCAAAGACCTACATATATATGTATATATATATGTTAGTTTTATGAGCTGATCAATAAATTTAAATTTGAGAGACCAAGATATATATATATATATATGCTGGTATTGCTGTCTTCGGGTGTTTTCCCATGTAAGCATGTAATTGTTATTGCAACGTTTCAGCAAGATCTCACTTGCCATCCTCAGGTTTCGGTCTGCAGTCTCTCTGATTTATTTATTGATCAGCTCATAAAACTAACATATATATATATTTATACCGCCCTACTCCCGAAGGACTCAGATATATAAAAGTTAAAAACAATTTAAAAACATATTAAATAATTTGGCCCCCTAATCAGATTAAAAACCAACAAACCCCAATTAAAATTAATAAAATTCGTATTTACGCCAGCCCGGCTTGTTGTAAAGGAAAGGTTTTGAGAGCACCGCGGAAGGTGCATTGGTCAGGGATAATTCGTAACTCCGGGGGCAATTCATTCCAGAGGACAGGTGCTCCCACGGAGAAGGCTCTCCCCGTGGGAGTCGCCAGTCAACATTGTTTAGCCGACGGCACCATGAGGAGACCCTCTCTATGGGAGTGTACTGGCCGATGGGAGGCTCTTGGTGGCAGAAGGCGATCTCGTAGGTACCCAGGTCCTAAGCCGTGGAGCACTTTAAAGATAGTAACCAACACCTTGAATATGCATGTATATATGTATACATCATTATCCTAGTGTTTTTATAAATAAATAAATGTAATGAGCTACGATGACCACTCCTTGCCTTGAAACTTTAATATTTCTAGGTTCCCTAGAAAACAAATTAAAAATAACACTGCTAATACAAATTATTGAACTGTTCCACTATTTATAAAAACCTATGAGGAAACCATATGTGATGTCAGATGTCCTCATCAGTTATGCCTTGTTAATAAGTTTATCAGAGCTCTTAAAATTTACTTATTGCATATGCCAGGTCAACATGACTCAAACAAATGTGACAGCTATCAAACTACAAATTTATATCCTGGATAATAAATTAGGATGAAGAAGAAACCTTCTACTTTTAATTTTAGAAAAAGCCAGAATATAAACCCATAGAACTATGTCTAAAATAGCTATTATCATGTTCTACCAGATCACAAATAATTCCAAAGTGGTATTCAGTACAAAGTATCATTTATTTTAAAGTGAAACTCTTTCCTTTTCTCTCCTCTGGTTGCAAAAGAAAGCATACATAGGCTTGTTCATTATATCTAAAAATGTTATGTAGATCAATTTTTCCCAGTTCAATAATTTTCAGAAGTATCAACTATTATCTCCCATTGGCAGTGCAAAGCATATGGAAACGGATACAATACATTTGAAGTTAGTTTGTTGATAACAGTTGATAACAGGAAACAACATTGGGAATTACCATGAATTAGTACTGGATAATTTAAAGAGAAATCTCCAAAATTATTAATGAAAATTACTTCTTCCAATTTCAAAACCACATTCATCTTCTTCTAATCCAACTTCCCTTAATATATATTCAGCATATACATTGAGTAAATAAGAGAAAATATATAGCCTTGTCTCACTCGTCTGCCAATCTGGAGTCAGGCTGTCCATAATATGGCTTCCTGATGGGCATATAATTTCTCATGGGTATACAATGAGATGCTCTGAGATTCCTCTTATTTGAGTACATCACATAATTCGACAGTCAAACCCTTTTTGATAGATATAGTGACTTCTTTTTTATATTTTTTCACCTTCTCAATTATACAGCAATTAGATCTCATATGCCTCGGCCTTTTCTAAAACTTGTTTTAACATTGGGCATCTCTTTTTCCACATAAGGTTCTAATCTGCATTGGATAATCCTAACCATTATTTTACTGGCATAGGAAATTAAGGATATATACAATAGTTTTCACACTTGTTTATTAGATACTGGAATGTAGACTCATCTCTTCCAATCTGTGCCCACTGTGTCATTCTCCAGATTTGCTGGAATAGCTTTGTTTGAACTTTGACTAAGCATTGACCAACCTTCTTCTGTTGCTTGCTTTCTATAGCCTTTTGATTTGGGTAATGATCAGGATGGTGATCTAACGTCACCATCTAGTACCAGAGTTTTTTGTAAGTAAGAAATATGTATCTTCTAAGGAAACTTGAATGTAGACATTTCTACTATATAGCATTTCAATATACAATTTCTATCTTTGTTTGATAAACTTTAAATTGGTTATGATCTGTCCACTGGATTTTTTTAGTGTGTCCAATTCAAGATTGAAACCTGAGTTCAGAATTCTTTGAAAAGGCTTTCCTTGTATTTCCTTGTTTGATTCCATCTTCAATGTGTTTACAGATGTTGTGTAGTATCATCAATCATTTTATATTTTCTATCCATGTGGCTGTCTTGATAAAAAAAATATAGGCATGGTTTACTTTTTCTTTCTCCCATGCAGTAATTAATTTGCAACTCTCACTCGAGTATCTTTCTAAACTGCTGCTGGCCTATATAGATGTCTATTTGTTTTAGCTCAGCTGGGATCTTTATATGGTGGGTGACTCTACTAGGAAAACATAATCTTGGCACATCCTGTCAATGTTCTTCACTCACCCCTCACACTCATACTCACACGCACACATTGCCATAATGAAGAAGGCCAACAGGACTTGAGCAGGGAAAATGGGAAATAACATTCTAAAACAATATAAATAGATGAATATTCACTAAAACATAAACTTACTTCTTTTGGTGTGAAATTCAGAGAACAATCCATAATAGTATTGGCTTCTATAGTCACATGATATACTCGAGATGCCTCCGATGTATTATGCATACCTATCAGAAAATATAAAAATAATTTTACCAATTATTTGTACTTTCAATTTTTACAATAGTATATTTCTATTCTTTTGATTTCAATCCTTGTCAGGTCTGCCTCTGACATTAACCAAGAAAGAAACCACTTAATTCCATTTTGAAGAATTAAGAGTACTTTTACTGGTTATGAAAAGAAAGCAGCTAAGTAAAGCAAGGTGTGAGACCCAAGCACGTGAAATCATACATATCAATATATGTCCAGCTCCCTCCCCCCAACAGTCCCCTCCCTATTTATTTTTATTTATTTTCGAATTTATACCCCGCCCTTCTCCTTGTTAGGACCCAGGGCGGATTCATTGTCCAATCCGCAATTCCCCTAGGTGTCATGTAGGTAGCATCTCCAGGAGCATCATAAGTTTGGTAGCAGGATGGTTGGCCTTGATTATCTCAAGGCACCAGCCATCGGTATGTGAAGTAGATGGTGAGAACATACTCCCTTCTCCAAATCTCCCTCCTGCACCATAGAGTCCCATTCCCAAATACCATAGCCCCTCCCTCCCCATTTCAATGGCAGCTGAAGCAAGCAGCAAAGCAGAGGCTGACATCTGGCCTTCCTCCAAAAAAAAGGAATCATGCAAAGAGAGAGAGAGAAAACAACAAGAAGGACATAACAAGAGAGTTCTATTAATATCAAGGCTTATCAGGGTACTTGACGTAGAACTTCCTCAAAAGTCTAGGAGCCCTAACATGAGAATTGTCAACCCATTCAGTATGGGAAGGGGGGAAATGCTTCCAAGAAACCAGGTATTGGATCTTATTTCAGTGTTTTCTGGAGTCCAAAATTTGTTTAACCTCACACTGCTGTTCACCCTCAATCAAAAGGGGAGCAGGAGGCGCCGGTTGAAGTGGACGAAAAGAAGAAGAGTGTTCAGGTTTCAACAAGTTTACATGAAATATAGGATAAATCCATCTAAGATTCTTTGGCAAGTCCAACTTGACGGAGACAGGACTGATCATTTTCACAATAGGAAATGGACCGACGTACTTTGGCCCCAGTTTCTTAGATTTCTGGGTAGTCTGTAAAAACTTGGTAGACAAAAAGACACGATCACTCACTTTGTAATCCTTAGGTTGAACTCTCTTCTTATCGGCCTGTTTTTTATGAGACCGATGGGCATTGTCCAGCACTTTACATGCCATGGGCCAAAATCATGTAAGTTGATTTCTCCATTCAGAGAGATACAAAGTTTTTGGTGCTTCCTGAGGCAATTCAGGAATTGGTACAAAGTCCTGACCATAGATAACTTTGAAAGGGGTCATTCCGGTGCTGCTGTGCAGAGTTGTTGCAAGCCACTTCAGCATGAGGCAACAGTTCAGCCCAATTGTCCTGCTGGTAATTTATGAAACAACGAAGATACTGTTCCAAAACGGAATTAGTCCGTTCACAAGCCCCATTAGTTTGAAGGTGGTGGGCAGAACTTAACCCCTGGGAGGAGCCAATCAACTTTAGAAACTCTTTCCAAAAGAGATGAATTGAACTTCTCTATCCGAAAGTATGTGCTTTGGTACTCCATGTAACCAATACACATGTGAAATAAACAATTTAGCCAACGATTTGGCTGACGGGATTTTGGAACAGGGTATAAAATGAACTTGCTTGGAAAACAGGTCGGTGACAAGCCAAATCACTGTGTTTCCAAGGCTTTCCGGCAGTTCCACAATGTAGTCCATTGATATCTCCTTCCATGAGGCTTCAGGCCGCACAACACTTTGGAGAAGGCCTTGAGGTTTCCCCGGAGGCTGTTTTGCTGCAGCACAAATGGGGCAACTTGGGATATAGGACTCAATGTCTTTCTTTAATGAAGGCCACCAAAATTGTCTCTTAATCAAATGCAAAGTTTTTACAAATCCAAAATGGCCCGCCATCCTGGAATTGTGGGCTCGTTGAAGAACCAGTGGTTTCAGGCTTGCAGGAACATATAATTTAGCCCCTACCCAAGCCAAGCCATCCTTCAAGGTGCATTCATTGGAATGTGACTTAAACCAGTCATCTGACCGAAGGCCCTTCTTAAGCTTGGTCATCAAATCATTAGAGTCATCTAGATCTACTGTGCTCTGGCTCCTAGTGACAACTAAAGCAGCGAGATTCCATGTAGGGATGACTGGATGAACTATACTCAGTTTAGAGCTGTTATATTGGGGGAGTCTAGATAAGGCATCTGCCATAAGATTCTTTCCCCCCGGAATATACTTGAGGGTAAAATTAAAATGGTTGAAGTGCTGAGTCCAATGCACCTGTTTAGGATATAGCTTGTGCGGGGTCTTCAATGCCTCTTAAATTTTTATGAACAGTCTATACCTCAAAAGGGTGTGTGGTGTCCTCTAGAAAATGGTGCCAGGTCATCAAAGACCATCTGACAGCAAAAGCTCCTTTTTCCCATATAGCCCATCTCCTTTTAGTGTCTGTAAGCTTACATGAGGTGTAAATGCACAGTTGCAGTTTTCCCTCGGCATTTGTTTGAAGCAATACTGCCACCACCGCCACGTCACTAGCATCACCTTGAACGATAAATGGCACTTCCATATCAGGATGTTTTAAAACAGGTTCAGCTGCTAAGAGCCACTTTAACTTTTCAAAAGATGGCCTGACATTCCAGAGTCCAGTTCAGAGGTTTACCCGGTCTGGTTTGACCTCCCCTTTAGACTTTTAGAGGTTTGTAATGGGCAGTGCAATGCTGGTGAAAGAGGGAATAAATTGACGATAAAAATTTGCAAATCCCAAAAAACTTTGCAATTGCTTGCGGGTGCGAGGAGGTGCCCACTCAGTAACAGCTTGGACTTTCGCTGGCTCCATCTCAATGCCATCATGGGAGATGTGGTAACCAAAGTAATCTATCTTTTTCTGATGAAACTCACACTTAGATAGCTTAGCATAAAGTTCAGCAGACCGGAGTTTCTTGAGTACTGACCGCACTAATTTCACATGTTCATCACGTGTTTCCGTGTAAATAAGGATGTTGTCGAGGTAGCCCATCACACCCTTGTACAGGTGTTCATGCAACACTTCACTTATTAATTGCATAAAAACCGCTGGCGCCCCTTGCAAGCCAAACAGTAGTACTTTGAATTGAAAACGGACTAATTGAAAGCCGTTTTCCACTCATCTCCCTCCTTGATTCTGACTCTGTAATAAGCTTCTCTAAGGTCCAATTTCGTGAAAAATCTGCCTCTGCCCAATTGGGCTAACATGTCCTTCATGAGAGGGAAGGGGTAGACATTCTCCTTGCAAATTCCATTAAGATTTCTGTAGTCGACAACCAAACAAAAGGAGCCATCTTATTTTTCTCTAAACATTACAGGTGCGGCCACTCGTGGCCAGCAGACTCAATGAAACATCTTTCCAGATTTTTATCAATGAATTTGCATAATTCATCCATCTCCTTTGGGGTCATTAAGTAAATTCGGGGTTTGGGGAGTTTTACTCCAGGGAGGATGTCAATGGTACAGTCAGTATTCCGGTGGGGGGGGGGGAATTATCAGAAGATTCCTCATTAAAAACATCTTTTAAGTCCTAATATTCCTTAGGGATTTTCTCCTCCCCATCATTTTTTTCATATGCCGCTGCCCCCCAGAAGTTATAGCATTTGTTGAGTGGGTAACTGTCCCCTTCCCCTCTGGGGGCGTTGTGGAATGAATACGCAACCATCCCTTTGTCCAATTTATATGTGGGTTCCATTTCCGTAACCAAGACAAACCCAATATGAGGGGACGATCCATTCCAGGTGTAACTATGAAACTTAAGGTTTCTTGGTGACTGCCCATCTACATATCAATTGGCTCGGTCACAAAATGAGTGCCTCCTCCCCAGCTAAAGACCCATCCAGTTGGCAAAAGGCAATGCGTACTTTTAAAGTTTTCAGCCTTAGGCCCATTTGTTCCACTACTTCCAAGCTAATTATGCAGCGTGTGCATCCCGAGTCAAAAAGGGCCAGCAATTTTGATTGAGTACCAATAGAGGGCACTTTAAGTTCTACTGGAATGGTCATGGGACCCGTACAGGAACTCACCAGACGGTCGTCGTCATTGGAGTCGGTTTCACTTTCATCCGATGGGGAGTAGGGCCCCTCCTCTTCCAGCCCTGGAGGGAAATCTTTCGCCGGCTCCATTCCTTTCATAGCGGTGTCTCTCCGCTTCCCAGGATGTTTATCTGGCTTCTTCCTCCCCCCAGTAGCCGGAGATCTTGGGCTGAGCTTGACTCGGCAATTCACAGCCCGGTGTCCCTCCTTCCCACAACGGAAACATGCAGTGGACCGGGGCTTGCTTGCAGACCAGCTTTTCCCTCCTTTTGAAATCCCTCGGGGAGGGGATTTTTTCTTTCTCGCTGTCCTCAAGGCATTTATCTCTAGCAAGATCAATTTCAACATCCGCTGCCAGATCGTACCAGCCTTGTAGGCTATGGTTGGGGGGGGGGGCATGTTCACAAAATTCTGATATATCTCCCAGCTTAAACCATCCTTAAAACTGTCCATCAGGGCTTCCTCTGACCACCCTGTCATGTGAACTTATAGCTCATGGAACTCTTGAGTATATTCAGCCACTGGATTCTTCTCTTGTGTAAGAATTTTCATTCTAATTCTGGCTCTTCGCTCAATGAGCGGGTCATCAAAGCATTTTCTCAGGGCAGCCATAAATCTATCAAAGTTTCTCAGTAAGAGGAAGTCATTGTTATGCAAAGTCACCATCCCAGCTGCCATTTTTCAGACATGAACCAGGAAAAATCCCAGTTCCTTCGGGTCACCCCATATTTCATGCCAAGGAGGGGGACTTTTGCCATCCGGCGTCTGCGGGGTGCCCCTCCTCCCCTTGGAATGGCTCTAGCCACTGTTGCTGCTGCTGCTGGCTGGGCCCCCTCATCTTGGTCAGTTCCGCCATCTGCCCCCAGGGCCCCCCTGGGTGGGTCTCATCCTCAGCAGGCCTCTCCTCTACTTCAGGGAATTCAGCTTCTCTTTCGGATCTGCTCTCACAGAAACACCTTTTCTCCCAAGCTTCCTGGAAAAGTCTCATGGCCTGGTTCATCAGGAGATTTTCTTCTTCAGCTTCCTGCCAAGCAGCTGGTGGTTGCCGATGTTTACTGGTTGTAACCCCGGGCACAATTTCCTCAAGATTGCACTTTTGCCCAATCTCCATCGACCACGGGGGACGGATAGATCTTTCTTCCAAATTCAAATCTGCCATCCGTTCTATTTCTGCCATCCATGACGATCCAACAGCCCCCACGTCCTCCTGATCACTGCAGGGGTTAGACATCTTTTTGAAGTTTTGTATAAATTGCACTCCCCTCTGAAGGTGTTAGCAAAGGGATGAGTGCGAAGGGAGACCTTGCCTATTGTCAGGTCTGCCTCTGACATTAACCAAGAAAGAAACCACTCAATGCCATTTTGAAGAATTAAGAGTACTTTTACTGGTTATGAAAAGAAAGCAGCTAAGTAAAGCAAGGTCTGAGACTCAAGTGCGCGAAATCATACATATCAATATATGTCCAGCTCCTCCCCCCAAGAGTCCCCTCCCTATTGTCCAATCCGCAATTCCCTTAGATGTCATGTGGGTTGCATCTCCAGGAGCACCATCAGGTTGGTATGCAGGATGGTTGGCCTTGACCATCATAAGGCACCAGCCATCGGTATGCAAAGTAGATGGTGAGAACATACTCCCTTCTCCAAATCTCCCTCCTGCACCATATAGAACCATTCCCAAATACCATAGCCCCTCTCTCCCTATTTCAATGGCAACCGAAGCAAGCAGCAAAGCAGAGGCTGATAGTCCTGCTCATAGTGAACACAGAAAGCTATAAGCAATCTGCAGGCAGCAACTATATCCAATAGTACAAATAAGAGACTGTTACAGGCTGTATTAGCATTCAAAGATTTAAGAAGATCTGGTTGCAGTCATCTCCCAATCACACTATTGGACCCTAGCATTGCCCACATTCCTTTTGCATCGTACTCCTGGTATGACCCATGTGGTAAACATGGAGTAGTTTTCTTGATGAATAGCTGAGAAGAAAGTAAGCTGCCACAAAGCCAAAGCTAACATTTGGCACATGCATTAAGTAACAATACTCTGAAACTGATTAGAGACCCGACTTCAATATTTGCGGCCACAGGCAAACAAAGACAGATGATGGGGTTGCAGTGAGGCAGCTCAACTTGCTGCCGTCACCGCCATACTGAGGTCCCTGGATGCTCAGCACCCACTGTCCAACCTCATCCTCCAGCGAGCCTTCTCTCCAGCCTTCCCATTTGCCAGGGCCATTGGGGGTAGGTGGACAGGTTGCTGCCAGACACTATCAGCCCCCACACATTCAGTGCCTCCTGTGCACATGCTGGGAGGGCATCCAGCTGTGGTGAGCTGTGGTCAGTGCAGCAGGGGCTGGTCCCTTACCATCTCCAGGACAGCCCTGCGAGCCTGTGGGCCTTGTGTTTGACATTTCTAATCTACAAGG
Source organism: Rhabdophis nuchalis (assembly GCA_039707465.1). NCBI lineage: Eukaryota > Metazoa > Chordata > Lepidosauria > Squamata > Natricidae > Rhabdophis > Rhabdophis nuchalis. The sequence goes on from CM077649.1 coordinate 3,387,710, forward strand.
TCATTGTAATGAAAATGCAAGAAATCTAAAGGAGGAAGTTGATTAGATTCACACTAAATTGGACTCTGGCTTTGAAGCAAATGCTGTGAAGATGACTGAGCCTCTGTGCTGAGTTGTTGTTTTTTTGTTGGGCCTGATAAAGTTGTCAGGGTTCTGGCAGCTATTTTAGCTTCCTCCCCCACTCCCCCCAACTAAACCACACCATTCTGGACAATTTTTATCCAGTTTTCACTTTTGGAAGAAGGTGCTAGAGAAGTTGGCCACATTTTTAAACAGGAACGCCCCGTATACTTTTCAGGTTGATATTGTTTTATTATGGGATGTAAGAACATCAAAAGAATATGTGCAGACTTACAACTAATCTTCACCACATTTAACATAGAAAGTTTTAATAAACTTACTAAATGGAACTCTCTGAATAAATACATAAATGTTTATATTTAAATAAAACATATTTCTGTAGATGCAAGTCTACAGAAAAACCACCCATACTAACCAGATATTTATTTATTTATTTTATTTATTTATTTAAATTTATATCCCGCCCTTCTCCACGAAGGACCCAGGGCGGCGCACAGGAAAATTTAAAAACATACAAAATACAATAAATATAATTTAAAAAACTATTAAATAACCTATCCTGCGCTAAAACCAAATTTTAAAAACCCAATTTAAAACTACCTAAAAGTCCCCATGGGAGGTTAGGCTAGGCCGGCTTGTTGAAACAAATATGTCTTAAGACATTGGCGGAAGAGGCGGAGGTCGGTGATGGTACGTAATTCAGGGGGTAGGTCATTCCAGAGGGCTGGGCCCGCCACAGAGAAGGCTCTTCCCCTGGGTGTCGCCAGTCGGCATTGTCCGGCCGACGGCACCCTGAGAAGGCCCTCTCTGTGGGAGCGTATCGGTCTAAGGGATGTATGGGGCAGGAGGCGGTCTCGCATATAACTAGGCCCCGAGCCATGGAGCGCTTTAAAGATAGTTGTCAGAACCTTGAAGCGCACTCGAAAAACCACAGGAAGCCAATGCAGCTCGCGCAGGATCGGTGTTATGTGGGAGCATCTAGTGGCTCCCATAATCACCCGCGCGGCTGCGTTTTGGACTAGCTGTAGCTTTCGAGTGCACCTCAAGGGAAGCCCCATGTAGAGAGCATTACAGTAGTCGAATCGGGACGTCACGAGAGCTTGAGTGACTGTGCGAAGGGCAGCCCGGTCCAGTAAGGGGCGCAATTGGCGCATCAGGCGTACCTGATGAAATGCCCCCCTGGCCACGGCCGCCACATGGTCCTCCATGGACAGCCGGGAATCCAGGAGATACTTAACTACTAAAGCAACAAACAAAACTCCCACAAGAGAAGCTGCATAAGGACTTCATTTAAATCAGCCCAAACACATTGTAGCAACCCAGAACAGCAGAAAAAGGAAATGGAGCATCTATATAACACATTGTAACAAAATGGATACCAACTCAACTTTATCAAAATGTCCTTGACTACTCAATCCAAGACAGCACTACCAACACAAATGCTAAAAAGAATTACACTGCCATACATCAAGAATATCTCAGAAAGTACAGACTACTACAACCACATTAAATCAGGTTAGCACACAAGGCAAACATCCTAAGCAAACCAAAAAACCTAGCAAACCGAGAAAAAAAAGCAGGAGTCATCTACAACATGCAACGTAAGAACTGCAACAACCACTATGTAGGACAAATAGGAAGAAGAGTGGCAAAACACATCCATGATCACCAACTGGTAGGCAGAGGCATGACAAAAAATCTTTAATTTCCCTACATATAGACAGATTTAACCATAGTTTTGACTAGGAAAATGTGACAATCCTAGACCAGATCAAATCCCAAAATGCCAGGGAATTTCTAGAAGTCTGATACTCTGACAAATCAGCCATCAACAGACACATAGGCATTAACAACATCTATATTGGTTATCAACAACCCACAGCACTCGAGCCGCATGTGGCTATTTCAGCCCTCTGCTGCGACTCCCGATGCTGCTGCTGTTGCTGCCTCCATGGCTTGCCCGCTACTCTCATAGTGCCTTGCGCAGCACAGTGAAAGTTAGCGCGCTTCACAATAGGGGAGATGGTGTCCCCACCTCCTCCTGGAGCCCATTACAATGCAGAGCCACAATGCGACCCTGCCCCACTCACCCCTGGCAACACCAGCAGTGTTGGCTGCAGCAAGGGTGGGCCAGTGTCTCAGGGCAGAGAGCAGGTTGCGTGTCAAGGACCAACAAAGGCTGGAAGTAGCTGCCTGCCGTTTCCTGCAGTATCAGGCAGTGAAAGAAAGACAGACAGAGAGAGACAGATTCAACTTGATTCGGCTCCATCTGCTCCCCTCTCTCCGCCTTTGCCCTGTTTTTCAAGGATTCAGTGGACGCTGCCTTGGTGATGGGGAAAGGGGTTCCATACTTTGCCTGCCAAGCATCTTCGGAGGCTCCAGGGACTATATTTTCTGGCTACTTTGGACCAAGTTGCAGGATGCGTATGCATGCCTGTGTGATTGTGCTGCTGCTTGGGATGATGCTTCTCTGAAGTGTGTGCGGTGATCTAAGGTGGCAACCTCATGGTGCTGTGATGTAACGGCCTGATAGTCACCCCTTTTGAAATGCAAGGTTTGTTTTTGTATCTTTAAAGAGACAGAGAGAACGTTTTCTTAAAGTTATTCCCTGAGTGTGTGGGTTGGGAAGTGGGGATGGGTGGGGGGAGAGGTAGGAAGGGGGGAGGGAGAGAGAGAGAGAGAGAGACAGAAAGAAAAAGAGAGGGAAAGAAAGACAGAGAGAGAGAAAGAGCAGAGTGTGATATAGAGACAGTGACAGAGAGAGAGATGTGAACAAAACACCCAAAGCCAGGTGTGGCAAGAAGTGGCTGGGAGGGAAGGGAAGAGGTAGGGCCAGGTAGGGCCAATAATTTAGCAACCAGTTCTCTGCCCTAATGACTGGCTGGGTAGGCATGGCTGGGGATGGTGGTGTCATGTGACTGCGTGGGAGTGAATGACATTGAGTTGGCCATGCCCACCCAATCACAATGGTTATTATTGGCTCCCAGTGTTTTCTTTTTTGTGGGAAACAGATCGAAATGTCTCTTTGAGTGTTGAAGATTGTAGACCCCTGATCTATACTGTAGACCAGGGGTCCCCAACCTTTTTTGCACCAGGGACCGGTTTCATTTTAAAGAAAATTCTGCGGACCGGCTGGCCTAGAGGAGGAGGGGGGCAAGGGGAACAGGCAGCGCATGCGCATGCGGGGGGGGGGGAGTCGGTTCACTTGGCCGTCTAGGGCAGTGGTAAGCAAACTTATTAGTCAATAGAGCCAAATATCAACAGTACCACTACTGAAATTTCTTTTGAGAGCCAAAAGGTGTGGCCTGTTTTGTGGGAGTGGCTCAGTTGTCATGTGACACCAGTGGGCGCGGCCAACTTGGAAAATGTGGTGAAAATCACTTAACAGTCTTGCTTAGCAACCAAAATTTTGGGCTCAATTGTGGTCATAAGTTAGTTCTTTCTCTTTCTTTCTTTCTTTCTTTCTTTCTTTCTTTCTCTTTTTCTTTCTTTCTTTCTTTCTTTCTTTCTTTCTTTCTTTCTTTCTTCCATTTCTGGCTGGTCTTTGGTCTTCTGAAGATGGTAAAAATGGATTTATGGGCACTCGTTATATATAAAGGCAGCCCATGACTCTTTGGGATGCTGGTTTGAATCCAGGAAATGACTCAGAGGATGTGATTCCTTTGAAATGACCACTGGGAGAAAAATAGATCTTTAACCTGGTTAACCAAACAGGTAGCTTGAGATGGAATTTCAATTTCAATTTATTAAATTTATAAAGGAAATAGGAAAATAGATTTCTTCCTTTCCTTTCCTTTCCTTCCTTCCATTGCCTCCCTTCTTTCCTTCCCTCCCTCCTACCCTCCATCCCTCTTTCTTTTTCTTTTTCTTTCCTTCCTTTCCTTCTTTCCTTCTTTCACCTCTCCCTTCCTCCTCCCTCCCCCTTTTTTCCACTCCCTCCCACCCTCCATTTATCTTTCTTTTTCTTTTTCGTTCCTTCCTTTCCTTCCTTCCTTCTTTCACCTCTCCCTTCCTCCTCCCTCCCCCTTCTTTCCACTCCCTCCCACCCTCCATTTATCTTTCTTTTTCTTTCCTTCCTTTCCTTCCTTCCTTCTTTCACCTCTCCCTTCCTCCTCCCCTCCCCCTTCTTTCCTTCACTCCCTCCCACCCTCCATTTATCTTTCTTTTTCTATTTTTCTTTCTTTCTCTTTCTCTGTTTTTTTGTCTCTCTCTCTCTCTGTCTCTCCTTCCTCCACCCATCTCTGTTACTGTGTGTGTGTATGTGTGTCTGTTTCCCTCTCTCTATTTCTGTCTCTCTAAGTCTGCCTCTGTGTGTGTCTGCCATTCTCTCCCTCCCTCCCCCCGGGGAAGCAGCAGAGGGGTCGGCATGTTGGTTGCAGAGGTTATCCCGCAGCGGGCGGGCGAAGGACCCGAGCTAGTATACTATTCTTAAGTGCCGCCAAAGGCATCCGGGCATCCGGGCGGTGCACGCCCAGCTCCCTTCCAGCTCCGTGTGTGCCGCTGAAGCCGTCCGAGCGCTTAAGATAGCCGCAGCTTGGGTCCTTCGGCCGCCCGCTGCGGGATAACCTTCCCAGCCGACATGCCAGCCTCTCCAGAAAGCCCCGGAAAGTGCAGTGCGCCGCGGTGGCCATCGTAACGAGCTGGTGGAGGCGCGCTCGGCCATCCTCTGCCAGGGGGCTGCTCCCTCCTCCTTGCCGGCCCTGCGGCCCGGTTCCTACGAAGCTGCGGACCGGCACCGGTCCGCGGACCGGGGGTTGGGGACCCCTGCTGTAGACCATGCAAAAGAGGCAATCAACCAGCTCAAAAGAGAAAAAGATTCCAGTATCTTTCCACCAGTAATCAGCACTCAGATCAGCATAGATCTCCAAGGTCAACTTCAGATCAACAATCAAGTAAGCAATACCCCAATCAAGAAACTGCCAAAGAACTATCAGTAAACAGCCCAATTAAAGAATCCCTAAGACAAGCCTCTCTCACAGAGACAGGAAAGACACCAGAATATAAATTGACAGCAAATAGCCCTCCTTACTAGCACTTACTAGCACTTACATTCACGATGCTACCTAGTTAGGGTAATGAAACATCTGCAAGAAAACAAGCAAGTTCAGAGAGCACCAAGGACCCCTCATTTCAATTCTGAGCTACAAATATTCTCTATTGGTAAAACTTCTTTAAATTATTTTAAAAGTTTAGATTTTAAGATAAATATAACAGGCTTTTCTTTAAAAAAAAATAAACAGATTTTTCTAGACAATTACAATGAATGTTAAATTAAGAAATACCTGGCTGAAAATGTAGAGTAAAGTCATCATGTTCAGACAAATCTATTGTCACTTTAGCATATGACTTTCCTTTGTTCTCAATAGAAAATGTAATTTCATGAGTAGAATCCACATAAACACCAGGGAAGATAAAAGAGCACTTGAAAGAAAGCAGTAAATAATCATTTGAGTGACTAAGATAATGATAAGAAACAAAACTGCAAACAATTCTGTTGAGGAAACTGTAGAAATAGGATTTCTTCATATGTATGGAGATATAACAATAAATATTATTGTGAATATGTGGCATTATGGGTCAGCTTAATGAAATAGGAAAATAAATATGGAAAATGATGGATTTGCTTTAATAATCTGAAGACAGGTGCTTCATATACCTCCTGCATATTACAAAAAACTCTTCCAAATAATTTACATCACCATAATGATCATAACAAAGATGTGCCATTGCCTTAAATAATAGTTTATCATGAGCTAAGAAGTAACAATCTTAAACATGTTCAGGACCTAATGGACATTCTAGAAACAGAATATGAACAATTAAGTCTTTGTGGAGTTATTAACTACTATTTTCTTATTTTTATGAAAGGGATGTGTTATTATTTATTACAGCTGCTTTATATTTCATTAATACAATTTTCTGAGATCCTGGGAGAGACCAAAATATTCATTTCTGTAATGACATTATCTCAGGTAAACATATTTGAGATTGAGGACATGTCTATACACAGATATTTTAGCATCAGAGCATTTTAAATTTTATCATTTTTTATCCTTTCATTAAAATGAATGGGACTTCCCTATGAATAAATGCATAATATTCAGTGCTACAAATCTTAGAACCTAAAAGATGCACAAAATGTTACATATTTACCACACTGATATGTATGTCAGGAACCTCTACTGATCCACCAATCCTAAATTCCAAAGATTTTGCATTGCGAATTTCTACCTAAATAATGAGGGAGGCAAAAGTGATTTTCTAATATCTCATTTTCAGTTTCATTTCTACTTTATTTACTTGTTCTTTGCATTTCCTGCTAAGATTCTTCATTGTCAACTTTGTAGTATTCAGTTCCCTTTCTGTGCTCAATCTTTGCTTCTAAAGTACAGTGGTACCTCGGTACTCGGCATTAATTTGTTCAGGAAGGCACAATGGGTACTAAAAACTATGGTTGACAAATAACCAGGTGATTTGCCATGTGACCAGAGGTAGGTTGCTCCTGGTTCGACCCAGATCTGGCAAACCGGTAGTAGCAGCGGTGGGAGGCTCTGCATGTGCAGAAGCGTTGTGTGCGCGCCCGAATCAGTAATAAAAAAATTGACAATCCACCTTTGCATGTGATAATAATAATAATAATAATAATTTAATTTTATATCCCGCTCTCTCTCCCCAAGGGGACTCGAGGCGGGGCACAGGCAATTAAAAATACAAATAAGACCACAGACAAAATACAAAATACAAAATTAAAAATGGATTAAATTGATCCTGCGCTAAAACCCATAAACTAAACTAAAAATACCCCTAAAACCCCTAACCTAAAAAGAGACTACCCAAGGCCGGCCAGGCGAAAAAAGTGTGTCTTTAATTTTAAGCGGAAGGAGCGGAGGTCCGTGGTTGTCCTGATATCGGGGGGAAGGTCGTTCCAGAGGGCTGGGCCCGCCACAGAGAAGGCCCTTCCCCTGGGCGTCGCCCGCTGACAAAGTCTAGTGGACGGCACCCGGAGAAGTCCCTCTCTGTGGGAGCGAATCGGCCGTGAGGATGTATGGGGCAGGATCCGATCCCGCAGGTAGCTAGGTCCCGAGCCATGGAGCGCTTTGAAGATGGTAATTAACACCTTGAAGCGCACCCAGAAGACGACAGGTAGCCAGTGCAGCTCGCGCAAGAGCGGTGTTACGTGGGCAAACCTAGAGGTGCCCATAATTGCTCGCGCGGCTGCGTTCTGGACCAACTGAAGCCTCCGGGTACACCTCAAGGGGAGCCCCATGTAGAGAGAGTTGCAATAATCCAGTCGGGATGTCACGAGAGCATGAGTGACTGTGCGAAGGGCGTCCCGATCCAATAGGGGGCGCAACTGGCGTACCAGGCGAACCTGGTAAAACGCCCTCCTGGCCACGGCTGTCACTTGATCTTCCATGGACAGCCGGGTATCCAGGAGGACACCCAAGTTGCGCGCCCCATCCACAGGGGCAAGATGTTCGCCCCTTATGGCCAGAGATGGAGTCAGCTGGTTGAATCGGGTAGCCGGAAACCACAGCCACTCGGTCTTGGTCGGGTTGAGCCTGAGTCCGTTACTTCCCATCCAGATCCGCACGGCTTCCAGGCACTGGCACATCACCGCTACGGCATCGTTGGGGTGGTTTGGGGTAGATATATACAGCTGAGTATCATCAGCGTAGAGATGATACTCTACCCCAAAACCACGGATGATCTCGCCCAGCGGCTTCATGTATGTGTTGAACAGGAGAGGCGAGAGGACCGACCCCTGAGGCACCCCACATGTGAGGGGTCTCGGGGTCGACCTCTGCTCTCCTGCCAACACAAATTGCGATCGGCCAGAGAGGTAGGAGGAGAACCACCGCAGAACGGTGCCTCCCACCCCCAACCCCCCCAGCCGATGCAATAGGATACCATGGTCGATGGTATCGAAAGCCGCCGAGAGGTCTAACAGAACCAGGATGGAGGAGCAACCCCCATCTCTGGCCCTCCAGAGATCATCCACCAACGCGACCAATGCCGTCTCGGTGCTATGCCCGGGTCGAAAGCCGGACTGGCGCGGGTCTAGGTAATCAATTTCCTCCAGATGACGGGGAAACTGTTGTGCCACCACACTCTCAACAACCTTCGCCAGGAAGGGAAGGTTGGAGACTGGACGATAGTTGGTTAATAAAGCTGGATCCAAAGAGGGCTTCTTGAGGAGGGGCCTCACCATGGCCTCTTTTAGGGAGGCAGGCAAGGAACCCTCACTCAAGGATGCATTGATAACCTCTTGGAGCCAGCCTCGTGTCACCTCCCAGGATGCCAGTACAAGCCAGGAGGGACACGGGTCCAATAAACATGTGGTGGCTCGCAGTCGCCCACGTAACCTGTCCATATCCTCGGAAGTAACGGAGTCAAACTCCTCCCAAACAAGATCCCCCTCGTGGCAATCCACTGGACCAGCAATGGGGGCTAACTCATTCTGTATCTGAGCGATTTTCTCCTGCAGATAAGACACAAATTCCTCTGCTCTACCCTGTAAGGGGGCTTCCCGCACCCTCTGTTGAAGGAGGGTACGGGTCACCCTAAACAGGGCGGCAGGGCGGTTATCTGCGGATGCTATGAGAGTGGCGCAATGATGGCGTTTGGCCACTCTCAGCGCCACAATGTAAGTCCGTAAATGGGCTCTTACCTGTGTCCGGTCAGATTCAGAGCGGGTATACCTCCATCTTCTCTCTAGGCATCTCTTGTGGCGTTTCATCACCCTCAGCTCCTCGGTAAACCAAGGAGCCAGGGTGGCTCGCCGCCGCAAGAGAGGCCGCAAGGGCGCGACCCGATCCAAGGCTCCCGTGGTCGCAGTATTCCATGCGGCCACGAGGTCCTCCATCGGGGCGCGGGTCAGGGGTACAGGAAGTGGCCCAAGCGCCGCTTGGAACCCATCTGGGTCCATCAGGCGCCTGGGGCGGAACCAGATTGGTAACTCAGGTTCCACCTCCCCGCGGAGGGGAGTAGCGGTCGGAAAGTCAAGCCGGAGAAGTGAGTGGTCTGTCCATGACAAGGGTGTGATGACTATATCCCCTATACCCAGATCACTCTTCCATTGGCCTGAGACAAAGATGAGATCCGGTGTGTGTCCACCCTCGTGCGTGGGGCCTTGAATTACTTGGGTCAGGTCCATGGCCGTCATGGAAGCCATGAACTCCCGAGCTACCCCGGATGATTCGCCCACCGATGGCAGGTTAAAGTCCCCCATGACTAGAAGTCTGGGGGTCTCAACTGCCACCGTAGCGATCACCTCTAGGAGCTCGGGCAGGGCTGCTGCTACATAGCGGGGAGCCAGGTATACAACCAGCAAGTCCAACTGCCTCCCTAGGCCCCACTTCACGCAGAGGGACTCACAACCGGTGGTCTGTGGCACAACGGTCTCTCTCGGCTCAAGACATTCCTTAACAATGACCGCTACCCCACCACCCCTGCCTAGGGCCCGGGGCTGATGAAAAGCGCGGTAGCCTGGTGGGCACATTTCAACGAGGGGGAGTCCTCCCTCGTGGCCCAACCAGGTCTCCGCAATTCCAGCCAGGTCCGGCTCCCCCTCTGACACCAGGTCATTAATGAGGGGGGCTTTGTTGACAACGGACCTGGCGTTGCAAAACATCAGCCGCAGGCCCTGGCTCTGTACTCCCTGACCTCCTAGCCTGCGGGGGTTGTGGCAACTGACCGTTTGTAACCAACGGCTACGTGCCTCCAACCGGGAGGATGGAACTTGTCTCCCCTCGGACCTGCCCCTCCCCACGACCCTCTGGATGGGGAAGCCCTCCACCGGAATGACTTGTGTTTCCCCCCTCTTAGCGGAACCATCCGCCTCCCTCCGTCGTCTGCTGGCTCAGCCCGTTCCCTTCTGGCTAGTCTCAACCTGTCTAAACCCTCCCCCCTCCCTGGTACCCCCTAAAATAAACAGCAATTTTTTAACTAAAAAACCCCTACACCTGCGCTTTCGCCACTTCTCCTGACTTATCAGTCCCTCATCAAAGTGTGCCCTTGATAACACAGCGGGCCATACCTGCGAGAGGGGGGACTCCCGCAGTAGGATTAGGTCTGCCCTTGAATATATGTGACCCTTTGTTTTTGCCAGAAAACCTTTCTGTCTATTCCTTTTCCTATGTCAGTGACCTTCCCAGGATAGCCAACTTCCTGCCTACCCTCTGTGGCTGTCCCCTTCTTCCTTTTACAGAATGCCGATTATCAAAGAATCCAGGAGTACCGGGACAACATTTTCTCATCATAATGCCTTGAGTACCAAATTCAACAAGTTTTGAAGTAGTCAAATACTGAGGGCCACTATATTGTGAGAAGTTTCAGATGAATATCACGAAGCAAAAATCTAATATTACTGTTGCCGGTTTATCCCTTCAGCAAACAGAATATTAACATACATTTTATGTTGTTACAGAAACTCAGTTAATCATATCATGGGTTTCACAGAGTAAAACATTAAAATATGCATATATTTTGAAAACAATATTTATTTATTATTCAAATTAATAAAAGCTTTTGAACAACAATTCTAATACCTCTACTCTGCTGTCAAATTTCATTAATGCGTTGGGTTTGAAATAAATTTTAATTTCAGTGTAGCCTCCCACAGGAATTACACCCTGAAAAGGAGTTATAATCATACCAGGAATTGGATTGACATCAAGAACCTGTCAACAAAAGCAAGTACAGTATCATAAAAATCATTTTTCCCTACTATCTTAAAAGTATTCTACTACCAAGCATGCTGGAATTTCCACAGTAAAGCTGTATTGTACATACTCCAATCTCCATTATGGAATATACCTTACCTGGAAGTATGCATGGTTATGTCCCAAATTTTGAAGAATGGCTGTTCTGTAAGTGGTTAAATGGAGAGGAGTATTATTAAAGGTAATCCGTTGCTCCTTAAACTGAACATTGGTAGAGCCAAGCTAATATTGTGAAAAAAGAAAAAAAAATTGTATCAATGTCCATTTTCCTGTAGACAGATTTTCTTTCACTTCACAGAAGCTAGGCGATAAGATGAGTACACTATAGCTACAATATAAAAAACTATTTTCTTTTTTGAGAAATTAAAATTATAATAAAAACAGAAGCATATCTTAATTGCATTATACATAAAACCATTAAATACATTGCCTAGCATTCTTAAAAATATATTTAACCATTGCCAGCAAATCAAAATTTCAATTCAATACACTTTTTACCTTTAATGCAGAACCCCCCCAGGAGTGACAAAGCCATTGACAAATTACTATTTACTGGATTGTAAACTAGAAAATTTACACAATTATTTTTGTAAACTTACAAAAATAAAGCCATAAACTTTTATACAGCTTTTCTAAAACTTTTTCCAATAAAATAGTTATAAAAATAATGCCCTTTGGCATTCAATTCAGCAACATTAAGAAATAATTGTCCTTTGAAACAATTATGGGGATTTTTCTAAAAACGATCAAGGAATATGTCTCATTCTTCTGAAATAATTATAACACTGCACTATCTCTCTGACATCAGGCTTCAAAAGAATGAAAAGGTAACATAAATAAAAAAATAAGTTGGATCTATTGTAGCGGGTTGAATTGTTAGAGTATCCATCTTGCTGGAAGATGTTATATAGTGTTTTCTTTTTCTGATGTGTTGGGTTGCTAGGGAGTGTATGTGCCACCAGGTTCTCCTCCTGATCAGCTGAGCCAGGGAAATAAGTATATATTTGTGTCACAACACCCTGGTAAGCCCTAATTAAGGGAGGGAGCAGAGCTGCTTCCCTTTTCTGTCCTTCGGCTCACCACAGGAGACCATCCAGGCAGAAAGCTATTTTTTCATTGCCTTTGTTATATTTGTGATACATTTTTGTGCTGATAAATAAATAAATAAGGGAGACTAGTATAGATCTATTTCAAGCTATTTAGCTCTCATCAGCTAGCCATACCCTTACTGGCATTTGAACCGGGGCTGTATTACATGTTTTTCTATTTAATTTTATTATTTCAGTTTAATTCTATTATATGGCCCCAATCATATTACTAGCATCAGAGAACAAAAACAGAGGGGGGTAGTTGTTCCTTCCTTATGATAGATCACCATTTAGATTTAGATTTAGATTTTATTCAATTTGTATCCCGCCCTTCTCCAAAAGGACCCAGGGCGGCGCACAGGAATTTAAAATAACATACAAAAGTAATACAAAATACATAAATTTAAAACCTATTAAATAACAAAAACCTGCGCTAAAACCAATTAAAATCCCCATTTTAAAACTATCTAATACTAGTCACAGCGGAGGCTATGTTAGGCCGGCTTGATGAAACAGGTGTGTTTTTAGACCTATCATTGGTGAAACTTCAGCTTCTGTCTGAAATTTCATCTTCTGAAATGAAACAACTTGATTCCAGAAATTGGGGGATGCATTACATTTCTGTTAGTGAAAATGCTGTGCCCAAAGGGTACCTTAACAAAGCCCAAAGATTTAACAGGTACCTTAACTTTACCACTCACATCAGAGTTCAAACTCAAATCCAGATAGCAAGCCACTAAGGGCACAGGAACTCCCTAGAGGCACATTCAGCAGAACTGAGCTGACCAATGTCCTTAAAGTAGTAGAATGTCTGTGCATTTTGCTGATAAAATTGTTCCTTTTCCATGAGCTAATCAACCAGCTCTAATCCTGTCAACTATTAGCCCTCGCAGCATAGGTAAGTTGATTCCCTATTCAAGCAGCAGACAGAGGCAGAGGCGTAGGAGGGGGGAGGCAAGCAATCCGAACGCACTTCGGTCGCAGAAAAGTCAAGAGACCATGTGTCTGCAGGGATGATGCAATGGTCGTAACTTTAAGGTGAGGTCATAAATCACTTTTTCCAAGACCATCATAACTTTGAACCATTAGAAAATGAATTTTGAGCTAAGGCCTATCTGTACTAGTGCCGTGGTTTACAAGCGGTCGCCCGCCCCGCCCCCCTGAGCTCGTCCTGCAACCTGGATGGTCGGGACTCACAGAGCCAGGGCCCTAGGCTGATGCTGTGCAACGCCAGGTCCGGGGTCAACAAAGCCCCTCTCATTTACGACCTTGTGTTGGAGAGGGAGCCGGACCTGGTGGGTATTACAGAAACCTGGCAGGGCCATGAGGGAGGAACTCCCCTCGTGGAAATGTGCCCCCCAGGTTACCTGGCACTCCATCAGCTGAGGGCCCAGGGCAGGGGTGGGGGGGTGGCGGTTGTTATTAAGGAAGGTCTTAAGCCAAGGGAGACCACTGTGCCCCAGGTAGTCGGTTGCGAATCCCTTTGTGTTAAGTGGGTTCTTGGGAGGCAGTTGGGCTTGCTGGTGGTGTACCTGGCTCCCCGCTACGCATCAACAGCCCTGGCCGAGCTGCTCGAGGTGATCGCTGAGGTGGCAGTTGATACTCCCAGACTTTTAGTCATGGGGGATTTCAACCTGCCATTAGTAGGCGAGGCATCAGAGGTGGCTCGGGAGTTCATGGCCTCCATGACGGCCATGAATCTGACCCAAGTAGTTCTGGGCCCCACTCACACTGGGACACACACACTAGACTTAATTTTTGCCTCTGGCCAGTGTTTGAGTGATCTAGGAATAGGGGATTTAGTCATCGAACCCGTCATGGTCAGATCACTCTCTCCTGCGGTTTGACTTTCCAACTGCTACACCCCACTGTGGGGAGGCGGAACCAGAGACATCAAGATGGTTCCACCCCAGGCGCCTGATGGATCCTGAGAGATTCCTAAGAGCGCTTGGGCCAATCCCTGTGACTCTGACCCGCGACTTGATTGAGGACCTGGTGGCCGCATGGAATAGCGTGGCCACGGGGGCCTTCAACCGGGTCGTGCCTTTGCGGCCTCTCAAGCGGCGCAGATCTACCCTGGCTTCTTGGTTTTCTGAGGAGCTACGGGAGATGAAGCGCCGCAAGAGACACCTAGAGAGAACTTGGAGGTCCACCCGCTCCGAATCCGACTGAACACAGGTAAGGTCCTATTTAAGGACCTACTTAGTGGCGATAAGAGTAGCGAAACGGAACCATCTCGCCACTCTTATCGCATCCGCAGATAACCGCCCTGCCGCCCTGTTTAGAGTGACCCGTTCCCTCCTTCAACAGAGGCCGCGGGAAGCTCCTTTGCAGGGTAGAGCAGAGGAATTTGGAGAGTATCTGCAGGATAAAGTCGCTCGGATCCGGGACGAGTTGGCCTCCGATGAGACAGGTCTGGGTGGACCGTCCGAGGCAGGTCTTGAGACCATAGTATGGGACGAGTTTGACTTTGTTGCTCCTGATGACATGGACAGGTTGCTGAGGCGGCTGAATGCTACCACATGTTTATTGGACCCGTGTCCCCCCTGATTGGTACTGGCCTCCTGGGAGGTTACACGAGGCTGGCTCCAGGCGACAGTGAATGCTTCTTTGAGTGAGGGGTTTCGGCCGACCGCCTTGAAAGAGGCGGTCATGAGACCCCTCCTCAAGAAGCCTTCCTTGGACCCAGCATTGTTGTTAAATTATCGTCCGGTCTCCAACCTTCACTTTCTGACGAAGGTTGTTGAGAGTGTGGTAGCACAACAGTTCCCTCGACACCTGGAGGAATCTGTCTATCTGGACGCGCGCCAGTCCGGCTTCCGGCCTGGGCACTGCACGGAGACGGCATTGGTCGCGCTGGTGGATGATCTCTGGAGGGCTCGGGATAGAGGTTGCTCCTCTATCCTGGTCCTGTTAGATCTCTCAGCGGCTTTTGATACCATCGACCATGGTATTCTATTGCGCTGACTGGAGGGGTTAGGAGTGGGAGGCACCATGTTACGGTGGTTCTCCTCCTTCGTCTCCGGCTGGTCGCAATTTGTGTTGGCAGGGGGGCAGAGGTCGGCCTTGAGACCCCTCGTATGTGGGGTTCCTCAGGGGTCGGTTCTCTCATCCCTCCTGTTTAACACCTATATGAAGCCGCTGGGCGAGATCATCCGTGGTTGTGAGGTGGAGTACCATCTGTATGCTGATGATACTCAGCTATACATATCCACCCCCAACCATCCCAGTGATGCTGTTGAAGTGATGACCCGGTGTTTGGAGGCCGTGCGGGTCTGGATGGGGAGTAACAAACTCAGACTCAACCCATCCAAGACCTAGTGGCTGTGGTTTCCGGTGCCCCAGCATAGCCAGCTGACTCCAACGCTGGCCATCGGGGGCGAGTCATTAGCCCCCGTGGAGAGGGCTCACAACTTAGGCGTCCTCCTGGATTCACGGCTCTCCTTGGATGACCATGTGACGGCCGTGACCAGGGGGGCGTTTTACCAGGTTCGTCTGGTCCACCAGTTGCGCCCTTTCCTTGACCGGGACGCCCTCCGCACAGTCACTCAAGCACTCGTTACGTCCCGCCTGACTATTGTAATGCTCTCTACATGGGGCACCCCTTGAGGTGCACTCAGAGGCTCCAGCTGGTCCAGAACACGGCCGCGCGGGTGATTTTGGGAGCCTCACGGTGCTCCCACGTAACACCTCTCCTGCGCGAGCTGCACTGGCTGCCGGTGGCCTTCTGGGTGCGCTTCAAGGTGTTGGTGACCATCTTTAAGACACTCCATGGCATAGGGCCTAGTTATTTGCAGGACCGTCTCCTACCACATACCTCCCTTCGACCGGTCCGCTCCCACAGAGAGGGCCTCCTCAGGGTGCTGTCAGCTGGTCAATGCCGGCTGGCGACGCCCAGGGGAAGAGCCTTCTCTGTGGCGGGTCCAACCCTCTGGAATGACCTACCCCCCGAACTTTGTATCATCACGGACCTTCGCCTTTTCTGCCGCTCATTAAAAACGCATTTGTACCATCTCGCTGGCCTTGCTTAGAGTTAGTTTATGCCTATATTTTAGCTTAGATTTTAGAACTGGGATTTTTAGGAGATTGGTTGAGATTTTAATATTTTTAGCTTAATTTTTAGCACAGGATATTCTAATTTAATTTAATTTTACTATTGTATTGTATGTATTGTTGCTTGTGGTATTTTAATTGTGGTATTTTAATTCCCTGTGCACTGCCCTGAGTCCATCTGGAGACAGGAGCGGTATATAAATCCAATAAACCGTAAACCGTAAACCACTGTGGCAAACATTTCTCCTAATAGCTCTGAGTTTAGTGAAGAAAGAGTGTTTCTTTAACAATTACTGGTTCATCCTTAATGTACTGGCATTGTTTATTTCTTTACATCTATACATATTAAACACATAGATATCATTACTATAAATAGAAGAAATGCTAACTACCATACTTTTCAGAGTATGACACTTTCCACCCCCAAAAATGTGGGTGGAAATATCTGTGCGTCTTATACAGCAAATATTTCAAAGCCCCACCCACCTGCCAGCCCATACCCTTCAGCCTCTTCTTCCCAGCAATTTACCTCATCTTCCTCCCAGAACACCACCTCTCAGCTGTTCCTGGCTGCAGGGATTGCCGCTGCCAATTGGCACCATCGCCACCCTTTGCTGCTGTCACTTTTCACCGGCTCCACATAACCCATTTTCCGCCTCTGTGCATCCCATTTTTGGCCTTCGCACACCACATTTTCAGCCTCTGCACATCCCATTTTCGGCCTGTTGCATTGTGCGTGCAGAGGCTGAAAATGGAACACCCAGAGGCAGTGATAAGTGACAGTGGTGACAGGCAGCTCTGGTGTCAATGGGCAGCAGCGATCCCCCCAGCCTGGAACAGCTGATTGGCAGCATTCCAGGAGGCCGATCCAACCACCAATCAGCTGCTCATGCTAAATCAGGCAATGCTGAAAGTGACCACGGTGTTTGTTATTTGCTTCAAGAAGGCAAATGGGAAATTGAGGCCAGATTTTTTTTCTTGTTTTTCTCCCCAAAAGCTAGGTGGGTCTTATATTTTGGAGTGTCTTATCATCTGCAAAAATTATATTAATACCTTTGCAAAACATTTTAATCTAAGTGTTTTTCCTTCGTGCACACACAAGTCAAATTCTCCAGTTGTTGAAGAGGAGAAACTTGGATGCCAAATAACTTCACATTCTAGATCTTTACTTGCTTCTACTATACCTAAATATAAAAGGAGAGAAAATAATACTAAGCTGTTGAAAACATAACTATTATGAAAGATAAATAGTAATTTTAATACATTGCACTATTCAGTCACTTCACAGAATTAGTTTATAAAGTTGTCCATATTAATTAGAGCTCTACTTTTATTCAATCTGAATATCCCAAACTTAATTTACTGAATTTCAAATAATCTAGGTTTCTTTGCAGCCAGTATGTGCTGTTTCGTATTTCCATGCCATCCCTAAAAAAACCTGTGCCACATGGAAGATCTAATTTTAACTATAAGGTGAGTAGTGAAAAACAATGATTTTCCTTTCACATTCAAATTTCAGCATACACAAACACAGAGAATATATTTATAAAGACATGATTACTAATCATTGAGATAATGTAGTGTTAGACAACTAAACATTACAAAACAACAACACAAAACCATGTATCCAGATTAGGGCGATTATTTTATTTATTTATTTATTTATTTATTTATTTATTTGATTTATATCCCGCCCTTCTCCAGAAGGGCCTTATAATATCACTTTATAAGATATTCTTCATTTGTCCTGATTTATAATTCTCCATAGTTTTTACCAATCCAACACATGGAAACATTATTAATAAAAAATATTAACATTATACATGTTTAATCATTTAATACTGTAAACTGTTTCAATAAATGAACAACTTCAGTAGCCCTTAATTTTGATATAAACTGTGCCTATGCAATATAACTGCTATGAGCTAATGCAGCATCAATAAGTGTTGGAAGGATATCGTTTCCGGTTCCCAAAGGCGACAGACGTGCCCTGTGGGCTCTTTGCCACTTGCTGTACCGATGGGTTCCTTCGGGAGCACAAAAGACCTCAGGGGGGGGGGTCTTTTGCCATAGGGGCGGCTCGTTGGGAGCCCCCAGCCTGGCGGCGGCCGGCTAAAATACCCCCAGCCTCAACCTAGGAGCTGGCGAGCAAAAAAAGGGGGGGCAATCCTGCCTCTTCGCCGGATGGAGCTCGGAAACAGAAAGCAGAATGAGAAGTGCATCTGAAAGGCCAGAGGTGAAAGATGCTTCCAAATCTCTTGGGCTAATGATGAAGGATAGCGATAAGACATTGTAAATTTCAGTTCAATCTACTTTAAATGAAGATTGGAGGGGGGAATTCTAAACCCCCCTCGGACTAAGCGGCAAGCAGGCAAGCCCTCTTCATTTGAATGGAGAGAGGAAAGGACTGCTATTTGAACTAGCTATGGAAAAGAATTATATCGTATCACATTTGCAACAATTATTCATGGAATTCTTTTAAGAAAAGAAAGTAAATGGAATGGAACTTTCACTTGTCTTCCTATCGGAAGACGGGGTAAGATGGCTTCTGTTTATGTTTATGTTTTATTCAATTTATATACCGCCCTTCTCCCTCTTGGGACTCAGGGCGGTGAACAGCCACAATAAAAAGAAGAAATACAAAAGTTAAGATAGCAGATTAATAAATATTAAATAGTTTGGCCTCATTAATTATAACACCCAATGCTAAAACCCAATTTAAATGACTATGATAGGCTGGCTGCACAAAAGAGATGTGTCTTCAGGGCCTGACGGAAGAGACGTAGGTCTGTGATCATGCATAATTCAGAGGGGAGGTCATTCCAGAGAGCAGGAGCTGCCACAGAGAAGGCTCTCCCCCTGATGGTCGCCAGCCAACATTGTCTGGCTGAAGGCACCCTGAGGGAGCGGACTGGTCGGTGGGAGGTATTTGGCAGCAGGAGGCGGTCTTGCAGGTAACCAGGTCCCTTGCCCTGAAGCGCTTTAAAGGTGGTCACTAGAATCTTGAAGTGCACCCGGAAGGCCACAGGCAGCCAGTGCAGCTAACGCAGGAAAGGTGTCACATGGGAGCGTCTAGATGCTCCCAAAATCCCCCGCGCGACTGCATTCTGAACTAACTGGATCCTCCGGGTGCACCTCAAGGGAAGCCCCATGTAGAGAGTGTTACAATAGTCCAGGCGGGTGGTGACGAGAGCTTGAGTGACTGTGCGTAAGGCGTCACGATCCAGAAAGGGGTGCAACTGGCGTATCAGGGCGGACCTGATAGAAAGCCCCCCTGGCCATGGCCCTCATATGCTCTTCTAAAAACAGCCGAGAGTCCAGGAGAACACCCAAGTTGCGAGCCTTCTGTGTGGGGGCCAATGACTCGCCCCCAATAGCCAGAGATGGCGTCAACTGGCTATACCGTGATGCCGGATGCCACAGCCACTTGGTCTTGGACGGGTTGAGTCGAAGCCTGTTCCTCCCCATCCAGACTCGCACGGCCTCCAGACATCGGGACATCACTTCCACGGCATTGTTGGGGTAGTCCGGGGTAGAGATGTACAGCTGAGTATCAGTATCAGTATCACCCCACAAGTGAGGCGCCTCGAAGTCGACCTCTGCCCCCCTGCCAACACAAACTGCTTCCAATCAGAGAGATAGGAGGAGAACCACCGTAGAACAGTGCCCCCCACTCCTAACCCCTCCAACCAGTGCAGCATGATACCATGGTTGATGGTATCAAAAGCCGCTGAGAGATCTAATAGGACCAGGATAGAGGAACAGCCCCTATCCCAAGCCCTCCAGAGATCATTGACCAACGCGACCAATGCCGTCTCCATGCTGTGCCCGGTCCGGAAGCCAGACTGACGCGAGTCCAGATAGACAGCTTCATCCAGGTGCTGAGGGAGCTGTCGCGCCACCACACTCTCAACAACCTTCGCAATGAACCGAAGGTTGGAGACAGGACGATAGTTGGTCAGAACAGCCAGATCCAGAGATGACTTCTTGAGAAGGGGTCTCACCACCGCCTCTTTCAAGGCAGCCGGCAAAAACCCCTCACTCAGAGAAGTGTTGACAATTCCCTGGAGCCAGCCTCGTGTAACCTCCCAGGAGGCCAGTACCAACCAGGAGGGGCACGGATCCAATAAACATGTGGTGGCGCTCAGCCGCCCCAATATCCTGTCCATGTTCTCAGGAGTCACAGGATTGAACTCCTCCCAGGTAACATTCTCAAGACCTGCCTCAGTCAACCTGTTTGAACTAGTCCAGTCGGAGACCAACCCGTCCCGAATCTGATCGATTTTATCATGCAGATAATGCCCAAAATTTTCCACTCGACCCTGTAAGGGAACATCCCACACCTCCAGATGGAGAAGGGAGTGGGTCACCCTAAACAGGGTGGCTGGGCGGTTATCTGCAGATACGATAACAGCGGAGAAATAGTTGAGTTTCGCCGCTCATCGCTACCAGATAGCTCCGGTCAGACTCGGAGCGGGTGGCCCTCCAACCGTTCTCTAGGCATCTCTTCCGACACTTCATCACCCTCAGCTCCTCAGAGAACCAAGGAGCCAAGACAGTTTGGCGCCGGGTAAGAGGCCGCAAAGGCATGACACGGTCCAAGGCCCCTGTGGCCGAATTAGTCCAGGCAGCCACCAGGACTTCAGTCGAGTCGTGGGTCAGGGTCTCAGGTATCTGCCCAAGCTCCGTCTGGAACCTCTCAGGGTCCATCAGGCGCCTGGGGCAGAACCATCTCACCAATTCCGGTTCCGCCTCCCCGTGGTGGGGTGCAGCGGTTGGAAAGTCGAGTCAAAGGAGGGAGTGATCTGACCATGACAAGGGTTCGATGACTATTCCCCCTAAACCAAGATCACTCAACCACTGGCCAGAGACATAAGCTAGATCCAGAGTGTGTCCTCCAATCTGGGTGGGGTCGTGAATTAACTGGGTCAGGTCCATGGCCGTCATGGAAGCCATGAACTCCCGGGCCATCTCAGATGTCTCACCCACCGTTGGCAGGTTGAAATCCCCCATGACTAACAGCTCTCTACATGGAGCTCCCCTTGAGGTGCACCCGAAGACTACAGCTAGTTCAGAATGCAGCCGCGTGGGCAATATTGGGTACCTCTAGGTATTCCCACGTAACACCGCTCCTGCGCGAGCTGCACTGGCTGCCTGTGGTCTTTTGGGTGCGCTTCAAGGTGCTGGTTACCATCTTCAAAGCGCTCCATGGCACGGGACCTAGCTATCTGCGGGATCGCATCCTACCCCACACATCCATTTGGCCGATTCGCTCCCACAGAGAGGGACTTCTCCGGGTGCCGTCCACTAGGCAATGCCAGCGGGTGGCGCCCAGGGGAAGGGCCTTCTCTGTGGCGGGCCCTACCCTCTGGAACGACCTACCCCCCAAACTTAGATCTATCACTGACCTCCGCTCCTTCCGCCAGCAACTAAAAACCTACTTTTTCCAACAGGCCAGCCTGGCCTAACCTACCATACCTAGCCTTAGTTTTTTAGCAGAGAAACTCTTACATTGGGTTTTATGGATTAGTTTTAATGGGGTAGATTTTAGCACAGGATGTTAATTTAATATAGTTTTAACTATTTATGTATTTATTCTGTGATATATTGTGTTTTATATTTCCTGTGCACCGCCCCGAGTCCCTTTGGGGAGAGGGGGTGGTTAATAAGTCAAATAAATTGAAATTGAAATTGAATTGAGCCTGGGGGTGCCAACCACCACCTCGGCTATCACATTGAGAAGCTCGGGCAGGGCTGTTGATACGTAGCGGGGAGCCAGGTATGCAATCAGCAGACCCAACTGCCTCCCATGACCCCACTTCACACAGAGGGACTCACATCTGGCTATCTGAGGCACAGTGGTCTCCCTCAGATCAAGACTCTCCTTTATGACAACCCCCACCCCCCACCTCGACCCTGGGCTCTTGGCTGATGAAATGCCCGGTAACCCAGCAGGCACATTTCAACAAGGGGCACCCCCCCTCTTTGCCTAACCAGGTCTCCATAATATCCGCCAGGTCCGCACCCCTCTCCAAAACTAGATCGTGAATGAGGGGGGCTTTATTGACCACGGACCTGGCGTTACATAGCATCAGCCAAAGACCCAGGCCCTGAGATCCTAAACCCCCTGGGCCGCAAGGGGAGTCTTCTCTTTGTTCTCCGCTTGTAACTCTCCTGCATGAAGTTTCTTCTTTCTACAATCAACAATGAAGGACTTGAAACTTTCTCTTTCAACATTCCTCCCAGAGGCCCCCAGATCTCTCCCAATACGTGGATTCTTGGATTTGGACTGTGATAATTTTTTCTTTTATTTTCTTTCTATTCTTCATTTTTAAAAGTGAACTCTTAAGACTGTTATTCCGTTCGGACTCTCTGACGCCTCGGACTCCCTCGGCTGCCTGTTTTACCAGCGCCATTTCTTTACCAACTGACATAATGGCTTCTAGAAAGCCTCCAGCGGGAAAGTCACTCTCTGCACCCCTCCTCAGCTGCTTCCAGCTCGACTACACAACCAAAGTTTACACAACTTTTGCCGAAGCAGCCCGCTGAAAAGGGACCGCAGGAGCCATCAGTTGCCGAAATGTTTCGCGAGATAATGAAAAAGCTGACAGATTTAACACTTGAACTTAGGGAAACGAAAAGGGATACAGCGGAAAATAAACAGAAAATTGCGAAGCTGGAGGAGGGGGTGGCTGAGATGGGGGGGGAGGTTAGGGAGACCCTGAGGGAGGGCTTAGAATTGGCAGCTCACATAACTAAAATTGAATTTGAAAGAATGTCTTTCTTCCTCAGGTTCCAGAATTTGCCAGAATCAGATAATGAAGATCTTAAAGATATTACGAGTACAATATTAGCAGAATATATTAAAAAAGATAAAGATCAGCCCTGGTGGGATATGGACCTGGTTTATAGAATTAATTCAGTTTCACTTCCGGTTCCGCCTTCCAGCGGCGACGGACGAGTCTTGGGACTCGTCTGCTGTTTTGTTCTTTTTTCTGCCCCCCAACGGGGGCGAGGCACCCCCTTTTTGGGGGCCTTCCGTAGGGCTGGCTTGCCTGGGTCTGTTTATCCCAGCGGCGGCGGGAAAACGGCCCTTGTCTTCGGCCTAGGCGAGAGGAGACATGCTGCGGGGGGTTTTCCCTTCGCCAATGGAGGACGGCAACGAACGACGAATTTGAAAAGAGCTGAGTGTTCGGGTCGGAAGGCTTCCCGGGGCTTTGGCAGCGAGGTGAAGAGTGAGTGATTTTTAACCTTATTTGTGCTGGCAGCCTGGACTGAAAGAACGTAGAGGGGGGTGTTTGTTTGTTAAACCCCCCCTCGGATTTAAAGCGGCGCTTAGAAATGGCTCCTCGTTGCGAGGAAGCGGACATTTCGCATCCGGACTGCTTTGAACCAAGTGAAAGTGATTTGCGGCTTGTTTCTTTACAATGTATCTAAGTCCGGCTGGCTTGAAACAATTTTTCTTTTGTTATTTTCTCCTGCTGGCTCTCAGACTGGGCGGTGGAGGATGGCTGCCCTTTGTTCCTGAATGATTATTCTTATCTATGGAAAATTACCAACATCTCTTTGTGATTTGAACTCCCTCTCTCTACTAATGAAGAAATTTCTGGATTAATTGATTCCTTCCCTGGAGTGCCTTCTCTGCTATAATTATTGACTGTGAAAAGTGTTTCTCTTCTGGGTCTTGAACTTTTTACAACTTTCATTTGAACTGTTCTTCTCCTGACTTGCTTCAACGGCCCCACCCAAAAAACGCCATCTTATTGGCACTGACTTTAACAGCTTACCATGGCATCAAAATCAGAATTGGCAGGATTGGAACAAAGAATGACATCAATGGAATCAGTGTTACAAGCTCTGGTGCAGGAAATTAAAGCTTTGAGAGAAGATAATAGCAGCTTCAAGAAGGATCTTTTGGAAACACGGAAGCAAGTGCTGGAGAACACACAGAAAACTGAGGAGCTGGAAGGGGGGCTGGTTGGGGCAAAGGGAGAGCTTAAAAATGTTAACAGTGAGGTTGGAGAACTGAGTGGGCATATGTCTAGGATGGATTTTGAAAGGATGTCATATTTTTTAAGATTTCAGAACATTTCTGAAGAACCTGGTGAATGTCTTCCTGAACTCATGAGTACAATTTTAGCAGACTATTTACATAAACCTAAAGATGAGATCAGGGGGGACATTGACCTAGTCTACAGAATAAACTCGACATATGCCAGGATAAATGAAGTACCCAGAGAGATACATATTAAATTTGTTAGAAGGTCAACCAGAGAGGGAATTTTGAAGGCGCAGAGAGGGGGGGGCGTTAATTTACCAACAAAAGGAAGTCGCCATCTTGAAGCAGATCCCAAAAAAGATTAGAGAGATGAGAAGGAGGTATTCCTTCTTATCCAAAAAATTGTTTGACCACGGGATTTGGTTTAAGTGGGCGATGCTGGAAGGGATGTTGGTGTTCTGGGATGAAGGAAGAGTAAGGATTAAAACAGTTGTTGAGGCGGAAGCCTTTCTTAAAAAACATTCCTCTGTCCTGGGGAAGGCAGGGGGGGCCACGGTCCCGCCCGCTGGGGGCCAGGGAGGAGAAAAAGAAGACACAATTGCCAAGAGACTTAGATCGAAAAAATAACTTTGCTTTTTTATTAATATTGTATAACCTTTATATCTGGATGTTTGCACACGACTGCCAGCATAGAATTGAGAATTTAGGAAACATGCACTTATTTTCACCTTGTAGTATTTTTGAAAAATGTTTTTTCAATGTTTTATTATGAAGCCCTGGAAGGGCCAATGATCCCGACGCGAAAGTTCTTAAAATGTTTCTGTATCCCTTACCCTACCCTTTTGGAAAATTGTAAAAACCAATAAAACTTTTTCAATATAAAGAATTAATTCAGCTTATGCTAGGATAAATAATGTACCAAGAGAAATTCATGTTAAATTTCTCAGGAGATCCACAAGGGATGAGATATTGAGGGCCCAACCGGATGGAGTCTTAAAATATCAGGACAATGAAATAACCATCTTGAAACAAATTCCGAAAAAAATTAGAGAAATTAGAAGGAAGTATTCCTTCTTGTCTAAGAAATTATATAAGAAAGGAATTTGGTTCAAGTGGTTGTTGCCAGAAGGAATGTTGATATTTTGGGAAGGAGACAGGATAAAAATTAAAACATTAACTGAGGCAGAGACATTTATCAAAAAACATTCCTCCCAGTTGGGAGGTGAAGACGGGGGAACAGAGGGAGCGATGGCCCCACCTGGAGACAGGAGGGAAGAGTCAATTGCGAAAAGACTCAGGTCTCAAAAATGATTTTATTTGAAAGCTTATTGTAACTGTTGATACACGAGAAAATGGCAAAGGAAAAAATGATTGATTATATGGATTATAAGATGTAATTTTTCTATGTGCTTATCCTTTATTTTTTTAAATTGCATATTCATGAAGTTTTTGGGGAGGGACATCACCAACGGCAGGGAAGATGCCAAAATGTTATTTCACCTTGCACCTTTTTCCCTGTAAAAACTTTAAAAACCAATTAAAAAAAAGTGTTGGAAGACTAGGGACCAATTCTTCTCCAAAAAGTTTAATATAAATTTGGACCCCAAATCACTATCTCTCATCACAATTTAAAAAGTAGGCTTGTAATAAACATGGACATGGACCATTATATAGCAGTTAGCTGGCTAAGAAAATGACAGAATTATGCATAACCAACCTTGGATAACTATAAATATTTTGAACAGAAAATTACTACCATACAATGTGCTTTCAAGAAAAGATAACTATATATGATATTTAAGTTAATATTCTCTCATTAAATAATTGCTTTTAAATTTCTCTTTGATTGAAAAAAAGGACACTTTTACATTACCCTTTTCTGGACAGATGGAAAATCCCATTCCTTTATCTGTAATGATAGGTTTCCAAGTAAATTGTGCAGGATAGTTTTTTCGATTATATAGAGTGACTGTTGTTCTAAATCCAGTTTTTGCTAGAAAGCTAAAAGCAGGATTTAAACTCAATTCCCTTGTAGATAGCTCCAAAGCAACTGGCACAATTTTTGCTATTACTAAAATATGTCCAACATGGTGTTGATTTATTGAATACGTGAAAGACCTGTAACACAAAAAATTATTTTCTTCATCAGCCGCTTCATTTGGGAAAACAGAAAACAGAATAACAGAGTTGGAAGGGACCTTGAAGGTCTTATAGTCCATTCCCCTACTTAGGCAGGAAACCCTACACCACTTCAGACAAATGATTATCCAATATCTTCTTAAAAATTCCAGTGTTGGAGCATTCACAATTTCTGGAGACAAGTTGTTCCACTGATTAATTGTTCTAATTGTCAGGAAATTTCTCCTTAGTTCTAGGTTGCTTCTCCTTCATTAGTTTCCACCCATTGCTTTTTGTTTTGCCCTCAGGTGCTTTTAAGCATAGCTTGACTCCATCTTCTTTATGGCAGCTCCTGAGATATTGCAACACTGCTATTATGTCACCCCTAGCCCTTCTCTTCATTAAACTACTAGACATACCCAGTTCCTGCAGCCATTCTCTGTATGTTTTAGTCCCCTAATAATCTTCGATGTTCTTCTCTGCACTCTTTCTAGAGTCTCCACATCTTGTTAAAATTGTGGTGATCAAAACTGGATTTAAGTACCATATATGCAGTATATACTGTATAAACTCCTAGCTCTAGCTGACTGAGCTGGGGTGATGGTGGGGATGCTAAATAGGATAAGACCACTGGAAAATCCCAGGACTGCAGGCTGGACTGTAAAAAAAAAAAGCTTTTGAAAGAAAATAAATCAATTTTCTATGTTACCAAAGAAACCCAGTAGATGGTCCATGTAATCACAGGGCAACAGATCTTTCCTTACACAGCAGTCCCTTTGCTTCATCACATTTCTATCTTATTTGCATCCAAGTTTCTTTATTTTCCTTCCCCACTGCAGTTACCTCACTCTCTTATCCCACTTCTCCCTTCTCTTGTTTTGATTCTGCTAGAAGTAGAGAGGAAAATGGAAGACCATTTCTGGATATATGTGTGGGCTTTGCCTGAGAGAAAGAATGGTTAGCTTATGTAGGTAGAAAACAATTTTGAAAGTGGAATATCTTAAAGTCAATTATTTTAAATTAATAGTGATTTATTCTATTAAATTAATATAAATTCATTTCTTGTCTTGACTGCATTTTTTGGGGAGTGTGGCTTTTGGCACACATGCACAACTTTGGCATACATGCACATCTACATATTGCACCTATATGTAGTACATTTTGGGTTGGAGAAGAAACTTCAATACTAATTTCACCTGGAATTAACAATTATATTTTGAGAAGCTGGGAGCCCCCCCATCCCCGCTACACACAAACACAAACACACACGCACGCACACGCACACAGAGGAAGCTTGTAGTGATTTAGATTTAAATATTTCCTTTTTGGTAAAGATGATACTTGCACCACCTTGAAAATTTCAGACAATTTTTGACATTTATAAGAGGTTTTTTTTTTACTTTGATCCATTTAAAAACCAAATGAGTGGTATTTTTTAATAAATATAAAATATTATATCTTGTTCAATGACATAAAAAGGTCAAATTCTAGCATGCCTGAATATAGTATATATTTAAAATTTCTAACCTCAGAATTTCATTTTGCTTTATAATTTGTATTTTTTTTCAATTATGCTTACAGTTTTAGAGTTGGAACAGATAATTATTTTTCCTCAATTTATGTATGTTATTGTGACATTGTGGTCCCTTAATGTTATTGGTGCAATTACACATAGCCAAATACTTGCTAAGAAAACATCATTATCATGCCATCTTCCTTAGGGCCATTATAGGTGCACTAAAGTGTGTGCTCAATATAACATTAAGGCTAGAAACAGAAGTGTCAAGTGTTAAATCTCAAGCATGATTCAGAATAGTTAACCTGAGTTAGTTATTTATCTTCAGTGGTTTACTACCACTGTTATTACTAGATAAGTACAAAGACACTTGGCAATTAAGCTGAAAAAAGTTAGATACATGGATTCTCACTTGAATTTCTACATCACATGGGCTATGAGGATGCTGCTAATATAGTCAAATCAAGGATAGCTAAAATAGAATCCTACAAAGATTTTCAAGTCTCAGAAAGTCCCTCCTAGACCTCCTGCTAAATACCTATATAATTTAACCTTTTATAAACCCAGGTGGGTTTTCTTTAATGGACATATTAAGTCATTTCCTTCTACAGCAACAGACAACAATTACTACAAGACTTCTTATTCTGAAAGAGTCTAAATATGGATAAATAGAAAAAGAACCTATAGCAAACACTCTTCTAAACCTTTCTCTTTATAAGCAAACCTGGAGATGGAAGATTATTCCATTCCTTAAGAAATTGGATGGAAAAGCTACAAAATTTGCTCCCCATTTTTTTTATCCTCCCCACTCCCATTGCTTATCTAAAGTTCCAATAATTTCTGCTCAGAAACTATCCAAAAGCATAACAGTTATAGACAATAGGCAGCAGTAGGTTACTATAGCTAGAGATAGCTTTAGATTAGCTTTAGTTTTTATAGATTTTAGACTAACTTGCTATCCGTATTTTATTTAGCTACCAGTTCTTTAGCTGGTCTTGACTTTTAAGCACAATGAGTTCCTATCAAGAAGCTTGGATATTGTAATGTATCATGTAGTATGTGTGCAGATCCAAGCAATGTTTCCTTTTGTAATTGACAGATGGAAATATTATTATTATTGCCATGCCATCAGGCAGCACCAATGGTAAAACTGTGCCATTAGATATATTTAATTTAGGAATATTGAAATTGACTTAACTTGCTAAGCTCTTACACTGTCTCTAAACATAATTCTTATAATTTAATTTGGATAGGACAACATATATGAAATCTCCTTACAAAAGAATACTTAGTTTTAATTAACTTTTTACAACTGCTTTCCAACAAGAATCCTATCTGCCCTTCATCTCCTAGTGTTATTACTGAAGAATTATTTTTCTTGACTACCAAATTACTATATAGAGATATGAGTTTTACTTTTTGAAGTTCCCTAATGTGTCCTTCTCAAACACCACAGTAATATAAGTTTTTGTAAAAGGCGTTATGACATGCAACAAAGGATTAGTCCGTTGCAGTTCTTCACTTTTAATTTCTATTTGCATCCATATATGCACAGGTAGGTTGTTTATGATATGTATTTTTCTGGTAGTTGTAGAATGCACACAGACTTCTCCAAAGTCCATAGTGGAAGGACCTGGAAGGAATACAAAAGGCGTAATAGTTTTTAGAGAAAAGGAATATATTCATAAATCATAGCACACATCTATATATGCACAATATTCCATATATAATTCCTCATTTTTCTGACTACACATTTATGTAGGAACTCCCCTCCAAGTTGTGCAAGGACCACATCAAGGGAAAAATATGTATTTAGGTTGCTAATTCTACAGTACCATCTGCCAATTAACTACTAAGACATTTTCAAACAGCTTTTATTGATCCAGCAGTTTAGAACAGTTTATTTCTGAAATCATCTATATCTAGTTCATTTATTCAATCTTTGTACATGACAAAATGCACTACTGACATTGCTTCCTTATATTCACTTAGTTGTGGTAAAACTGTATTCCCTATAATGAGGCCCAGGTAGTGATGTAAATTTCCCTCAGATTTTAAACAGGTCCTTACTGTGAAGTGTTTGCACAGAAGTCAAAATATTTAACAGTTAAAATATGTATTTAACTTATTTAAAATATTGTTGGTTTTATCAACTTTTCAGCTATTGCCTATTTACTATTTGTGGTAGTCTAGTATTTTGTAGTATTTCAGAGGGTGTACTATGTATTCCTATATTTTATTGTATTTATTATAACTGTTTTGAAAATTACATTTTTAAAAACTGAAAACATGACAATACAGTTGCAATTGTAGTTTCCCTTTCCCTTTCTGTGAATAGGGGATTAATGAAAATAGATTTGCTCAAAAAAAGTTCAGCGTGATCAAGTTAAGAGAAAAATGTAATTCTTTTTTGGCAAAAATATCAAAATACTATATACGATCAAGAAAAATGTCCACAAGTCAACTCCTCAAAGTAAGTTAAGAAAAAGAGAGCAAGTCTCAGGAGCACTTAATCTCTAAGGTTCCATATTCTTCAAGATAATTCATTTATATGCTCTTCTAGAATTATTCCATCTTTGTCCAATTTTCCATTTGCTATACAATAGTTAATAATTAGGATAGAAAAATATGTATCAAATTACTATCTTACCAATGACTATCTGATGAAGCTGTTTTGGTGTCAAAATTAGACTGCAGTCTTCAATTTCTTGCTGAGACAATGGTTCAGGATTGAGACAACCATTCGCCTATTTAAAAAAAACCAGCCAAACCCCCACATTATTAAAAGAGCTTAATTTGTTTAGATAGAAAAATATCGCATCTTCTTCTCTGATGATATATGAAAGTCCTGAACTCTGAACTCAAAATAAATGTGCCTTTGTGACTCCTAAATTACAATGCTTCATAAAGTTTGGCAGGCTGGCAGAGTGCCTGCCTCCACTGTTCTTTTCCCATTTCCAAGATTTGTTGAAGACCCTCCACCTCCCTTGAAGAAATGTCATTCCCACTAAAGAGGCGCCAGAACTACAAGCTCCACCATCTCCTAAGACCTAATTTTCCACTGGGGAAACAACTCTTCAAGGTTTCATGTACTACCACCTTTGCACACAAAAAAACAACAACAAAAAAACCCCAGAGCCAAACAGCTACTTTTTCTAGAAATTCTGAGAAGTCTCTAGGTCATTGATGGGCAAAACAAAATCCTGGCTCTGGGTTTGGGGTTCATTGGCTCAGGGAGAATTTCCACCTCTGATCTTAGATGGGGTGGCACTACTTCAAACAGACCCTGTGCGTAATCTGGGGGTTCTCCTGGACTTACGATTCCTGCTCAAAGAGGTGGCAGTCGTGGCCAGGAGGGCCTTTGTGCAACTGTGGGTGTGGACCAACAATCCCTATTCAGTTACCCTGCCCTAGTCATTTCCCGTCTTGACTATTGCAACACGCTCTACATGGGGTTGCTCTTGAAGAGCATCTGCAAGCTCCAATTGGTGCAAACTGCAGCAGCCCACATGGTTTTGTACAGACCCTGATGTGTACATATATCATCTCTCCTGCAGGAGCTGCATTGGCTGGTGATTTGCTTCTGGGTGCAATTTAAGGTGGTGGTTGTCATATTTAAAGCCCTTCATGGCTTGGGATCAGGTTATTTGAGGGCCCGTCTCTTGCTGGTCACATCTACCCAACCCATAAGAGCAAGGAGGCAGGAAATGTTGTTGGTGCCATCCCCTAGGCCTAGGGAGATATACCTGGTGGGATCCAGAAGGGCCTTCTCCGTGGTGGCCCCGTCTCTCTGGAAATCTCCCAGAGATTAGAATGGCCCCAACTCTAGCACTCTTCCAGAAGGCGTTGAAGACCTGGTTCTGCTGGTATGAGGTGCTGTCACTGGGATGGGGGGTGGGGGTGATTTTATTATATTAATTTATTATAGGACTCTTCTTTTATTAGTTTTCTTGTTTTTTTATGAGTTTTATATTCTGTAAGCCTCCTTGCATCACCATTTGCAAATAGGCAGCAATATAAATTCCCTAAATAAAATTTAATTTTTTTAAAAAAAGTTGAACAAAAGAACAAGTAATTAGTATTCAGTAGACCAGTCTCATTGTAACCCTAACTCTAACCCTACCCCTGTTTACCTTGATTTTTGCATTCCTCCTATGAATTCACCTTCTTCTTAAATTCAATCCATACATTGTTGTCCTATTTATATTTGGAGGAAGAGCCTATTTGTTCCCATGTAATATTCTTTCTCTCCTTCACACATACACCCTTATTTACTAATATTTAAATTAAGAAAACCAATACTAGATCAAGATATATGTATCATGCAGAAAAAATATCTCTGCAATTACCAGAAATCAATGTATATTTATAAACATGCATTATTTAGTCTAACTACTAGATAGCAATTTCTTTAATAGCTTTCACCTGACATTCCCCCGCTATCCCCAGCCTATGAGAAAGATATATCATGCTGTCCTCCTGAAAAAATAAATTTGGTGGGGGGAAAAATGAAATAATTGCTACGTTATAATCTCCTGAACCTATGGAGTATAGACATATAACTAGGGGTTTGAGCCCCCTTATCCCCTTTGAGAGATAAAATAGCTCACAAGGTTTCTAAAAAAAAGTAAAGCTTATTAAAAAGGGGGGATGAAAAACACTTAATTTTTTAAATAACAACATGCCAAACTGCAAAAATTGAATTATAGAGATGCCCTAATTTAGTAATATATCATAGTTGGCCACAAGATGGCACTGGTTCACTACAAATGGTACAATCTCTTTTGTGCAATATTACAATGCAATAACAGACTACAAAAATATTCAAAATAAATTTAATATACACTTGCCAATCTCAAGTATGGTAAAACAAACTTGGCATTTCAAGTTTATTTTATCATTTTTATAGTGTCCCTCCCCAATTCAAAAGTCTCTAGGTAAATTATAGCAAAATAGAGTATTATAAATATAAAAATCAGTGATGTTTTTCCACAGTACTATAAATTCTGCTAACTGAAAACGCCATTTCCCTGGTAATTCATTTTAATCAGACATTGGAGATCAATAGTAGCTTGCTCCTTCTCTCAATCGTAGCAGGCAACTTCCCCAGGTTTCTACTTCTACTTCTCAAAAAAAGAAGGGTTTCCTTATCCAGTAGAGGGGGGGGGGGGGTTGTGTATTGGATTATGCCTACATGCCAACTTTCCCTCCTGAAAGTTGACTGAAGTTCAGACTCCCATTGGCTGTCAGTAAATATAGCGAAGGAGCTTGTAAGCTGCACATTTACTAGAAGATACTAAATTTTGGAGAAAGGGATTGTAGGTTGATTAATTAAACTGCAAATAATTTATTTTTTCTAGGAATAAATCCTATTAATTTTAATGGGACTTCAGAGAAAATACACAAAAGAATATGAAAAGTAGATTTAAATGGTTAATAGAGCAGGAATAAACAGTATATGATAACTCAAATATATTATATGCTAAAAGAAAGATACCATATTCATCAATACTAAACATACCTCTTTTTGTATAGATTTGATTTCTGCTAGCTGTTTACTAGTTAACAGGCTATTTCTGTTTACACAAGCAGCTTCTTTCTCCATGTTATCATGCTTTAAAATTCTGAGCATAGGAGACTTTAGCCCTGATGCTGGCTTTAATCCTATGTCCACAGGATTATTAAGCATTTTGGATATCCTATTGTATCAGAATAAAAAAAGATAAGTCATATCTAGCTTATATATTACACAATTTTGCAGAACTTTGACTTATTTACTGGATTTTATTAACTGAATGAATATGAAGGGGAAATTCTTGCAGTGTCTTGCCAAACCATTATTGAAAATTCTGATTGATACTCAGTTCAGAGACTACCTTTGAACTTTTTCTTCAAAAATAATTATTGCTTATTTTCCAAAGGTAACTTTCTATAAAGTGAGTATAAAAGTACAATTATCTTAACAATCTTTATCAAGATTGGACAAATGTTTTCTTGCCTCACTTATAAGAGCAAATAATAATGTGAGTCTTCCAGAAGTTTATGTAGAGCCTATGTAATACCAAGCAATTAAAAAGTAATGGGAGGCAGTTATTTTAGTTTATAACCATCAATTCTGATACAGCAGGAATCTGTATTTTTAAACTATTGACTGGGTGGATGGTGATATTAAAATAGGCATTCCCCTATTTATTTTATTTATGTTTTACAATTCTGTGTAGTTAACAGCACAACTTAATGGAAGTGACACCACAAATTGGTGTGGTGTCAATTGGTAAGCAGTTAAAATCAGAACTGATAACTGGATAAAGCAAAGAAAACTGAAATATCCATAGATTTCTATTCTAATATTCATTTAGATACACAGAATTATTTCAGCATTTAAGACAAATTTTACAAAAATTCCAACAGAAAGCAGGATTTCAAAGTCTTTTTGAAATAATTTTGAAAAGGTGCTTTGGGGTATTTGTGATCAGCTATCTGCAGATTCTTTGCAGCAGCCTTATCTTTTCTTTTCCCACTGTAGCTGCTGAATCAACCTTTCTCAACCTTTTAAGCCTGGAGCCCTTGAAATATTTTTCAGACAGTAGGGAATGTCTGCACATACAGGCTCAAATATAGGCCAGAAGTTACAAAATTATTATATTCCTTTCATGAAGCTTGTTCCTCAAATCTAATTTACCTTTACTTATCCCAGAGACCCCTTTACAAAACTAGGAGGAGGATGAAACCTTGCAACCTTCAGTACTCTCTCCTTACTACAATGGTACCTTGGTACTCAACTGCTTTGAAAGTACCATGAAATTTGATATTCATGCATTTTGACACAAAAATCCAGAGAGGTATGTTGTCCCCCTGGAGCTAAAATCAAAGAGGTGACTGAGAACCTAACTAAAATAATAAAACCGACAGACTACTTTCCCTTTCTACTACTACTTATAGGAACAAATGACACTGTAATGACTCCTATCCTAGCTTAAGAAAGTAAAAACTCTTGAAGCAGATTTCTTCAAAAGGAACCTTTTATTAAGCAGAATGGTAATCCATTAAAGGCAAAGCAGCATCTAAAAGCCTTTAGGCTATGCAAGTGTGGTTTTACTGACAATGACCCCTCCCTTCTGTCCAAAATACAAATTCTAGCCAATACACAAGTGTGAAACTGTTCCCTTGATTCTCCTGCCATGAGAATCAAATAAACCCTACATTCCCTACATTCCTAGTTTGACATTATAGCTCGATATCCCACATAGCTATCATAAACATTCCTTCAGAGATGTTGGGATCCTCTATCTTTCCGGCAACAGGAAACCAGTCCTAAATCTCAGTTGTTGTAGGTGCTGTTAGTAATTTAACTCCAAGGCCCCCCTCCTCCCAAATGAATGGCAGATCACGTAAGGGGTCTGACATGTGACACCTTGCAACCTCCAGTACCTCTCCTTAATACAGTGGTACCTTGGTACTCAAGTGCTGAGAACCTAACTAAAATAATAAAACCGACAGACTACTATCCCTTTCTACTACTACATGTAGGAACAAATGACACAACAAAGAACTTGGAAACAATATTGAGGGATTACAAACAGCTAGGCAAGAAAGTCAAGGACTTAGGTGCACAAGTAATTTTTTTTATCTGTACTGCCAACGAAAGGACAACATCAGGTAAGAGTACAAAGAATTATAGAAGTGAACCACTGGCTAAAAGGTTGCTGTTGCCAAAAAAAGTTTGGATTCCTAGACCATGGTCTGCACTACCTCCAAGATGGGCTTTTGACAAGGGATGGGTTGTACCTCACAAAGACAACCGATTCAACTTATCAGGGGGGCTTTAAACTAAAATTGAGGGGGGAGGGAGACCAGTCTTTAGGATCTCCAGGCCCTAATTCCAAGCAAAAAACACCTAGAAATCAAGTCAAATAACAAAGTAAGGAGGGATGGGAAGGAAGACAAACTCAAACACCAAATAGGAGACATAGGAGGCATACCCAGAGTCAGGCATAAAGCTCTCAAGTGCCTATATGCAAATGCACAAAGAAAACTTTCTTCCAACATCTAAAGAAAAAAATCAAGGAAACAGTCAGTCCAGTAAAGAGAGAAGATGGCAAGGAAGTAACAGGCAACAGTGAGAAGGCAGAGATGCTTAACTCATTCTTTGCTTCGGTCTTCACACAAAAAGAAACTATAGCCCAACCTACCAGAAACATAACTGGAAATAATAGACTGAAAATAAAAGTTAAAATAAGCAACAAAAAAACCAGTAAGGACATCTGTCTGATCTTGATGAATACAAATCACCAGGACCTGACGGATTACATCCCAGAGTTCTAAAGGAGCTGACAGATCTACAGACTCTTTCTGCCTCTATTCTTTTCCAAATGCTTAGTACAGTAAGTGGAGATTTAAAGTCATTCGAATAAGTAAAGATATATAATAAATATTTCAGTATTAGATAGGGTATTTTATCTAGCAGCGACTTACTGAGCTTCTTTTTTTTTTAAACGGATTTTTCTTAAATTGTGAATGTAATCTGCATAGTAGTCTTTATTCATTTCCTTTTCCAGTTCTTCATATACTGTGTAAGAGAACTCTGGATCTATGTAACAATATCTGGGAGCTTTTGTGAAAATGGTCCTAAAACAGAACAACTTTATCACTTTATCACTACATGGAATATTTAAAGATACAAAATATTAGTGCTTTTATACACACACACACACACACACACGGACAGAATAATTGGAATTTGATTTAGGAAAATATTAACAGCTCACATAATCCTGCACAAATAAAAATCACTAATAGAAGAAAATAGATTTCCAATATAAACATAATATTCACTATGGCAAAACAATCATATAAAATAATAAACATAGTATGTCTCAAGATCATCATTATTTATATTACCTGTAATCCTTATGCCACTCAGCGGGTCTTATGCTGGCTGGACGATCATTGGGAACAGCTACTAGTGCGTTGCTTAAATTCCTATTAATCCGGTGAGAATGTAATTGTGTCTTATCTGACTTCAGTAGTGCTATTGGTGCAACATCACTCTGTTGATCCCCCTTGTTAACTATAAATATCGCAGTAGCATTGGAAATCAATGGGGGTAAACCTTGAGTCAGGATTTAAATAAAAAGTTTATATATAAAGTTTATTATATTGGACAAGCTAACCAAAATATAAATTATTGCATTTTATTCCACAAATTCTATAATACTTAATTCACAGTAACATTTTATTCAGTTAAGAATCATATCCACACCTAACCTCTTAAAATCTAACAATTTTCAGACTGAACTTTTTAAAATGAGTTTCAGTAAAATTGATTGGAGAAAACAAACACAAAGAAAATAAATAAATTGCATCATTAAAAGAGCTAAACTAAAGATATTGCACAGAACTTAAATTTCAAAATATGCAGTACTATACATATACAAAATATTTCTATTTTATGGTAATATGATTAAGAGTTTATGCATAAATTAATTCCATTGCTTATTCCTAAAACCAGACAAACAAAAAACACCAAGAGATAGTCAAACTAAGTGTGTGTGTGTTTGTGTGTGTGTTCATCAAAAATCCTCTTACCTTCGCTACCAGTTGTGGTCCACTGGCGGCCTGTGGAACTGGCAGCAGTCGGACAGTGAGGAGTTTGGGGAGAAACATGGGCCAGTCCTGGAGTCTAGGGAAGGCTCGGACAAGGGCTCTGATCGGAGGCAGAGAGGGGGCCAGGGCCATCTGGGAGCGATGTGCTGCCTCCAGAGCCTCCAGAGTCTGACAGCAGCAAGGCAGAGGAATGAGGGAGAAGGCAAGAACAGTTAAGACAAAAGGGGCAGCTCAGGGGTAAGGCTTGGAGATGATTGGCCCCTCCCATAAGACATAAAGGATGAGCAAAGACACATGAGCCTTTGCAGGAAACAACTTTGTTCGTTCTGGTCGGTTTAACTCTGAAGCTACATTTTGATTCTGTGCTGTGTTTGGCCTTGCAAAGCTAATTTGCAATTAGGTATTCGGCAGCGTTTCTAGGAAGATAAAGGTGGGTGCTTATCAGCCTTATTTAAAAAGACAGTGCCAGGCTTCTGTCTGACTCTTTACAAACTACTTGTGACTCATTACAGGCTGTGAATGAACATAATTCACAGCCGTTGAAATAAAAAGAGGTTTTTTGGGACTAAGTGTGAATTTTTTACTCTCTCAGGAAGCCTAGGTGAGAACAGGCAATGGGTAGTGGACATTGACTGAGGCCGTCAGCGTGGCTCAGTGACTTGCCTGGTCGGTGTGTGTCATGATATATGTAGGCAGTCAGGAATACGGTCCATCACGTGGGATAGGACTTGCGGTGTTTGTTGGTCCCCAGCAATTAATCCCAGCAGCGGCTTGTCGTCAGTCACCAAAATGTGATTGTGTAAATGTGGGGAAGGGGCGTTGGAGTCACAAAATCAGGTCTTAAGTACTTTTGGGTGGGTCCAATATAACTTTGAATGATTGCTAAGTGACAGGCTGTATGTTGAGAACTACCTGTACTCTTTTGGAATGGAAAACAAGGATTACTAAAGCATTTTGGATTTTCAGATTTCTAACAGCAGTTTAGAGGAAAGTCCTTGAAAGGCTCACCTGGATTGTTCAAGGCATGGGTGCTGATTTTGCATTAAACGTTTATTTCACTTAAATGTCAAACTGAATGAGCAATTCAGATTATTCTGGTTCTTAGAATGTGTAGAATGTATGCAGATGCTTTGGATTCTAATTGGTGACAAGCAGAAAGCCCAATTGGTTTCCCATATTTTAATATTTCCATAGTAGTTCTTTTTCAGTACAAGAATACCTTTTTATATTGTTCCTGATAATTGTTTGCAAGTGAACTATAATTTAGTTCTGAAACTTAATATTCTAAATGGAAAAGTATGTTTTGCAACAGGAGCTTTACCAACTTTAGTGTACTCAAGTATAATAATTCTAGCTCTTTGGGATATTTTTGTAATTATTGAATGCTAACAATTTTTTTTATTAATTTTGATTTATGTATTAGTATCTGCTTTCAACTATTAAAAGAAAAAGGGCACTGTTCCTAAGCTACTGTAGCAAGGAAACGTTTGAGACAGCCAGGGCACTCCTCGCTCCGCAACCGATGAAGATGGCATACTGGGACACCCTACAAGAAAAACTACAAGAACATTATAATAATAATAAATTTAATTTGTAGACCGCTCCCTCTCCCCGAAGGGATTATGCATCCAGGCCATCCCGCATTGCCCGCAGGCACACATACTATCACCGGAACCAGGCAGAGGGGGAATCCATAAACAGTTAAATCGCTGCCCTCCGAAAGGCAGCTTTATATTCTGAATTCCACAATCTAGACAAGGCCCTCATGGCGGTCTGTGGGGTGAGAGACATAAAACTACAGCAGTGCCTACTCTCCAAGCATGCTACAAACAGCGACGAAAGAAGCTCAAGATTCAGAGACCTGCAGTCATTCTACGGAGGAGATACAGAGAACGAACAGCCTGTCAACCTCATGGAAAATGGTATCAGTCTATCACATAGATGACGAAGAGGACGAGGATGTCCATCAACTAAAGGGAACCAATAAATATGGCCACCAAGAGGAAGCCTTCAATTTACATAGGCTGTGGCTGGAATCACCCTAGAGCAGTGGTCGGCAAACCACAGCTCGTGAGCCACAAGCGGCTCTTTGGCCTCTCAAGTGCAGCTCTTCCTCCACCCAGCTACGGGCAGACTCCAT
Organism: Rhabdophis nuchalis; assembly: GCA_039707465.1. Lineage (NCBI taxonomy): Eukaryota > Metazoa > Chordata > Lepidosauria > Squamata > Natricidae > Rhabdophis > Rhabdophis nuchalis. Next base: position 3,427,035 of record CM077649.1, read on the forward strand.
CTATTGCATAGGCAGCTGCTGCTGCCACCGAGCCCTGCAACACTCAGCTCCCGCTGTCCGAGGTCGCCTGGCAGGCGCATGGGGCAGGACAGCCGGGCGCGTCTCCACCAGCTCATTCCGGCGGCCACCGCGGTTCACTTTCTGGGGCTGCCTGCCACAAGGGGCTGGGAGGGAGGTGGGTGTGCGGCGCCCGGACAGCCTCGGCGGCGCTTAAGGTAGCCGCAGCCTCGGGTGCTCCCCCGCCCTCCCGCTGCGGGAGGAGGCAGCTGTAGCCTCCCCAGCTGACATGCCAGTCCCTCTGCTGCTTCCCGGGGGGAGAGAGAGAGTGAGGGAGACACTGACAGACACACAGAGAGGCGGACAGAGAGAGACAGAGGGGGAGGGGGAGGGAGGGAGAGACAAACAGAGAGAGACAAAGAGTGAGAGGGAGGGAGGGAATCAGAGAGAGAGGGAGGGAGAGAGGGAATCAGAGAGAGAGAGAGAGAGACAGACAGACACACATACAGAGTGACAGAGATGGGTGGAGGGAGGAGAGACAGATACAGAGAGAGACACAGACAGAGAGAGAAAGAGAAACAAAAAGAAAAAGAGAGAAAGAAAAATAGAAAGAAAAAGAAAGTGGGAGAGAGAGATGAAAGAAAGAAAGAAAGAAAGAAAGAAAGAAAGAAAGAAAGAAAGAAAGAAAGAAAGAAAGAAAGAAAGAAAGAAAGAACTTATGACCACAACTGAGCCCAAAATTTTGGTTGCTAAGCAAGACTGTTGTTAAGTGAGTTTCACCACATTTTCCAAGTCGGCCACGCCCACCCGGTCACATGACCACTGAGCCACTCCCACAAAACAGGCCACACCTTTTGGCTCTCAAAAGAAATTTCAATCGTGGTACTGTTGATATTTGGCTCTATTGACTAATGAGTTTGCCCACCACCGCCCTAGAGTCATTTGCAAATACAAAAACACCTTTTGCCAAATGATGTGACACCTAGCTTGAGTTTGCTGTGCAGTGTTACCCACCACAGCAACCCCGCGCCAAGTTTCTCTGCACCAAACAGGTCCAAAGAAATCAAACACAAAGCAAAGAAGTTATGAAGACTGCTTCACAATTTACAAAGACATCTGCCAGACAGAAACAGTGAACCAACAAGCCAGTGTCCACAGAGCCAACAAGATCCATATCACTGTCAGCATCAAGGGTTCCCCAGGCCAGATGAAGGTGGATCAGCGACAACCATTGTCTCCTGGAGGACCATGGTGCCACACATCATAAAGAAAAGACTAACCCGCAACTACATCCGCCTCCAGGACTATCAAGGGAATAGCAACCCCATCCTCAGTGGCACATTCTAAGTGAATTTTAAACAAATTTTTGGACAGCTCCAATAATAGTAGTGGACGGCTCCCTGCCAAGCCTCCTAGGACTGTACTGGTTTGCATTCCTGGGGCTAGGAATCACAGGAGTGAATTCCATTAACAAACTTTCCACCAAGAACTTACTAGGGGAATTTGCTGCGGTCTTTGATGAAAAGCTGGGAAAATACAAGGGTACCCCCATCTCTTTTAATCTGGAAGTGGCTCCAATCAGGCCACTTTGCATTGAGGCTGAGAGAGGATGGCTGGACAAGCTCATCCAGTAAGGCATATTGGAGCCAGTCGACCATGCCCAGTGGGAGACCCCAATCATGACACCGGTAAAGCCAGACGGCTTGGTCTGGATATGCATGGACTACAAGTGCACCTTCGCAACAAGACAGAACTCCAAGCATTCTTTGGGCTCCTCAACTTTTACAGCCTATTCTTGCGGCACAAAGTGCCCATCACAGAACCACTTTACTGATAGTTGGACAAGAAGACAGCATTGTCATGGGGCCGTAAGGAAGCAGCAACATTCAACAGAGCAAAAAAACTAAAAACTAAGAAGCATTGGCTGCAGTGGCCAGAGTCAAGAGGTTCCATGAATATGTATATAGATGACCATTCGAACTGGTGACTGACGACAAGCCGCTGCTGGGATTAATTGCTGGGGACCAACAAACACCGCAAGTCCTATCCCTTGGATGACGTGATGGACCCTATTGCTGATTGCCTACATATACCATGTCACACACCTACCAGGCAAGTCACTGAGCCATGCTGACGCCCTCAGTCAATGTCCACTAACCATTGTCTGTTCTCACCTAGGCTTTCTGAGACAGTAAAAATTTCATGCTTAGTCCCCAAAAACCTCTTTTTATTTCAACGGCTGTGAATTATGTTTTCACAGCTTGTAATGAGTCACAAATAGTTTGTAAAGAGTCAGACAGAAGTCTGCCACTTCTTGCTTTCTGCCTCATTCCTCTGCCTTGCTGATGTTAGACTCTGGAGCACATAGCTCCCAGATGGCCCTGGCCCCCTCTCTGCCTCCGATGCAGAGCCCTTGTCCGAGCCTTCCCCAGATAACAGGACTGGCCCATGTTCCTCCCCAAACTCCTCCCTGTCCAACTCTGCTGCCAGCTCCACAGGCTGCCGGCAGACCACATCACCGTAGAAGACCCGGCCCCCACATCAGCAGTGCTGCTGGTTAAGAGGTTACTATCCAACCCCATCATGGCAGCTGAGATCATAACAATCACAATAATCTTTTACTGGAAAATATAACTTTAGAGAGCTCCAAAACCATGAGACCGTGTTCAGATAGGTAAGCACTTTTTATTTCTATGACCAAATTGTAGCGAGTACACCTCTCTCTCAAATTAACGTCCAACCAATTTATGCTAACTCATAATAGCTTGCTGTACATCTTCAAGGCAGCAAGATTCTTCCTGAGGCCAGAAAAGATAGAAGCAGTTTCCTGGAAGATTGAGAAAGTCATCTGGCCTTTCCATTTTCCATGTATCTTTTTTCTAATGTTTTATTTTTTGCTGAAAAATGGAAATAAATATTGCCTTCCCACAAAAAATATGAATGTTGCAAATGGCTGTAAATGCAGCCCAGTCCCCAAGCACCCAAAATGTGATTGTGTAAATGTGAGGAAGGGGCGTTGGAGTCACAAAATCAGGTCTTAAGTACTTTTCCCATGTATCTTTTTTCTAAATAATATGGGATTTTAACACTACCCTAGGTAAATAATGCAATTTAATCTAAAGAAAATCGAACTAGGTGTTCTCCTAGATTTCAAATGGAAATAAAACATGATGGTATATTTTTCATGTCCAAACCCCAAAAAGCAGATTATAATAGCACTTAGATTACAGACATGTGGTACAGTGGTTAGTATGCAGTATTTGCAGGCTAACTCACTGCTCACTTGCTAGGACTCAAATTATGACCGGTTCAAGGTTGACTCAAACTTCCATCCTTCTAAGTTGGGTAAAATGAGGACCCAGATTGTTGAGGGTAAACCACTTAGAGAGAGATGTAAAGCACCACGAAGCAGTCTATGAAGCTATGAAGCTAAGCTTATTATAAATTATAAAAAAGAAAGCAAAAGGCTAAAACTAACAACAGCACCTCCCACCCACACAGGAAATTAAATCCACATATTTAAAAATATAATTGAGACATTAAAATTTTCTCTTTGGTTTTTTAAAAAAATCACAGGAAAAACAGATAGCTTGTCAAGTCTTTCCCATCTAGCCATGATCTATTTAAAGTCCTGGAGATATCTGGTATCCTACTTATCCTAAAAAGCATATTAGTCCCAGGGAAATGAAATCAATGCTTACAAATAAGCTTAACTGATAACTCATTTATGTTAAGCTACATGGACCTACACATAATTTTCAAAATTAATAGAGCATTTAAATCAGTTACTTCTTCATAAAGACAGCATTTCGGAAGTCTATCATTTCTGATGATAAATAGATCATTTCTGTCTTGGGAAAACTGTTTGTCAGAAGGAAATACATTTCTAAGTAAAAACTTTGCATTTTTTAATTAATAACATACCAGGGTTGGTTTTCAGCACATTATTGGATACCGACTTGCAGAGGCCAGAAAAAACTAAATGTATTTGATGAAATGGTTTCATCTCTAAAACGGAAAAGTCATCTTTTTTGACTACTGGTCCTATAATATCTACTTTCTGCCTCACTGTGAAGGATCCTATATGTCGTGGGATAAATGAAAATATCACATCCTGAAAACAAAAACAAAAACCCACACACAAAAGTATTAAACACATTAAAAAGGACAGCAAAAGTTAATGCAAGCTGTAAAAAGTTCCATTTGTTACATTATGCTTACTCTCACTCTTAAAACTTTAATTCGGTTTCTTATATTTTAAAATTTTTTTTAAAAAAATTAATTGAAATGATGCAATGGAATTGAATGATATATTATCATGTTCCGTTTCACATATGAAATAGACCTAATACCAATTAAATATACAAATGGATAATGATAGAGAGAAACTGAGGAGCCAAACAAATAATGATAAAATAAAATGAGAGAAGTAAATTGGAAATTAGCTGCGTATTGCTTATATAATTTAATAAAATATTCTAAAAAATTGAATCTCACCAGGAGACAAAAAAGAAGAGAGCATTCCACTCAGCAGCTGAAGAAAAAGTTTGAGGATGTGAATGAACACCAGCAAAATACAGCTGAGTAGGATACAAAGAAAAGAGGAAATAAGGAGGATACAAAACAAGAAAACATAATTTAGAATTGAGTATAAGCTTGTAATTTATGAAGTATCAGAGAGATAAATATAAAGAAAATAATTGTGACTACTACAGAGGAAAAAATAAGTTACAATTCAAATATTGTGGACAGCAATGAGAGGAGAAGCATATGAAAGCAATAAAATGGCTAATGTAGTTTAGCCAAAAAGTGAAGAGAAAAAGGATTTAATGCTAATAATGGAAAGTGATGATGTGTGGGACAAATTGTGTTACATTCTCTCCTTTGCCATGGTTAAAGACAAGAACAGAAAAGCAGTAGCTCTTCCATCTCCAAGCACCATCTAGGGCTCTCTACCTTCTCTGCCCTAAAAAGGGCCAGTTTCTTTAAATATACAATATTATGTTATGCAACACACTCTACATCAGCGGTCCCCAACCCCTGGGCCGCGGACCGGTGCCGGTCCGTGGCTTGGTAGGAACCGGGCCGCAGGGCCGGAGAGGAGGAGGAGGGGGCAGCCCCCTGGGCAGAGCGCATGGGAGAGCGCAGGCGCGGCTGTTCGCGCCGTTGGAGTGCGGCTCTTCCTCCACTCTCGTCGACAGTGGGACTCCTGGGCGCCGACGCAGCAGCCCTCCTTACCAGCCACCAATTCCCTTCCTCCTTCCCCCCGCGGAGCCTCCACAGCTGGCATGCCGGCCACTCATCGTCTTCCAGGGGCTGCCGTTCCTTTCCCCCCCCACACACGGAGGCTTCTCAGCTCCTGGAAGGAGCCTGAGCAAGCGAACGAGTGACCAAGCACAGCGGGCGGGCGGGCAGGGCAGGCTAAGGCGAGTGAGCGTGGTGGGCCGGGCTGAGGAGGCTGCGCGGGGGGAAGGAGGAAGGGAATTGGCGGCCGGTAGGGAGGGCTGCTGCGACGGGGACGACGACAGACAGACAGAGAGGCACAGACACAGAGAGAGACAGGGAGGGAGGGGGGAATCAGAAAGTGATAGACACACAGAGAGAGAGAGAGGGAGGGAGAGAAAGAGAGAGACACAGAATGAGTGATTGTGCGTGAATGCGAGACAGACAGACACACACACACATAGAGTGACAGAAGGAGAGAGAGACAGAGATAGAGAGAAAGAAAAAGAAAGAAAAAAGTGGGGGAGAGAGACAGAAAGAAAGACACAGAGAGAAAGAAAGAGACAGAAAGGAAAGAGAAAAAAAAGAGAGAAAGAAAGAGAAAGAGAGAAGAAAAAGACAGAAAGAGAGAAAGAGAGAGAGAGAAAGGGGCTTCCCTTGAGGTGCACTCAAAAGCTACAGTTAGTGCAGAATGCAGCCGCGCGGGTGATTACGGGAGCCCCTAGATGCTCCCACATAACACCGATCCTGCGCGAGCTGCACTGGCTTCCTGTGGTCTTTCGGGTGCGCTTCAAGGTTTTGACGACCATCTTCAAAGTGCTCCATGGCTCGGGACCTAGTTATATGCGAGACCGTCTTCTGCCCCATACATCCCTTAGACCGATACGCTCCCACAGAGAGGGCCTTCTCCGGGTGCCATCGGCCGGACAATGCCGGCTGGCGACACCCAGGGGAAGGGCCTTCTCTGTGGCAGGCCCTGCCGTATGGAACGACCTACCCCCTGAACTCCGCACCATCACCGACCTCCGCCTCTTCCGCCAGTGTTTAAAAACACATTTATTTCATCAAGCCGGCCTAACATAGCCTCCGCTCTGACTAATCTTAGATAGTTTTTAAATTGGGGATCTTAATTGGTTTTAGCGCAGGTTTGTTATTTAATAGTTTTTAAAATTTATATGTTTTGTATTATTTTTTGTATGTTGTTTTTAAATTCCTGTGCGCCGCCCTGGGTCCTTTTGCAGAAGGGCGGGATATAAATTGAATAAAATAAAAATTAAAAAAATAAAGAAAGAAAGAAAGAGAAAGGGAAAGAGAGAGAGAGAGAGAGAGAGAAAGAGAAATAGAGAGAAAGAAAGAGGGAAAGAAAAAGAGAGAGAGAGAAAGAGGGAAAGAAAGAGAAAGAAAGAAAGAAAGAAAGAAAGAAAGAAAGAAAGAAAGAAAGAAAGAAAGAAACTTATGACCACAATTGAGCCCAAAAGTTTGGTTGTTAACCAAGACCACTGTTAAGTGAGTTTCACATTTTCCAAGTTGGCCACGCCCACCCAGCCACATGACTGCTGAGCCACTCAGCCGGTCCGCAAAACTTTCTTGAAAATGAAACCGGTCCCTGGTGCAAAAAAGGTTGGGGACCCCTGCTCTACATGATATATCTGGAAATATATATATTTGTGTCACAACACCCTGGTAAGCCCCAATTAAGGGAGGAAGGAAGTTGCTTTCCTTTTCTGTCTTTCGGCTCATCACAAGAGACCATGCAGACAGAAAGCTATTTCCATTTGTGTTTACGTTTGTGCTGATAAATAAATACACAAGGGAGACTAATATAGCTCTATTACAAGCTATTTAGCTCTCATCAGGTAGCCATACCCTTACTGGGATTAAATAGCTTGAAATAGAGCTATACTAGTCTCCCTTGTTTATTTATTTATCAGCACAAACGTAAACACAAATGGAAACAAAAGGCAACGAAACTAATAGCTTTCTGTCTGCATGGTCTCTTGTGAGGAGCCGAAAGACAGAAAAGGAAAGCAACTTCCTTCCTCCCTTAATTGGGGCTTACCAGGGTGTTGTGACACAAGTATATATACTTATTCCCCTGGCTCAGCTGATCGGGAGTACAACCAGTGGTCTAGTGGCAATTACAACTGCTTCACATGTAATACTTCCCTGGTTCGAATCCCGGTAAGGGTATGGCTAGCTGATGAGAGCTAAATAGCTTGAAACAGATCTATACTAGTCTCCCTTGTTTATTTATTTATCAGCACAAATGTAAACATAAACACACACACACACACACACACACACACACACACACACACACACTAAAGAATGAAAGAAAATATGCGGATACCTTTACAGACTTTCCTTTTATTTTTCCCTTTTCAGGGCAAATATTATAATGTGCAATCTTATGAAAAACAAATGTCACTGGAATAACATCACATTCATTTTGGAGTGTGCAAACAAGATCTGTGTGTTCACCAATGTAACATTCTTTGAAACTGATAACTGGTCCTGGGGTGAATGTCAACATGACTGGAAGCCCTGAGCCAATCAAACCCAATTCAACACAGTGGGGATTCCCTGAAAAAGATATTGAGATTGTATGTTGTGAAGAGAGTAACATTTTATCAGTAAGTTTTCATAGGATACAGGTGAAACTCAAAAAATTAGAATATTGTGCAAAAGTTCATTTATTTCAGTAATGCAACTTAAAAGGTGAGACTAATATATAAGACTCATTACATGCAAAGCAAGATCGTTCAAGCTGTGATTTGTCATAATTGTGATGATTATGGTGTACAACTCATGAAAACCCCAAATCCACAATCTCAAAAAATTAGAATATTACATGCAATCAATAAAACAAGGAATGTACATAAAACAATATTGGACCTCTGAAAAGTATAAGCATGCATATGTACTCAGTACTTGTTTTGGGCCCCTTTTGTAGCAATTACGGTCTCAATGCAGTGTGGCATGGAAGCTATCAGTCTGTAGCACTGCTGAAGTGTTATGGAAGACCAGGCTGCTTCAATAGCAGCCTTCAGCTCTTCTGCAATGTTCAGTCTCATCTCTCTCATCTTTCTCTTGGCAATGCCCCATAGATTCTGTATGGCAGGGGTCCCCAACCCCCGGTCTACGGACTGGTGCCGGTCCATGGCTTGATAATAACCGGGCCAGAGTGAGCGGCGGAGAGAGTAGCGCAACTCTTAGGAAAGTGTAGCAAATGCTCCGCTATCCTGGCGGCTGGCCAGGGCGCTCCCCAGGGGCAGGACGGGGGCAATGGCCTACATTGGGGGGGTTTGGGGCACCACCCGGCCCTACGCGGGAGGAAGGGGCTGCCAGGCCCTCCTGCCCAGGACGCAGCCCGTCCTTCCCTGCCCCAGCCAAGGATCCTTCGCCTGGGACCCCTAACAGCTTTCCCGCCCGGTTGCATGCAAGGTGCCCTCCCCAGGTCGCATTCCCATGAGACGCGGGTTCCCGCCTCGGGTTCCTCGTGACTGCTGAACGCGCGCGCGGCCCACGTGACTCGACTCACCCGCTGGAGGCTCCCACTGGTCCGCGGAATTTTTTTTACATGAAACCGGTCCCTGGTGCCAAAAAGGTAAGCACAGTAATCCCAGTCATTGAACCAGGTTTTGGTGCTTTTGGCAGTGTGGGCAGTTGGAAAATGAAGTCAGTATCCCCATAAAGCTTATCTATGGAAGGAAGCATTAAGTGCTCCAAAATCTCCTGGTAGATGGCTGCATTGACCCTGGACTTAATGAAGCACAGTGGACCAACACCAGCAGATGACATGGCTCCCCAAATCAACACAGACTGTGGAAACTTCACAATGGACTTCAAGCATCTTTCAGTGTGTGCCTCTCCATTCTTCCTCCATACTTTGGCACCTTGGTTTCCAAATGAGATGCAAAAGTTGCTCTCATCAGAAAAGAGGATTTTAGACTACTGAGCAACAGGACTTTGGACCATTGTGCTACATTAAGTCCAGGGTCAACACAGCCATCTACCAGGAGATTTTGGAGCACTTCATGCTTCCTTCTGCAGATGAGTGTCAACTTGCAAAACATCACCATGACTCTTATCGAGTTGACATAGAGAAATGAGGATTCCAGGAATTCCTGTGGTCAGAGGGGAATTCCAAACTGGCCTGTGAATGCACATGAATAGATTCAATTACGCTGCTAATTGACTAACGTGATTTATTACCAGGCAGAGGGGAGGGGGCACCGAGGATAAAATGCAGACACCATTAAATGATTTTCAGTTTTAGCTGCACCGAAGTAACGCCAGGATGTTGATCCTAATAAATGACTGGATTTCTTTTGAACTTTGTCTCGAGGCTCGTAAATTTGTTAGGTTTTCTTCTGGGATCTTCACAGACAGTTAAAACTCAAACTTTTAAACAAAAAAAAAATTTCCGGGTTTCCTGAATCCCGGCTCTCCAACCCCCCCCCCCCCCCAAATGTTTGGGCTGCTTGGAGGGAAAAATCAGGCAACAAGAGATACATTGCAGCTGAAGGTATGCAGAGATGCCAAGCAGGTATGCCTTTGTCAGGCGCAGAAGCAAGAAAAGATAAGTACTGCTGGAAAATCCCTCGCCCTAACCCCCCGACACAGGGAAGAGTCTCAAGCCAGCTAGCAAGGGTGGACTGGAGGTGGGACTGGGCACAAGCCAAGTTCCCAAACCCCAGATGGAATCCCTGGGAAGTGCAATAAATCAACACAGGGCAGCTTTTAAATGGACCACCTTGGCTGATGAGGGTCAATCATGCCGCCCAAAAGAGAGGGGAGAGATATCTGATCCTGCTGAGGGGAGGAGATGCAGACTGGAGCACAGCATCCCTCTCCACCCAACAAAAGGAGAAGGAGCTCGAGACTGCAACCAAGGCCTCTCCCACACAACAGGCAAGCTGCCCAGAGAAGGAAAACCCCTCCTCCCCCTCAAACTAGAGGAGAGGAAGACAGACAGCCATATCAGGCACAAGCATACAGAGGCCAACAGGAGGTTGGGGGAGTAGTGCTGAACGACCCACCCCAATTCAGGGGAAAGTTTGACGGAGATTCAGACCAGCTAGCCCTATTCCTTGATTCAGCTGATATCCACCTAGAAAGTGATGGGCACCTCTACCCATCCCTCAGAGCCATGATGAATACCATTGCAGAGGGTCTAGAGGGAGAGGCAATGGAATGGCTAGCAGCCCTCCACAAGAGGAGACCCCCCCAATTGCAAGACATAGATAACTTCCTGCAACTGCTAGAAGCCAGGTTTGAGGAGGGGGAGGGGGAGGACCCATATGTGGAAGAGGAACTCAGCAACCTAAAGCAGAGGACATCCGTGAATTTAGGAGGGTCATAGGAAAGTTACCCCCTTTACCAGAGCGGCTGCTTGTGTACTTTTTCAGAACAAGCCTGGACAAGCAAATTGCCCAGGTAACTGCATACTGCGACATCCCAAATCAACTCTCTGAGTGGTTCCGAGTAGCAACAAGAGTCGACAGTGGGCTACGCAGCAACGACATGAGAAAGCAATCAAGGACAAAAGAGAGAGGTCAACCTGACCTGAGACCACCCAGCTGGCAGGGAACCACAGCACCACAGCAGGCCCTGAGATGAGCCCTCCCTCGAGGTCCGCTGAAATGTTACAGATGTGGGGGGATGGGCTACGTGGCAGATGCATGCCCAACCCCAGCCCCAACCCCAAAACCAAGGCCAGACCCACTGCCCAGGGCACAATCAGAACGAGGCCCTAAACGGACCACCAACACGTCTGGGAAAGCCCTCCTCCTAGCTGCAGAGGCCCCTTTCTCCTCAAGCGAAAGTGATGGAACCTGAAGCAAAACCAACCAGTCACCCGAATTATGACAGCGAGGACGAGGGAGAAACTGACCCAATGGTGAGTGAATCAATTTACCACTTCCTTTTTTCAATATGCCTCACGGCCCAAAAACAGGAAACCAGGGGGATTTTCAAGCCCTAATAGACTCAGGCTGCACAAGTTGCTTGATCAACCTAACCACTGTCCTGAAACTGGGAATCAGAGCAAAAGGACTGGACCACCCAATCCGATTCCAGCAGGTCGACGGGTCCCTAATGGGAGGAGCCTATGCCACCCATCTAACTGAACCAGTGAGACTAGAACTAGCGGATCACTGGGAAGTAATTCAATTCATAAAAGCCCCCAAAATGACAGATATACAGGCACTTTCCTGGCTAGACATGTGGGGACTGACCATCTGGTGGCAAGGGGGTACCCGCAGACTTAGGATAGAAAAGGGGCCCTCAACCCCTCACTTGCCAGCAAGCAGAAATGACACCCATGCTGGGAACCTCCCAAGAGAGCCCACAAGAACAACTGGCAACCACATATGACAAAACCTCAGAGACTGAATATCCGATGGAATATCAGGACCTCGCAGAAGCATTCAGCGAGGCTGAGTGTGATGTTCTGCCTCCCCAGCAGGAGACTGACTGTGTCATTGAAATCATCCCCGGGGCAAAATTACCCAAGCCCAAACTGTCCGCCATGATGCCCTGAGAAATGCAAGAGATGCACAAATACATAGACAAAAATCTAGCAAAGGGGTTCATTGAGCCAGCCAAGCCACTGGTCGCTGCAGTAGTTCTCTTCAAAGAGAAAAAAGACAGAATTATGAGGCTGCGTGTGGACTTTTAAGGGATAAATGCCGTGTGCGTACACAACCTATACCCCCAGCCCCTCATGAAAGATATGCTATCTCACTTGGCCAAGGGAAAGGTCTTCACCAAACTAGACCTCAGAAAAGCATACTACCGAGTACACGTCAGAGAGGGAGAGGAGTGGAAAACAGCATTCAACTGTCCACTAGGGAGTTTCCAATTCAAAGTGATGCCTTTCGGACTGCAGGGGGCCCCAGCGGTATTCATGCAGTTAATAAACGAGGTGTTGCATGAGCAACTCTACAAAGGGGTCCTCATCTACCTAGATGACATCCTTATCTACACTGAGACCACTGATGACCATGTACCCCTGGTCTGCCAAGTACTGGAAAAGCTTCTGGCAGCCAATCTGTATGTCAAGCTATCAAAATGCGAATTCCACCATGCACGGTTAGACAACCTGGGTTACCGAGTGTCATATGAGGGAATAGAGATGGACCCAGCCAAACTGCAAGCCGTCCTAAGCTGGCAACCCCCTAACACCTGTAGACAGCTACAAAGCTTCGTAGGGTTTGCAAACTTCTACAGGCAATTCATCCCCTCCTTTGCGAAGATTGCTAGACCCCTGACAGACCTCCTGAACACAGGGAGCACAGGAACGAAACTTCGTCCGGGACAACCCCTACAGTAGGACCTGAACTGCTAAGAGGTGTTTGAAATGCTAAAAGAAATGTTTGCAACAGAGCCGATACTGAAGCATCCTGACCCCAAGCAACCTTTCGTGATTGGGTAGGCCGGGAAGGGTACAGAGCGGAGCGCTGGAGGCCGGGACGCCGAGGCTGGGAGGCCTAATAATAGCTGGGCCGAGGCTTTGGATGACACAGGCTGGGGCCCAAGGCCCGAAAATAGCTGGGCCGAGGTCGAGACGATCTAGGCTGGGGCCCTAGGTCGGAGGATTCCGCCGGGAGATCGCGCTGGGAGAGTGGAGGTACCAGAGGCCGGGAAGGCGCGAGGCCGTTTAACAGCAGGGCCAAGGCCTAAGAGGATCCAGGCCGAGGCCCGCTCCCCTGCCGCCCTTAGATCCAGCCGCCTAAGCCGAGACCCGATAAGGGGGCCAGGAGATCGAAGAAAGCGGGGCCTCGACCAATTAACACCCTAGGCCAAGGCCCGAGGCTTGAGAGATGCTGTGCTGGACCTTCTAAGGCTGTACCCGAGACAGTGCACCCTATATGGACTATTCTATTACCCAAGACTGTATAAACCTCTGTGAGCTGGACGATATTCTTACTGGAAATTAATTATAACATCTATTTTAACATCTATTTTAATACCCTTTTTAATCATCCCTTGCAACCAATTGATGCCCTGCAATTAATTTATGACCCGTTATGTACTAAAGGGCAGAACTTATCCTACTGCAGGAGTCCCCCCTCTCGCAAGTTTGGCCCTCCGCTATTACGAGGGCCCACCTTAATGAGGTATTAATTAATCCAGAGAGGTGGGCGAGGCACAGTCTCAGGGGGGTTTTATGCAAATTTATTATTCGTATTTTAGAGGGTCCCAGGGAGGGGGGAGGGATTAGTCAGGCTGAGGGCGGGACCAGTGCCAAGCCAGTGGGCGGAATTAATAAGGAAGTGAGTGGGTCCATTAAGGGGAGGGGGACAAGGGACGTTCCGGAAGAGGGTCATTCCATTCAAACGGTCGTGGGGAGGGGCAGGTGCGAGGGTAGACAGAGATCTCATCACCGGTTGGGAGAACGTGGCCGATGGGTACGGGCGGTCAGATGTCCCAACCCCCACAATCTAGGTGGTCAGGGTTCACAGAGCCAGGGCCTTAGACTGATGTTATGCAACGCCAGGTCTGTTGTCAACAAAGCCCCCCTCATTAACGACCTTGTGTCGGAGGGGGAGCCGGACCTGGCAGGAATTACGGAGACCTGGTTATGCCACGAGGGAGGACTTCCTCTCGTGGAAATATGCCCGCCAGGTTACTGCATGTTCCATCAGTCACGGGCCCTAGGCAGGGGTGGGGGGGTGGCGATCATTGTGAGGGAAGGTCTTGAGCTGAGAGAGACCACTGTGCCACAGATAACCGGTTGTGAGTCCCTTTGCGTGAAGTGGGGCCCTGGGAGGCAGCTGGGCGTGCTGATTGTGTACCTGGCTCCCCGCTATGTATCAGCAGCCCTGCCTGAGCTCCACAAGGTGATCGCTGAGATGGCGGTTGAGACCCCCAGACTGTTAGTCATGGGAGACTTTAACCTGCCATCGGTAGGCGAGACATCCGAGGCATGGACCTGACCCAAGTAATTCAGGGCCCCACACACGAAGGAGGACACACACTGGATCTCATTTTTGTCTCTGGCCAGTGGAGGAGTGATCTTGGAGTAGGGGATTTAGCCATCGTACCCCTGTCATGGTCAGATCACTCACTTCTCCAGCTCGACTTTCCCACCGCTACACCCCACTGCGGGGAGGCGGAACCGGAATTTCCAAGATGGTTCCGCCCCAGGCGCCTGATGGAACCTGAAAGGTTCCAGACGGAGCTTGGGCCACTACCTGTAGCCCTGACCCACGCCCGGATGAAGGACCTAGGGGCTGCATGGAATAGTGCGGCCACTGGGGCCTTGGACCGGGTTGCGCCTTTGCGGTCTCTCTTGCGGCAGCGAACCACCCAGGCTCCTTGGTTTTCCAAGGAGTTGAGGGTGATGAAGCGCCACAAGAGACGCCTAGAGAGGAGATGGAGATCCACAAGCTCTGAATCGGACCGAACACAGGTGAGAGCCCATTTGAGAACCTACCTTGTGGCGTTAAGAGTGGCCAAGCGTCAGTATTGTGCCACTCTTATTGCGTCTGCAGATAACCGCCCTGCCGCCCTGTTTGGGGTAACCCGCTCCCTCCTTCAACAGAGGCCGTGGAAAGCCCCTCTACAGGGCAGAGCAGAGGAATTTGGGGAGTATCTGCAGGACAAAATCGCTCAGATTCAGAGCGAGTTGGTCTCCACCGGAAGTGGTCTGGAGGGGATGTCAGAGGCGGGTCTTGAGACACCATTCTGGGAGGAGTTTGACTCTGTTACTTCCGAAGATATGGACAGGTTGTGTAGGCGACTGAGAGCCATCACATGTTTATTGGACCTGTGTCCCTCCTGGCTTGTACTGGCATCCTGGGAGGTTTCACGAGGCTGGCTCCAGGAAATAGTGAACGTTTCTTTGAGTGAGAGGTTCTTGCCAACCGTCTTGAAAGAGGCGGCGGTGAGGCCCCTCCTCAAGAAGCCTTCCCTGGACCCAGCATTGTTAGTAAATTATCGTCCGGTCTCCAACCTTCACTTTCTGGCAAAGGTTGTAGAGTGTGTGGTGGCACAACAGTTTCCACGTCACCTGGAGGAAATTGACTATCTGGACCCGCGCCAGTCCGGCTTCCGGCCCGGTCACAGCAGAGAGACGGCATTGGTCGCATTGGTGGATGATCTCTGGAGGGCCAGAGATGGGGGTTGTTCCTCCATCCTGGTCCTATTAGACCTCTCGGCGGCTTTTGATACCATCGACCATGGTATCCTATTGAATCGACTGGAGGGATTGGGGGTGAGGGGCACCATTTTACGGTGGTTCTCCTCCTACCTCTCCAGTCGATCGCAATTTGTATTGGCAGGGAGGCAGAGGTCGACCTCGAGGCCTCTCACTTGTGGGGTGCCTCAGGGGTCGGTCCTCTCGCCTGTCCTGTTCAATACATATATGAAGCCGCTGGGCGAGATCATCCGTGGTTTTGGGGTAGATTACCATCTGTATGCTGATGATACTCAGCTGTACATCTCTACCCCAAACCACCCCAACGATGCCGTCAAAGTGATGTCCCGGTGTCTGGAAGCCGTACGGATCTGGATGGGAAGGAACAGACTCAAGCTCAACCCGTCCAAGACTGAGTGGCTGTTGTTACCGGCGTCCCGGTTCAATCAGTTGACTTCTTCACTGGCCATAGGGGGCGAACATCTTGCCCCCGTGGATCGGGCACGCAACTTAGGTGTCCTCCTAGATGCCCGGCTGTCGATGGAGGACCATGTGACAGCCGTGGCTAGGGGAGCATTTTACCAGGTTCGCCTGGTGCGCCAGTTGCGTCCCCTATTGGACTGGGACGCCCTTCGCACTGTCAATCATGCGTTTGTGACGCATAAATTTGTTAGGTTTTCTTCTGGGATCTTCACAACGAGCTTTATGGGGATGCTGACTTCATTTTCCAACTGCCCACACTGCCAAAAGCACCAAAACCTGGTTCAATGATGGTGGGATTACTATGCTTGATTGACCAGCAAACTCGCCTGACCTGAACTCCATAGAGAATCTATGGGGCATTGTCAAGAGAAAGATGAGAGACATGAGACCGAACATTGCAGAAGAGCTGAAGGCTGCTTTTGAAGCAGCCTGGTCTTCCATAACACCTCAGCAGTGCCACAGACTGATAGCTTCCATGCCACGCCACATTGAGGCAGTAATTGCTGCAAAACGGGCCCAAACGCCTCCTGCCCCATACATCCCTTCGCCCGCTCCGCTCCCACAGAGAGGGTCTTCTTCGGGTGCCGTCGGCCGGGCAATGCCGGTTGGCGACACCCAGAGGAAGAGCCTTCTCTGTGGCGGGCCCGGCCCTCTGAAACGACCTACCCCCCGACCTTCGCACTATCTCGGAACTCCGCCTCTTCCGCCAACGTCTTAAGACGTACTTATTCCAACAAGTCGGCCTAGAATAGCCCCCCGTTTCTGACTTTTTAAAGAAAATTTATAATTTGGTAAGGGTTTTTAATATTGGGTTTTTAGCACGGGTTGATGAATTTAATTAGATTTTAATTGATATTTATTGTATTTTGTGTTTTTTAAAATGCCTGTGCGCCGCCCTGGGTCCTAACAAGGAGAAGGGCGGGGTATAAATTTAATAAAATAAATAAATAAATAAAATAAACAAAGTACTGAGTACATATGCATGCTTATACTTTCAGAGATCCGATATTGTTCTATGTACAATTCTTGTTTTATTAATTGCATGTAATATTCTAATTTTCTGAGATTGTGGATTTGGGGTTTTCATGAGCTGTACATCATAATTATTACAATTATGACAAATCACAGCTTGAACTATCTTGCTTTGCATGTAATGAGTCTTATCTCATGAGTCTTGTCGGTGGGCTGGAGCAAGCAGACGCAGGAGGCCTGTCTTCATGTCTCTCAGCTTGCCTGCTGCATGTGTGGTACATCAGTATCAACTGCCTTCTGCCCTGCACCTCTGCCTTCATCTGCTGCCATTGCTGTTGCATGAAAAAGAGTGTCCCACAGCCGGCTTCCTGCTCTGGCCCATCAATTCTCAGCTTTCCCACAGCCTCATGGTGTATCTGGATCACCTGCCTCTTCCCACGACTCTGCCTCCATCTGCTGCTTGGGCAGGGAATCAACTCACAGGGAATCAATTTTATTTTATTCAAATTTATACCCCGCACCTTCTCCAAAAAGGACCCAGGGTGGCGCACAGGAAATTTAAAAGAATACATATATAACAAAAATACAAATTTTAAAAAGCTATTAAATACATGCCCTGTGCTAAAATAGTATAAAATCCCCCTAATTAAAACCTATCTAAAAACAGTCAAAAACGGGAGGTTATGCTAGGCCAGCTTGTTGTAAAAGGTGCGTTTTAAGAAGCTGGCGGAACAGGCGGAGGTCTGAGATGGTGCGCAGTTCGGGGGACAGGTCGTTCCAGAGGGTAGGGCCCGCCACAGAGAAGGCCCTTCCCCTGGGTGTCGCCAACCGGCATTGCCCAGCCAATGGCACCCTGAGAAGGCCCTCTCTGTGGGAGCGGATCGGTCAAAGGGATGTATGGGGCAGGAGGCAGTCTCGCATATAACTAGACCCCGAGCCATGGAGCGCTTTGAAGATGGTCGTCAACACCTTGAAGCGCACCCGAAAGGCCACAGGTAGACAGTGCAGCTCGCGCAGGAGAGGTGTTATGTGAGAATGCCTAGAGGCTCCCATAATCACCCGCGCGGCCGCATTCTGGACTAGCTGTAGCTTTCAGGTGCACCTCAAGGGGAGCCCCATGTAGAGAGCGTTACAGTAGTCAAGCCGGGATGTCACGAGTGCTTGAGTGACTGTCCGGAGGGCAGCCGGGTCCAGTAAGGGGCGCAATTGGCGCATCAGACATACCTGATAAACCCCCCCATGCCACGGCTGTCACATGGTCCTCCATGGACAGCCGGGAATCCAGGAGGACACCCAAATTGCGCGCCCTCTCCACGGTGGCCAATATTTCGCCCCCAATGGCCAGTGTTGGAGTTACCTGGCTGAACCGGGGTGCCGGAAACCACAGCCACTCAGTCTTGGACAGGTTGAGCTTGAGTTTGTTACTACCCATCCAGATCCGTACGGCCTCCAAACCCCGGGACAGCACCTCAGCGGCATCGTTGGGGTGGTCTGGGATAGATATGTACAACTGAGTGTCATCAGCGTACAGGTGATATCCCACCCCAAAACCAAGGATGATCTCGCCCAGCGGCTTCATGTAGGTGTTGAACAGAAGTGGCGAGAGGACCGACCCCTGAGGAACCCCACATGAGGGGCCTCGAGGCTGACCTCTGCCCCCCTGCCAACACATATTGCGACCGACCAGAGAGGTAGGACGAGAACCACCGTAATACGGTGCCTCTCACCCCCAACCCCCCCAGTCGGTGCAATAGGATACCATGGTCGATGGTATCAAAAGCCGCTGAGAGGTCTAATAGGACTAGGATAGAGGAACATCCCCTATCCCGCGCCCTCCAGAGATCATCCACCAACGCAACCAATGCCGTCTTGGTGCTGTGACCGGGTCGGAAGCCGGACTGGCGCGGGTCTAGACAATCAATTTCCTCCAGGTGTCGCGGAAACTGTTGAGCCACCACACTCTCTACAACCTTCACTAAAAAGTGAAGGTTGGAGACCGGACGGTAATTTTCCAACAATGCTGGATCCAGGGAAGGCTTCTTGAGGAGGGCCTCACCACCGCCTCTTTCAAGACGGTAGGCAAGTACCCCTCACTCAAAGAAACGTTCACGATATCCTGGAGCCAGCCTCATGTCACCTCTCAGGATGCCAGTACAAGCCAGGAGGGACACGGGTCCAATAAACATGTGGTGGCCTTAAGTCTCCTTGACAACCTGTCCATATCCTCGGTAGTAACAAAGTCAAACTCCTCCCAAGATGGTGTCTCAAGAACAGCCTTGGACAATCCGATCGGACCATTCTCAATGGAGGGCAACTCGTTTCAAATCCGAGTGATTTTGTCCTGCAGATATACACCAAATTCCTCTGCTCGACCCTGTAGAGGGGCTTCCCGCGGCCTCTGGTGAAGGAGGGAGCGGGTCACCCCAAACAGGGCGGCAGGGTGGTTATCTGCGGATGCAATAAGAGTGGCACAATACTCATGTTTGGTCACCCTTATCGCCACTAAGTAAGTCCTAATATGGGCTCTTACTAGTGTTCGGTCGGCTTCGGAGCGAGAAGATCTCCATCTGCTCTCTAGGCGTCTCTTGTGGCATTTCATCTCTCTCAGCTCCTCAGTAAACCAAGGAGCCTGGGTGATTCGGCGCCGCATGAGAGGCCGCAAGGGCGCGATTCAGTCCAAGGCCCCCGCGGCCGCACTAAACCATGCGGCCACTAGGCCCTCAGTCGAGTCGCGGGGCAAGGCCACAGGTATTGGCCCAAGCTCCCTCTGGAACCTTTCTGGGTCCATCAGGCACCTGGGGCGGAACCATCTGGAAATCTCTCATTCCGCCTCCCCGCGGTGGAGTGTAGTAATTGGAAAGTCCAGCCAAAGGAGAGCGTGATCTGTCCATAACAAGGGTGAGATGACTAGGTCCCCTATTCCCAGATCACTCCTCCACTGTCCCGAGACAAAGATTCAGTCCGGGGTGTGTCCTCCCTCGTGAGTGGGGCCAAGAACTACTTGGGTCAGGTCCATGGCCGTCATGGAGGCCATGAACTCCCGAGCTACCCTGGAGGCCTCGCCTACTGAAGGCAGGTTAAAATCCCCCATGACCAACAGTCTGGGGGTCTCAACCGCCGCCTCGGCTACCACCTCCACTAGCTCGGGCAGGGCTGCTGTCAGGTATACAACTAGCATGCCCAAGTGCCTCCCCAGGCCCCATTTCACAAAGAGGGACTCACACTCGGTCGTCTGAGGGATCGTGGTCTCCTTCGGCTCAAGACCTTCCCTAACCATAATCGCCACTCCCCCACCCCTACCTAGGGCCCTAGGCTAATGAAAGGCTCGGTAACCCGATGGGCACATTTCTACGAGGGGTAATCCTCCCTCATGGCCCAACCAGGTTTCCGTTATACCCACCAGGTCCGGGTCCCCCTCTGACACAAGGTCATTGATGAGGGGGGCTTTTTGAACCACGGACCTGGCATTGCATAACATCAGCCTAGGGCCCCGGCTCTGTGATCCTTGACCTCCTAGTCTGCGAAGGGAGCTTGGGGGGTTGGAGCACATGACTGCCTGTAACCAGCAGCCACAGTCCTCCAACAGATAAAGTACACCCCGTCTCCCACCGCCTCTGCCCCTCCCCAGGACCGATCTGATGGGAAATCCCTCTGTGGAATCGACCTCCCCTCCTCCTCCATTTCCCTACTTCCGCCGGCCGGCCCTGTAGCTTGTCGCCCACCTGCCTGCCTGACCCCCCCCCTCCTCCCTGGAAAAGCCAAATTAAAAATTTACAAAGAAACCCCCTGAGCTTGCGACTTGCCCACCTCTCTGGATCTAACAATCCATCCTTGAGGTGGGCCCCAGATAGACAAGGGGGCCACAACTGCGAGAGGGGAGACTCTCGCAGACAAAGGAGATCTGTCCTCGAATATGATAGCAGCATTTAGACCGGCCCTGGCTTTACAAGGAGGCCGCCTAAGTTGGTACATCGCAGGTCGAATTCAAAGTAGAGGAGAAGTATATAATACAGTCAGATGGTATAGTGGTGCATAATGGCCAATACAACATTTCTGACTCTTGTCATGAAGAATACATAAAGATTTATATTCTAAAATTAAGCTGTATCAAATAACTGTGATTTCCAAATATAGTTCAAATGTTCAAGATTCTCAGTACCCTATCGCAATTTATGTACAACCAATAGTTTCAAACAATCTTAAACAACTCTACATATACTCTATTGTTATGCATTTTCAAATTTATTCTAGTGGAAATGTTCATCATGACATTCAGTACCCAAACTATGATGTTTGGCAGTCCCATCTACAACCAGAATTTATAATTTCAGAAAGGCTAACAAAATAGTGACCGCTAAAAACTGCATAACTAATCAGAAATGTTACTTTGTCCATATGAATTAAAGTACTTTCAAGAAATTCTATAGAATACAATAATCATGATCAATATTATGGTTAGAATTTTGATCTAATGAAATATATAAATAATTCCATGAGATTGTTATTAGAGCATTACAAACTTCAAAAAATATTTATCTATACACAACATTAATTAAAAAGAGGAGCATGTTACTAGATGCTCATCAAGAATTTAAAGTTTTTTTAACAATACATATATTGATCTCATTAGTTTTCCTATAAAATACATTTATTTTACACTTAATTCAGTATTTACCAATACCATACCTTGGATGGGTATTTCAGCACCAAGCATTGTGTGTAAGAAATCATCTTTGCTTCCTACAGCTTCAAATTTCAAAAATAAAGCATAATCTTTTCGTGATATTGTTCTGTCAAAGATCCTATCAATTTGCAGCTGCCTGTAAAATGGAAAATTATATTTATATTTCTTTATTATTCAGATTACTGATTTCTAACTGTTGATATCAAACTATATAGCAGACGAAAAGGGTATCGGATACCATCATTTTAATGAAGCACAGGCTGTAAATTTAACAAATCCAAAATCAGGATATGTTTTATGTAATTTCAACAGATTTTTCCATAATAAATATCTCATTTGTTAATCATAAGGCCACCTGTAGTACTTACGTTACATTATCTTATTCACTATTCAGGATAATAAATATTTCAAAACTTTATTGACATCTTTGACAATGACATTACTTTGGTATTAAGATTTCAACCTACCAACTTCCAAATTATTGAACACATATGCATATGTGGCATTTCCACCCCTTTTTATAATTTCTGTTGCTACATTGCCTAATTATACTAGTCTCTACTATACAATCCTTGAGCTTGCATAGTTCAATAATCTTTTAACAATCAGAGCTATCATCTTAAGTAGCACCAATTTGTTCTAAAAAAACCTCTCACCTTAATAAGAAATAAAAACCAATGATAGATACCTTATTTTTCCATTACAACTTAAAGAATAAAAAGAAGAATGTACATATTCCTCACTGCCTCTTAAAAATGGAATTCATTAAAGCAGGGGTGTGAAACTCAAGGCCCGGGGGTGCTTTTTTCCCCCTCTTTTTCGAATTTATACCCCGCCCTTCTCCTTGTTAGGACCCAGGGCGGCGCACAGGCATTATTAAAAACCATAACAAAAGACAATATATATTATTAAAAACATATTAAATTAAATCCCGTGCTAAAAAACCCATTAAAAACCCTGAAAATTAAAATTTATAGATAAAAGTCAGAAACGGGGGGCTATGCTAGGCCGGCTTGTTGGAATAGATACGTCTTAAGACGTTGGCGGAAGGTCCGAGGTGGTGCGTAGGTCGGGGGGTAGGTTGTTCCAGAGGGCCGGGCCCACCACAGAGAAGGCCCTGGGTGTCACCAACCGGCATTGCCCGGCCGGAGGTACCCGGAGAAGACCCTCTCTGTGGGAGCGGATCGGACAAAGGGATGTATGGGGCAGAAGGCGGTCTCGTATATAGCTAGGCCCCGAGCCATGGAGCGATTTGAAGATGGTCATCAACACCTTGAAGCGAACTCGAAAGGCCACAGGCAGCCAGTGCAGCTCGCGCAGGAGAGTTGTTATGTGGGCTTGCCTTGGGGCACCCATAATCACCTGCGCGGCCGCATTCTGCACTAACTGTAGCCTTCGAGTGCACCTCAAGGGGAGCCCCATGTAGAGAGCGTTACAGTAATCCAGCCGGGATGTCACAAGCACTTGAGTGACTATGCGAAGGGCCCCCCGGTCCAGTAAGGGGCGCAACTGGCCGGGAATCCAGGAGGACACCCAAGTTGCGCGCCCTCTCGACGGGGGCCAGTTGTTCGCCCCCAATGGCCAGTGTTGGACTCAACTGGCTGAACCGGGGTGCCGGAAACCACAGCCACTGGGTCTTGGATGGGTTGAGCTTGAGTTTGCTCGACCCTGCAAAGGACCTTCCCGCGGCCTCAGGTGAAGGAGGGAGCGGGTCACCCCAAACAGGGCGGCAGGGCGGTTTTCCGCGGACGCGATAAGGGTGGCACAATACTCATGTTTGGACACTCTTAACGCCACTAAGTAAGTCCTAATATGGTCTCTCACTAGTGTTCGGTCAGCTTCAGATCGAGAAGATCTCCACCTACTCTCTAGGCGTCTCTTGAGGCGTTTCATCTCCCACTGCTCCTCGGTAAACCAAGGGGCCTGGGTGACTCGACGCCGCATGAGAGGCCTTAAGGGCGCGACTCGGTCCAAGGCCCCCGTGGCCGCACTATACCATGCAGCCACCAGATCCTCAGTTGAGTCGCGGGGCAGGGACACAGGTATTGGCCCAAGCTCCCTCTGGAACATTTCAGGGTCCATCAGGCGCCTGGGGCGGAACCAACTCGATGTCTCCGGTTCCGCCTCCCCGCGGTGGGGTGTGACGGTTGGAAAGTCCATCTGAAGGAGAGAGTGATCTGTCCATGACAAGGGTAAGATGACTAAATCCCCTGTTCCGAGATCACTTCTCCACTGTCCAGAGACAAAAATCAGATCCAGCGTGTGTCCTCCCTCGTGAGTGGGGCCCTGAACTACTTGGGTCAGGTCCTTTGCCGTCATGGAAGCCATGAACTCCTGGGCTGCCTCGGATGTTTCGCCCGCCGATGGCAGGTTAAAGTCCCCCATGACTACCAGTCTGGGGGTCTCCACCGCCATCTCGGCGATCACCTTGAGTAGCTCGGGCAGGGCTGCTGCTACATAGCAGGGAGCCAGGTATACAATCTGGCCCACAGGATTTAAATCTGGCCCACAGGACCATCCAGGAAATAGCAAATGAGTGGCCCGTAGTACCTCTGCAAAGTGGCACATACACACACACACACACGCGGCCCATTTTTGGCCAAAATGGATAGATAGATAGATAGATAGATAGATAGATAGATAGATAGATAGATAGATAGATAGATAGATAGATTTTATTTTCTATACCGCGTCCTCTCCCCAGGGGGACTCGGAGCGGTGCACAGGGAAAATTAAAACAACATAAAATATATACATAAATAAATACAATAAAAACAAATTAAATCAACTGTCCCTGCACTAAAATCCCCATTTTTAAAATTAACATTCCCTAATCCCTGAGGTAGAGACTAACCTAGGCCGGCCAAGCAGAAAAAGTGAGTTTTTAATTTCTGACGGAAGGAGCGGAGGTCCGTAGTTGTTCTAATGTCGGGGGGAAGGTCGTTCCAGAGGGCTGGGCCCGCCACAGAGAAGGCCCTTCCCCTGGGCGTCGCCCGCTGACAAAGTCTAGTGGACGGCACCCGGAGAAGTCCCTCTCTGTGGGAGCGAATCGGCCGGGAAGATGTATGGGGCAGAATCCGATCCCGCAGATAGCTAGGTCCCGAGCCATGGAGCGCTTTAAAGATGAGAACTAGCACCTTGAAGCGCACCCGAAAGACGACAGGTAGCCAGTGCAGCTCGCGCAAGAGCGGTGTTACATGGGTATACCTTGCGGTACCCATTATTGCTCGCGCGGCTGCATTCTGGACCAGCTGAAGTCTTCGGGTGCACCTCAAGGGGAGCCCCATGTAGAGAGAGTTACAATAGTCCAGTCGGAATGTCACGAGAGCATGAGTGACTGTGCGGAGGGCGTCCCGATCCAATAGGGGGCGCAACTGGCGAACCAGGCGAACCTGGTAAAACGCCCTCCTGGCCACGGCTGTCACTTGATCTTCCATGGACAGCCGGGCATCCAGGAGGACACCCAAGTTGCGCACCCCATCCACAGGGGCAAGATGTTCGCCCCCCTATGGCCAGCGATGGAATCAGCTGGTTGAATCGGGCAGCCGGAAACCACAGCCACTCGGTCTTGGTCGAGTTGAGTCCGAGTCCGTTACTTCCCATCCAGATCCGTACGGCTTCCAGGCACTGGCACATCACTGCTACGGCATCGTTGGGGTGGTTTGGGGTAGATATATATACAGCTGAGTATCATCAGCGTAGAGATGGTACTCTACCCCAAAGCCACGGATGATCTCACCCAGCGGCTTCATATATGTGTTGAACAAAATGGAGCCTCTGGAGACCTCCCCGGGCCTGTTATAAGCTGAAATGGAGCCTCCATGGGTCAGATCCACTCTTCCCCACCCCATTTCCCATGGCTTTACTGTACTCACTTTTCGAATGGTTCCCAAAGAGGCTGACCCACATGGCAGAGAAGCCCAAGTCTTTTATTCAGAAGCCTGTGAAACTGTAAGAAGGCGAGATGTAAGGAAACAGTTTTCCCCATCTGAATAAAAGACAACTTCCCTGCCATGAGGGCCAGCAGGCATAGTTTGGGTCCAGTCTGGCTGGTGATGAGCAGCCTCCTGCTTGCTGCTGACTAGCTAGTTCAAATGAGCAGCTTCAGGGATTGGGGCATGGCAGACAATCAACAAGGGGCTTCCAGTTCAGCCTGATAAGACAAAGGAAACAACCTCCTCATTGATTGGCTGCTGCTGCTGCTGCCTCAATCCCTGAAGCAGGAGGCTGCTGAGGCCCAGTCCAGCCTGAGCCTGCTGGCCACATGGCCCCAGCCAAAGTTTTACTTAGAAGCTCTTGAAGCTTCAGAGTAGCTTCACATTCTTACAGCTTTGCCATTATCTAAATAAACCACCAGTGGGTCAGCCTCTTCTGGAGTTCTGGAGATCTTCAAAAAGTAAATAATCCATGGGAAATGCGATGAGGAGGAGTAAGAGGAATCTGGAATGCTAGCATAGCAGGCCCAGTCTGTGGAGGATGGGGGAAGCAACTGTGGGGATCCCACGGGAGCATGAGGTATCTCAGTGGATTGGGGAGGCCTTGGATGCCCTGCTGCAGCACTAGGCCCCACATGTTCTTCCCCACTCTGAGATACCTCATGTGCATGTGATTAACAAATGCATTGGGGAAAGCAGGGAGTGATCACATTCATTTAACGTGATTCAATCAAATGAATCCTCAGGTTACAAATGTAATTGGCAGACTATTACATTCGTAACTCGAGGATTGCCTATATAATGAGAGTGAGGGAAGGTCTCAGGGAAGTCATGCCTTAGCGCTTGGCCACTAAAGCCCCCCCCCACCGAAAGTCCCATGCCACACCCACCATGGTCATGCCCACCATGGCCATGCCCCCTGGGCATGTCCCAGCCCAGCCCTCCGAGGTAAAACACAACCCTGATGCAGCTCTCAATGAAATTGAGTTTGACAACCCTGTATTAAAGCATTTCACCTAATTTAGAAAGAGTAATTTATTCTATTTATTCTCCAGCAGCAAGCAGGAGGTGATGAGCAGCCTCCTGCTTGCTGCTGACTAGCTAGCTTGTCCTATGTATGTTGCAGGGCAGATTTTGTTGCAGCTATTTTTTGGTCAGTGCTGAAGGCTGTCTTGATATTGTGCTTGTGGAGACAGTCTTCAGTACTGACCAAAAAATAGTCAACATATTAAGAAACCCCAAAGATAAGATCCAGCTAGAAAACCAAGGAGTCTACAAAATACCATGCAAAATCTACCCTCCCACATACATTGGACAAACTAATAGGAGAATAAATGCACGCATCACAGAACACAAGAACACAGTCAGGAAAAAAAAACTTCCTCCCTTTTCCAGCACCTTAAAGCTACAGGACATGAAATTGATTTTGAAGGAACCAAATTAATCTCCAAAACTGAATACTTCAAGAGAATAATTATGGAAGCCATCGAAATAGAGAAACACCCCCACAACATGAATAAACGTGACAATATCTCCCGCCTACCAGACATCTGGAAACGAGCCCTAGTCAACAAACGAGTCCCACCCACCACCCAGGTCATTGCAACAGAAAAGAACAACGGACACACAGCCAGCACCTCAGCCACACAGGATGATACGAAACAGCAGACCAATCTAGAAACACCAACTCCATCTACCAATCATGATGCAATTACACAGCCAATCAATCCACTTACAGCAACAAAGCCAGCACTCCACACACCCCCACCAAGATTTATAGAAAGACGGCAGCTCCGACCACGCTTTACTCGCACAAAACAAAGTTGAAAACACCAGTCTGAAGATGGGGAGTGGGACCTCGCTGAAACGTTGCCAAGACAACCTCAATCTTAAATGGGAAAAGATCTGAATACAACAAGACCAGTGTGTGTGTGTGCGTGTGTGTGCATGTGTGTGTATACATACACATATGTATATCTATGTATGTATATATGTATATATATGTGTGTGTATATATGTATGTATATATATATATACATACATAAACACACATACTTACATACATACATACATACACACGCAATAGAGCTTTTATCATTTGCATTGTGCTCATTACTGCAGTTTACAAAACCACTTACTTTGGACTAAAAGAAAGAAAAACCACAGTCTTCTGATAAGGTTGTAGTGTTCCTTCATTAGGAATGCAAGTAATCAGCGTTGAAACATCTGTTCCTTGATTTCCAGGATAATCTTTTAAAACAGCATTTGAACTCTGCTTAATATCTGTGCCCTTTAGGAAAACATAAAATGAATATGCTAAAATTTAATTACTCCATGTATTTACATGGATGTTTCATATATAAGGTTAATAAATGTACTGAAAAACTAAAGAATTATAAAAATGTGAACAAAACTTGCCACTAAGTCTAAACCCACTAATCTTTCCTTTAAAAGAGAGGTGTTAAACTCAAGACCTGTGGGCCAATGTGGTCGGATCCAGGTGCACAGCCATTCTGGAAACTACGGGGCTGGCCTGCTTCACTTCAGACTGGCCCATGCCATTTGGGCAGGCACACATGTGCACAGGAGGTAGCGGGCACGTGTGTGCCCCCTGGGATGGAGTGGCCCAGGTCTATGCGCACAGGAGGCGTTGGGCCAGTGTCACCTCAGCCCAGCCCACCCCATCTCAGTGTGGCTGCCACCAGGTTTCAGATAAGTGCCATGCCCGCACCTGCATCTCCAGCCTTTCAGGAGTGAGTGAGTTTGTGTGTGTATGTGTGTCCGCATGCACAGGGAGGGAGCTATCCAGGAGCAGGGGCTCCACAACTGGTCCTCCAAAAAAAGGTGTGGCAGTGGGGGCACCAGCACCTGTAGCATGCAGAGTCAGGGGGAGGCACATGATGCAGACCACAGGATGCATCTGCTCCATCCCACATGGCTGGAACAGGCAGGCGGCTGCCTGGCGCATCCAACAAGCCGGAACACATACTTCTCCCCTGCACCTTTGTGGGCTGAGACAAGGTTAGGCAGGCGGTGGGGCAGCTGTTGCCAGACACTTATTTATTTATTTTTTATTTTTTCGAATTTATACCCCACCCTTCTCCTTGTTAGGACCCAGGGCGGTGCACAGGCATTATTAAAAACCATAACAAAAGACAACATACATTATTAAAAACATATTAAATTAAATCCCGTGCTAAAAAAACCCATTTAAAACCCTGAAAATTAAAATTTATAGATAAAAGTCAGAAACGGGGGGCTATGCTAGGCCGGCTTGTTTGGAATAGATACGTCTTAAGACGTTGGCGGAAGAGGCGGAGGTCTGAGGTGGTGCATAGGTCGGGGGGTAGGTCATTCCAGAGGGCCGGGCCCCCCACAGAGAAGGCTCTTCCCCTGGGTGTCGCCAACCGGCATTGTCGGCCGACGGTACCCGGAGAAAACCCTCTCTATGGGAGCGGATCGGAGGAGGGGATGTATGGGGCAGAAGGCGGTCTCGTATATAGCTAGGGCCCGAGCCATGGAGCGATTTGAAGATGGTCGTCAACACCTTGAAGCGCACTCGAAAGGCCACAGGTAGACAGTGCAGGTCGCGCAGGAGAGTTGTTATGTGGGCTTGCCTTGGGGCACGCATAATCACCCGTGCGGCCGCATTCTGCACTAACTGTAGCCTTCGAGTGCACCTCAAGGGGAGCCCCATGTAGAGAGCGTTACAGTAATCCAGCCAGGATGTCACAAGCGCTTGAGTGACTGTGCGAAGGGCCCCCCGGTCCAGTAAGGGGCGCAACTGGCGTATCAGGCGTACCTAATAAAATGCCCTCCTGGCCACAGCCGTCACATGGTCCTCCATGGACAGCCGGGAATCCAGGAGGACACCCAAGTTGCGTGCCCTCTCCACGGGGGCCAGTTGTTCGCCCCCAATGGCCAGTGTTGGACTTATCTGGCTGAACCGGGGTGCCGGAAACCACAGCCACTCGGTCTTGGATGGGTTGAGCTTGAGTTTGTTACTACCCATCCAGACCCGTACGGCCTCCAAGCACCGGGACAGCACCTCGACGGCATCGTCGGGGTGGTTTGGGGTAGATATGTACAGCTGGGTGTAGTCAGCGTACAGATGGTATTCCACCCCAAAACCATGGATGACCTCGCCCAGCGGCTTCATGTAGGTGTTGAACAGAAGTAGCGAGAGGACGGACCCCTGAGGAACCCCACATGTGAGGGGCCTCAGGGCTGACCTCTGCCCTCCTGTCAACACCCATTGCGACCGACCAGAGAGGTAGGACGAGAACCACCGCAGAACGGTACCTCTCAGCCCCAACCCCCCCAATCGGTGCAATAAGATACCATGGTCGATGGTATCAAAAGCCGCAGAGAGGTCTAATAGGACTAGGATAGAGGAGCAACCTCTATCCCGTGCCCTCCAGAGAAAAAGTGAAGGTTGGAGTCCGGACGGTAATTTTCCAACAATGCTGGGTCCAGGGAAGGCTTCTTGAGGAGGGGCCTCACCACCGCCTCTTTCAAGGCGGTAGGTAAGAACCCCTCACTCAAAGACGTATTCACAATATCCTGGAGCCAGTCTCGTGTCACCTCCCAGGATGCCAGTACAAACCAGGAGGAACACGGGTCCAATAAACATGTGGTGACCCTAAGGTTCCTCAGCAACCTGTCCATATCCTCGGTAGTGACAAAATCAAACTCCTCCCAAGGTGTTATCTCAAGACCAGCACCGGACAAATCGACTGGATCACTTTCAGTGGAGGGCAACTCGTTCCGAATTTGAGTAATTTTGTTCCTGCAGAAACACTCCAAATTCCTCTGCTCGACCCTGCAAAGGGGCTTCCCGCGGCCTCAGTTGAAGGAGGGAGCGGGTCACCCCAAACAGGGCGGCAGGGCGGTTTTCCGCGGACGCGATAAGGGTGGCACAATACTCACATTTGGCCACTCTTAACGCCACTAAGTAAGTCCTAATATGGTCTCTCACTAGTGTTCAGTCAGCTTCGGATCGAGAAGATCTGCACCTACTCTCTAGGCGTCTCTTGCGGCGTTTCATCTCCCGCAGCTCCTCGGTAAAGGGGCCTGGGTGACTCGACGCCGCATGAGAGGCTGCAAGGGCGCGACTCTGTCCAAGGCCCCCGTGGCCGCACTATACCATGCGGCCACTAGGTCCTCAGTCGAGTTGTGGGGCAGGGACACAGGTATTGGCCCAAGCTCCCTCTGGAACCTTTCAGGATCCATCAGGTGCCTGGGGCGGAACCAACTCGATGTCTCCGGTTCCGCCTCCCCGCGGTGGGGTGTGATGGTTGGAAAGTCCATCTGAAGGAGAGAGTGATCTGTCCATGACAAGGGTAAGATGACTAAATCCCCTGTTCCGAGATCACTTCTCCACTGTCCAGAGACAAAAATCAGATCCAGCGTGTGTCCTCCCTCGTGAGTGGGGCCCTGAACTACTTGGGTCAGGTCCATGGCCGTCATGGAAGCCATGAACTCCCGGGCTGTTTCAGCCGCCAATGGTAGGTTAAAGTCCCCCATGACTACCAGTCTGGGGGTCTCCACCGCCATCTCGGCGATCACCTTGAGTAGCTCGGGCAGAGCTGCTGTTACATAGCGGGGAGCCAGGTATACAATCAGCAAGCCCAACTGCCTCCCTAGGCCCCACTCCACGAAGAGGGACTCACAGCCGGTTGTCTGAGGCACAGTGGTCTCCCTCGGCTCCAAACTTTCCTTAACAATAGCCGCCAGGCCCCCCACCGTATATCTTGACCCCCCTCTGACTGAATAAACCCTCCCCCCACCCCAGAACCCCTTAAAAGCCGAATTAAAATTTTATTTAAAAACCGCCTAAGTCCGCGCTTCGCCCACCTCTCTGGATTAATCCATCCCTCATTGAGGTGGGCCCTTGATAAACCCGGGGGCCAGACCTGCGAGAGGGGAGACTCCCGCAGGGAGAGGAGATCAGTCCTTGAGTACAGCTTGGGTGGTAGATATTTACAAGGAACCCATAATGGCCATAGGGGGGTGGGAGAGTCGCCTAGATATTTGAAACAAGATAGTTCGATTTCAGAGGGGAGATGTTTTAAATAGAAAGGGGGGGCATCTGTCCGCTAGAGGGGGGAGTGGGAGGAGAGGTAGGATGAAAAATCAAGTCACCATGCGGTGAAGATTGTCCCGACAGTTCAGAGTCAATTCGGCCGACTGGGTCTGCCGCGCAATTAGATGGTACGTTGCGCGGCCCAAAAAGATCTCCACATCGGCCCGTCTTGCACTCCTCTCCTTCATGCGGTCTGGGTGGATACCGTGCGATCAGATGGTATGTCGCACGGGTGGATTTTGCTTCACTTGGCCCAGGCCGGTCTGCCTCTTCGCTGTCCGGGGCATCCCTCCACCACTTGGGTCCCTCTCCTCCAAATAAATGCCACGTGGTCGATCGAATCACCCACGGCTTGCAGATGTCATTCGCCCCCGCACAACTTCCTCCTGCTTCGGCTTGGTTTCTCTCAGGCCCCACCAGCCTCTCTCTGAAACTGGGCCCATGGGGCCGGGATGATGTTGGTGTGGCAGCGGGCAGATTGTTTGCTGGGCCAGCCCCCTTAGATGGACCCTGGGGGCTGGTTCTTCCACGCTATCCGCGCCTACCTCTTCCATGGGCCCTGCCAGCCACTCTCCGTAGCTCATGTGCTGGAGCGGCCCTGGATGGCGGCGGGGCGAATCGCCTACTACGCCAGCCCTCAAAGATGGATCTTGGGGCTGACGGTATCGCACACGGCTCCGCAGTTTGTGGTCGCCTGCTGCGCCAGCCCCGCTGATGGACACTGGGGCTGGCGGTGTCTTCCGGGGCCGAGCAGGCCGCGCTTGTTACGTCGGCCTCCTTCCGCCACTCTGCGGGTCTTCGCCTCGTCCTTCCGCCCCCATGGCACCTCGCGGGGCCAGAATAGTCCAAGGCCAGGCAGGTCGAGGCAGTCGCACCGGCCTCTTTCCACTGCTCCGCAGCTCGCCTGTTGCGCCAGCCCCACAGATCGCACGCAGGGGCTGGCGGTATATTCCGGGGCCGAGCAGGCCGCGCCGGCTGCGCCAGCTGCATCGACCCAATTTCGCCGCTCCGGCCGCCCCGACCACTCCGCCGCCCGCGTTCTTCGCCACACCCTGTCGCCCCCACGGCACATCGCGGGGCCAGAACAGACCCTTCCCGGCGGCGGGGTGAAATATTTGCTGGGCCAGCCCCCTTAGGTGGAAAATAGGGGCTGGTGGCGTCTTCCGAAGGCCAGAAAGGCCCTCGCACCTGTGCTGCGCTCAGGGAGTCGCCATCTTCCTTCGCGCGTGCGCAGACTTCCTCCACTATCGGCCCGCCTACTCTGACCCATCTGTTTTTGCTTGTGGCTGGAGAGCAGGTTGCTTCTGGTCATCTCCTCAGCCCCCTCGCCAGTCTTGCCCTTGGCCCTTGGCCCACACATTGCCCACTCACACACCCAACATAACTCGGCACTGCTGTGGGCCACTGCCACCACCAAGGCCACCAGCATCTCACGTAGATCCATTAGACTGCTGTCATTGCCGCCTGGAGCACCAGGCCTACCCAGAATGGAGGCAAAACAGCCAGCTAGAAAGTCCAAGTAGAGGTGATAGAGCACACCCAGGCCCAGCAGGCAAAAGGTGGCCTCCATGAGCAGGGAAAGCCAGATCTCCATCGGCACCATGATGCCCCAGGCCCAGCCAGGATTATATGCCTCCCCCTCTAATCTCTACTGAGCCTTGGCAGTCATGCTGCAAAGTGCCGCTCTCGCACAGTCAACGCACCTCAGCATCACTGTGTGCCGCTGATGCACTCGGATATATGAGAAGAACATGCTCCATGTGCAAGCCAAGGGCAAAATCTGTGCGGGAGGCCGTGGAGATGACCAGCAGAGACCTGCTCTCCAACTGAAAGCCAAAACAGACAGTGGGATGGAGTAAATGCCACCAGCAGTCCGCATGTCCCGGTATCTGGAGGCTGTGCGAGTTTGGATGGGGAGGAACAGGCTTCAACTCAACCCATCCAAGACCGAGTGGCTGTGGCTTCCGGCATCATGGTATAGCCAGTTGACGCCATCTCTGGCTATCGGGGGTGAGTCATTGGCCCCCACAGAGAGGGCGCGCAACTTGGGTGTCCTCCTGGACTCTTGGCTGTCTTTAGAAGAGCATATGAGGGCCAGGGGGGCTTTCTATGGCCAGGGGGGCTTTCTATCAGGTCCGCCTGATATGCCAGTTGTGCCCCTTTCTGGATCGTGACGCCTTACGCACAGTCACTTAAGCTCTCGTCACCGCCTGCCTGAACTATTGTAACACTCTCTACATGGGGCTTCCCTTGAGGTGCATCTGGAGGCTCCAGTTAGTTCAGAATGCGGCCGCGCAGTGGATTTTGGGAGCATCTAGACGCTCCCATGTGACACCTCTCCTGCGTGAGCTGCACTGGCTGCCTGTGGCTTTCCGGGTGCGCTTCAAGATATTAGTGACCACCTTTAAGACGCTCCATGGCAAGGGACCTGGTTATCTGCAAGACCGCCTCCTGCTGCCAAATACCTCCCCCCAACCAGTTCGCTCTCACAGAGAGGGCCTCCTCAGGATGCCGTCAGCCAGACAATGACGGCTGGCGACCCCCAGGGGGGAGAGCCTTCTCTGTGGCAGCCCCTGCCCTCTGGAATGACCTAACCCCTGAATTACGTACTATCCCAGACCTACGTGTCTTCCGTCGGGCCCTGAAGACACACCTATTTCATGCAGCCGGCCTGTCATAGCCTTGTTTTAACTGGGTTTTTAGTATTGGTTTAAATTACGGGATGAAGTATTTAATATATTTTAATATGTACCGTATTTTTCGGAGTATAAGACGCACCTTTTTTCCTCTAAAAAGTGGATGAAAATCTGGGTGCGTCTTATACATCGAATACAGCATTTTTTGCCTCCTGGAACCCCACTCCCTTCACCAAACTGGCTGTGCCTAGTCTTGTGGAGGCTTCTAGAGAACTCCTGGGGGCTGGGAAGGGCAGAAATTAGCCTCAAACGGGCCGTTTCCCCTTCCCCCAGCCCCCAGCAGCACTCTATAAGCCTCCATTGGACTATACATGCAATATATTTGACCCAAAAATGGCCCGTTTTCACGATAAATGGGGTGGTTTTTGTCCCCCCACCCCCCCCAGGAGCATTCTGCAAGCCCCCCCAAGGCTAGTCATGCTTTTTATTTGAAGAAAATCGGGCCCGTTTCCGCGGAGAAAGAGCATTTGGAAGAAGTATGCAAAGCGCAAAAAAACCCTTTTTGCCTCCTGGAACCCCGCCCCCTTCACCAAACTGGCTGTGCTGAGCCTTATGGAGTGCCTAGTCTCCTGGGTAAACGGGGCAGTTTTCTTGCTCATTTTTAACCCCCCAGCCCCCCAGGAGGACTCTGCAAGCCCCCCCCCCCAAGGCTACTTATGCTTTTTATTTCTAAAAAAATCAGCCTCATTTTCACGGAGAAATGGGCTGTTTTGGAAGTTTGCCGAGTGCAAAGGCTCCCCCCCCCAACCTTTCGGAAGGCTCTTTAACTGTTTCTGAGCAAGCAGGAATGAAGTTTTAAGGTTTGTCTGCGATTTCCTTCTGCAGGATATAAATAAATACACCTGAGAACATCAACCTACCTACCTAATTTCTCTCTCTCTTTCTACTTACCTACTGTATTTCTCCATTTCTCTCTCTCTCTCTCTCTCCTTCTACCTACCTGACTACACACACACACTCCCTCCCTACTTTCTCTCTCTCTCTCTCTAGAAGAGTGTGTATGTGTGTATGTGTGTATGTGTATATATATATATGCTGGCATAGCTGGCTTCGGGGATTTTCCCGTGTATAAGGCATAGAAATGTTATTGCAACGTTTCGACAAGATCTCATTTGTCATCATCAGGCAGGCTTCTGATGACAAGTGAGATCTTGTCGAAACGTTGCAATAACATTTCTATGCCTTATACACGGGAAAATCCCCGAAGCCAGCTATGCCAGCATACCTACACCCGTGAAAATCTACGAAAACACACACACACACACACACACACACACACACACACACACACACACATATATATATATATGTTTTCGTAGATTTTCACGGGTATAGGTATGTAGATTTTGGTTTATTCGGGTCTTTTCCAGTGTAAAATTAAAGGTGTTTTTGCAACGTTTCGATGGGATCACCCCCATCATCATCAGGCTTTGGCTTTGGCTTTTTTGCAAAAAAGCCAAAGCCAAAGCCTGATGATGATGGGGGTGATCCCATCGAAACGTTGCAAAAACACCTTTAATTTTACACGGGAAAAGAACCGAATAAACCAAAATCTACATATATATATATATATGTATATATATGTATATTCTGAGGTTTATATATATATTCTGAGGTTTTCACGGGTGTTTGTATGTAGGTCTTTGGTTGTTCGGGTTTTCTCCCGCGTAGAATTGGAAGTATCTTCACGACGTTTCGATGAAGTCTCATTCATCATCCTCAAGCTGGTGCTTCTGGCTTGGTGCTTCCAGGAGCAATGTGAGATCTCAGCCGGTTCCTCTTTTTAACTGCCAGTGGGGGTGTGACCTGATTGGGTGGGAGCTTGGCTGCATTCTGATTGGGTGGAGGTGTGTTCTGATTGGTAGGGGGTTTGGCTGTGCTCTGATTGGATCGGAGTTTGGCTGTGCTCTGATTGGATGGGGGCATGTTCTGTTTGGGTGGGGGCCTGGTTGTCCTTGTGTTAGTCCGAGTTGCAGAGGGTTTTGACCTGGTGAGCTGTGTAACTGTTGTTTGGCTTCGCGTTTGTGGTCGTGCCACATCTCCGTGGTGGGCATCAGTTTGCTTCATGTATGGATTGGAGGGGTTTAAAGTGGCTAATAATGCAGCTGTGGTCTGGCTTCTGGTTTGTGGTCGGGCTTCTGGTTTGTGGTCATCATCGGTGTGGGTTTGGGCTTGCTTTTTGCGTGGATGTGTGATAGTGACATCCTGTGTGGTTTTCGTGAGTGTGGGTCTGGTATCATTCTTTGTGTTAGGGACTCGTTTGTCAGTGAGGGCGGGTTTCCAAATGGCTGGTAGGCGGGAGGTATCATCTCGTTTATTCATGCTGTGTGGCCGTTTTTCTATCTCAATAGCTTCTCTGATTATTCTGTTGTTAAAGTGTTCAATTTTGGCAATAGTTCTGGTCCTTTTAAAGTCTATATCATGTCCTGTGGCTTTGAGGTGTTGGACCAGGGAAGAAATTGGTTCCTCCTTTCTGACTGAGTTTTTGTGTTCTTCAATGCGTGCCTTTATTCTTCTGTGGGTTTGTCCGATGTATGTGGTGGGGCAGGTGGGCCATGGGATTTCATATACTCCTTGATTTTCTAACTCTATTTTGTCTTTGGGGTTTCTTAGGATGGTGGATATTTTTCGGTTTGTGTAGAATGCTGTCTTGATGTTGTGTTTGTGGAGGATCTTGCTGATTCTGTCTCTGGTGCCTTTTATGTATGGGAGGAGGGCTTTGCCGTTTTCTTGTTCAATGTCTTGGATTTTAGTGGGGTTTTCTTTTTGGATTAGGTTAGTGATCTTGTTTCTTTGGAATCCATTGGATGTTAGTACGTTGGTGAGAGTGTGTAGTTCGGTTTTAGGTGTTGTTCGTCACCTAAGCGTTTTGTTCTGGAGATGAGTGTCTTGGCTACAGAGTTGATCTGTGCTGGGTGGTGGTGTGAGAGTGCGTGCAAATAGCGGTTTGTGTGTGTTTTCTTCTGGTAGATGGTGTGTCCTAGGGATCCATTGGATTTCTTATAGACTAAGACATCCAGGAAGGGGAGTTGGTTATTGGATTCTGTTTCCATGGTGAACTGTATTTTGGGGTGTAGGTTGTTGAGGTGTGTGAGGAAGCTGTCCAGTTTATCTTTCCCATGTGGCCAGATTATGAAGGTGTCGTCTACGTATCTGAGCCAAAGTTTGGGTTTGTGATCTGATTTTTCTAGAGCTTGGGTTTCAAAGTGTTCCAATCAGAGCACAGCCAAACCCCCTACCAATCAGAACACACCTCCACCCAATCAGAATGCAGCCAAGCTCCCACCCAATCAGGTCACACCCCCACTGGCAGTTAAAAAGAGGAATCGGCTGAGATCTCACATTGCTCCTGGAAGCACCAAGCCAGAAGCACCAGCCTGAAGATGATGAATGAGACTTCATCGAAACGTCGTGAAGATACTTCCAATTCTATGCGAGAAAAAACCCGAACAACCAAAGACCTACATACAAACACCCGCGAAAACCTCAGAAAACAAATATCGTACCTCTACGGGGAGGAAATCCACCATCTGACCTGGACCTATGAAAAATTCGAAGTCCAAAGAGCTTCCATTTTATGTGACCTCACATTCCTACGCAACTGCCGAGATCAAAATTTAACCCCTACATGCTTCCAATTAAAATTCCACTCCAACTCTGCAGCCACCAAACGCATCCTGAAAAGAACAGAATTGGCCCTAATCAGAAATGAACTTCACACAAAAAGATTCCACCTAGACCGAATCAACAAAGATCTCCTTACACTTCACCTCAAACTCAGCAACAAGATCCACCCCACACCTTGGGACAAATCCAAACAACTCGCCACCTGGAGAGCCGAAACAAGACCACCCTCAAGACAGACACACATACCAATAAACTCCGAAGACTAAAAGAACGCCAGAAACAAACCCCTCCCTCCTTACAGCCACACATGAAACAAACAGTGCATAACATCTCAGATAGGATCCTCACCAAAGCTGAAACCAATGTCCTTGCCAGAGGATTCAACTTTGCAGTCGCTCCCAAACACATCCCCACTGAAACCATTATATGCGGAGTTGAAACCAGCCTGACCAAAATCAACCCCGATGACGCTAACAGAATCAGACTCGAAATCACCAACATCCTCTGCACCAGCAAGCCACCCAAAAGCAACTTACCCAAAGAGGAACAGACAGCACTACTTAACCTAAAAGAAGACACTAGCATAATAATCCTACCAGCAGACAAGGGGAATGCCATGGTGGTTATGAACACATCTGACTACCAAACCAAATTAACCAACCTACTCCAAGACTCCACTTACAAACCCCTAAGCACAGATCCCACCGCCTACTTAGAAAAAACCACTAGATCCAAAATAAAAGCCTCCCCCATCAGCGAAGAAATCCAGCAAAGAATCATTCCCAGAGAAAAATCATCCAGATGCCCTAAGCTCTATGGTCTCCCCAAGATACACAAAGAAGGAACCCCACTCAGACCCATAGTCAGCTCCATAGGCTCACCTCTACAAAACCTAGCCAAATTTCTCGCCAAACAACTACAGCCCTATGCAGAATCCATCACCTCACACGTAAAAAACTCATTCCAGTTCATAGAGATCATAAAGAAACAAAACTTACAGCCCAGCGACCTACTCGTGAGCTTCGATGTCATATCCCTCTTCACCCAAGTACCAATCAAAGAAGCCTTGACAGCTATACAAAACAAATATAGCCCCCCCAAACATATCCAAGATCTGACCAACCACTGCCTATCCAACACATACTTCATCTATAACGGACAAAAATACAAACAAATAGAAGGAGCACCCATGGGATCACCCCTCTCACCTGTCATTGCTAACCTCTACATGGAACACTTTGAAACCCAAGCTCTAGAAAAATCAGATCACAAACCCAAACTCTGGCTCAGATACGTAGACGACACCTTCATAATCTGGCCACATGGGAAAGATAAACTGGACAACTTCCTCACACACCTCAACAGCCTACACCCCAAAATACAGTTCACCATGGAAACAGAAGCCAATAACCAACTCCCCTTCCTGGATGTCTTAGTCTATAAGAAATCCAATGGATCCCTAGGACACACCATCTACCAGAAGAAAACACACACAAACCGCTATTTGCACGCACTCTCACACCACCACCCAGCACAGATCAACTCTGTAGCCAAGACACTCATCTTCAGAACAAAACGCTTAGCTGACGAACAACACCTAAAACCGAACTACACACTCTCACCAACGTACTAACATCCAATGGATTCCAAAGAAACAAGATCACTAACCTAATCCAAAAAGAAAACCCCACTAAAATTCAAGACATTGAACAAGAAAACGGCAAAGCTCTCCTCCCATACATAAAAGGCACCACAGACAGAATCAGCAAGATCCTCCACAAATACAACATCAAGACAGTATTCTACACAAACCAAAAAATATCCACCATCCTAAGAAACCCCAAAGACAAAATAGAGTTAGAAAATCAAGGAGTATATGAAATCCCATGCCCCACCTGCCCCACCACATACATCGGACAAACCAACAGAAGAATAAAGGCACGCATTGAAGAACACAAAAACTCAGTCAGAAAGGAGGAACCAACTTCTTCCCTGGTCCAACACCTCAAAGCCACAGGACATGATATAGACTTTAAAAGGACCAGAACTATTGCCAAAATTGAACACTTTAACAACAGAATAATCAGAGAAGCTATTGAGATAGAAAAACGGCCACACAGCATGAATAAACGAGATGATACCTCCCGCCTACCAGCCATTTGGAAACCCGCCCTCACTGACAAACGAGTCCCTAACACAAAGAATGATACCAGACCCACACTCACGAAAACCACACAGGATGTCACTATCACACATCCACGCAAAAAGCAAGCCCAAACCCAAACCGATGATGACCACAAACCAGAAGCCCGACCACAAACCAGAAGCCAGACCACAGCTGCATTATTAGCCACTTTAAACCCCTCCAATCCATACATGAAGCAAACTGATGCCCACCACAGAGATGTGGCACGACCACAAACACGAAGCCAAACCACAGTAACGCAGCTCACCAGGTCAAATCCCTCTGCAACTCGGACTAACACAAGCACAACCAGGCCCCCACCCAAACAGAACACGCCCCCATCCAATCAGAGCACAGTCAAACTCCGATCCAATCAGAGCACAGCCAAACCCCCTACCAATCAGAACACACCTCCACCCAATCAGAATGCAGCCAAGCTCCCACCCAATCAGGTCACACCCCCACTGGCAGTTAAAAAGAGGAACCGGCTGAGATCTCACATTGCTCCTGGAAGCACCAAGCCAGAAGCACCAGCCTGAGGATGATGAATGAGACTTTATCGAAACGTTGTGAAGATACTTCCGATTCTACGCGGGAGAAAACCCGAACAACCAAAGACCTATATATATATATGTTAGTTTTTATGAGCTGTATATATATTTCTACCTACACACACTCTCTCTCTCCCATCCTACCTACTGTATTTCTCTCTATTTCTCTCTCATCCTTCTACCTACCTACAGTTCACACACATTCTCCCTCTCCCCCTACATACCTATTGTATTTCTCTATCTTTCTATTTCTCTCTCTATCTTTCTACCTACCTACCTACACACACACACATTCTCCTTCTCCCCCTACATACCTACTGTATTTCTTTCTCTCCCCTTTTATCTACCTACCTACCTACCTACACAGACACTCTCTCTCCCTACCTACCTACTGTACTTCTCTCTCCCTATTTCTCTCTATATATATCCCTTTACCTATTTACCTACCTACCTACCTACCTATTCTCTCTCTCTACCTACTGTATTTCTCTCTATTTCTCTCTCTCTATCCCTTTATCTACCTACCTTTCGTATTTCTCTTTCTTTCCCTCCCTCTCTCTCCCTCTCTCTCCCTACCTGCCTACTTTTTTTTGTAATTTGCCACTTCAAAACCTTGGTGCGTCTTATACTCCGGTGCGTCTTATACTCTGAAAAATACAGTATTCTTTTTTGGTTTTCTGTTTTTACTGTGGCTGCTCACCGCCCTGAGTCCCGAGATGGAGAAGGGCGGTATATAAATTAAATCAAATAAATAAATAAATAAATAAATAAATAAATAAATAAATAAATAAATAAATAAATAATCTCATATCTCCCCCCGCCTCCGCCTGCAGCTCAGATGGCTGACCCAGTGGTAGCAGCGAGTTCCAGAGCCACCAGCTAAGGGCCAGCAGGCTGCGGCTATAGCCGTAAACTATCCCCTCCCATGCACACAAAGTGCGGCGAGCACACAGTGGTCCATGGTTTCCAGCTTTAGCTGCCCTGCCTGTCTTGCCTCACCTCATTCTGAGGGTTGAGCCTCGTGCCCACCATCCCACTCACTGGATACGCCTGAATTACCTCCCCAAGCCACCCAGCCCCCACAGGTGCCACTCACATGAGTGATGTCAAACTGGCTACATCCCCAGGCCACACCCAGTCAGCCATGACCACCCTGGCCGTGCCCCTCCTTCACCACCACCACAGCCCCCAGAGGACAACTACAATGCTGATCCAGCCCTCAGTGAAATCGAGTTTGACACCCCTGGCTTTAAAACATGACAAGCATAACAAAAAAAAATTAAAGTAATAAATTTGAACAATTATTATTCATCAACAAATGTCCATTGATATGATAGGCATGTACATGTCCATGCACTTCAGAAATCCCAAAACTATTACAATATTCATCTGATATATAAGGTTCCTACAACTTTCGCATGACACCTTAAGGGTAAATAATAAAGTCATATAATGTCAAAGCAATGGGTTGGTTTTAATTCTATTTTAACATATTGTCCCATGTTCTAACATTTCACTTATTTGTGAGAGAGGTCAGAAGTAAATTTGTGGACATTACTAGAATGTAATTAAAATGTGCCTTTTGAAATGGCTGTTGAACATTTATACGAACTGTTTAAAAATACAACAAGCCCAAATCTGCCCTATAGTTTACTCTTACCTTTTCACAT
The DNA here is from genome assembly GCA_039707465.1 of Rhabdophis nuchalis. NCBI lineage: Eukaryota > Metazoa > Chordata > Lepidosauria > Squamata > Natricidae > Rhabdophis > Rhabdophis nuchalis. The sequence continues at coordinate 3,469,287 of CM077649.1, forward strand.
TACATTATCAAGTGCAAGGATAATAGGAACATACAAATAGTAGCCAAAATGTAAAACAGTAACAAACTTTATTTCTCCTTTGATAGCTTCTAAGATAGAGAGGAAAGGGAATTCTTCTGAAAAAGAGAGAGGTGTTTAAAAGCAGGACTAAAATCAAGTGTTTCCTTACCATTTCTCCACCAACAGCATTATCCACCAGGACTGCCACCCAATCCATAGGCTCTGGACTTTTATTGTGAAGAATAACTTCCTCTATCTTGGATGTTCCGAAGTAAACACATCCAAAATTAACACACTGGATAGTATTTGAGTGAAGCACACCTAAAACCTCAAGAACTTGTTCCACAATATTGGCTTTGATCTTTATCACAGCACTGGGCACTCCCTGCAACTCCACACTTTGGATAACAACAGATTAAAAAAGGGATTTGGGGCTTCAGGACAATCATGAGTTAATAAAAACCACATTAAATCATTTGGAATTTAAGATATTGTTAACATATTTCACATACACACACACACCTGAAAGTTATAACAGTTGCCTATTTGTAACATTCAATGCTTCATATCAGAATAGTAAGTGCTCAGAATATTATATAATATTAGAAGAATTTACTAATTCATCATTATCCCCATTATTATTTGGAATAATGAAGGAAACACCAAATTTCAAAATAGGAAAGATTTTTAAATAAGGCTCCAAATTAGATTTTTCTGAGAATTGAAGTTTACCTTTGCATTCTATCTAAATAAAATTAAACTATCTGAGACTGTGATACCCAATGCACTGAGCTCTGTCATATAATTATTTAAGCACGTCCATCCATTCTTTAGATAGGAAATTGAGTGTATGTAATAAAAAGGATCTACATTTGGTCAAATTCTTCTTCTAACATACACACTTTGAATTGACAATATTTTTACTTAATTCACTGAAATAAATATTGTAGTTAAGCATATCTATGCAGTGAAAGGGCAAAGAATATTACAGTAAATGTAACAAGCATACAGCATATGCTTCCATTTATTTATATGTACCCTGTTTCCCTGGAAATAAGACCTCCCTGGATAATAAGCCCAATTGGGCTTTTGGGCGCATGCACTAAAATAAGTCGTCTCCCCAAAATAAGCCCTCTGCTAAAATATTTATGCACATGCCCAGCCAGTTCCCACCATTTCCTGGAGGGGGGGGAGACATGCTCCACGCGCCCCACATGCATCTTCCATTCATGCGGAATGGCCTCATGTAGGCCGCTCCCGCAAACCCTAACTACTGTGCTCCTTCTCTTAGTGGCGGCCACAAAAAGAGTGGCAGGCCCAGCAACACTAGGGCTGGCAAAAGTGTGCCAAAAACAGAGACAGAATTTCTGGCGCTCTCTGGATCAGCTGATCCAGGGGCCAAGGTTAAGAGGCCTCCTGGACCTCCAAAATAATAAGACCTCCCCGAAAATAATCCCAAGCACTTATTTCAGGGGGTCAAAAAAAAATAAGACCCTGTCTTATTTTCAGGGAAACACGGTATCATAAAATGTAATTCAGGAAGTAAATTAAGAGAGACAACATTGCAATTTAAATATACTACACTTACGTGGCTAGTTGATTAAGTATTTTGGGTACATCGGTACATATCTCTACTTTTACCAATTTCATTGTTTTTGGTTCTATCACGCCACTGATTGGTGCTATAATAATTGGAACACTTCCTCTATATTTTATGTGAAATGTACCTTAAAATATAAAAATAAAAACAAAACCATTTTAGTCGATATGATAAAAGGATCACAATATGATAAAAGGATCACAATAACATTACCTTATGATTATATCTTATGGTTGTACCTTAAGATTTGTGACGAATGTATCTTTTATGTACACTGAGAGCATATGCACCAGACAAATTTCTTGTGTGTCCAATCAAACTTGGCCAATAAAGAATGCTATACTATGCTATGCTATGCTATGCTATGCTATGCTATGCTATGAATGGATCACAATAACAGCATGATAAGATACATCATCAAGATGCATCAACTCATCTGTCTTCCTCAGGTCTTTCTCAGTCATATTTGTATGATAATGTGGATGAATAATGTGAGTTGTTTCCTGTTATTTATTGTTCACATTCATTATTGTTTTTGGAAAAGTCATAGTTCCAAGTTTATAAACTATCATATTGTAATGAGGGGGGGGGTTGTGTTGCTAGGTTACGAGTGTGCAGGAAAAAGAGATGTGGCCAAGGTCTGTTATCACCTGAGCTAACGGTCTGCATTCCATTCTGATGATGACCCTGGGCAGGACTTACACCTGATGTCGTGAACGGCTGTGCATTGGACAATATGCTGGGGTAAAGAGGCGAAGGGTGGGGTTATGCTTTGATACGTGTGTTGCGCACCTAAATGTTTCATTCTTTGCTTGACTTTCGCTGCAGTCTTATCATATTCAGTAAAAGTAGCCTTAAACTTTCCAATTGAGTTTAAGTGTGTTCTTTCTTGATTTTTGATGGAAGCAGGTCTGTCAAAAAGCAAGGAATCAATTTAACTCGTCTCTGAGCTAACCGCTTCAGCAGCGAGTGAGAAAATAAAACTTCAACATGTCGGACGTGGGAAAAGAAGATTTACTGGGGGGACCGGCTCCTGATACAGCCTCCCTTTCCAGTCCAGATGCCCAGAAAACAGAAACCAAAGAAACCACACAAATCAAAGAGGATACCAGGTCAGCCGTTGAACTTTTAAAGGATTTTAGCCTGGGAGGTGAACCTGAAGATAAATCAGTTCGTCACCAATGGTCAGATGGAGTGGGCAGAAAAGGAATGTTTGAAGAAACCCCTTGGGGAGTAAATACTAGACGCGGATGGGCCCTTCCCTCCCCCTCTGGGAAGTGTCAGATGAAGAATTTCTTCTAAGACAGAGAGCACAGAAGCTAATTTCAGAAGCTGATGAACTGAAATGCAGCAGAGAGAAAAAGGGAAAAGGCCCCCATGACCCTCTGGACTGGTTATTACCAAAGAGGAAGGAAGAGAAACCCCGAACGGGAGGAAACCTGACCGAGAAAGATGAGCATACACAGCGGCTAGCGACAGCCAGGGCAGTTTCCCCCCACCCCCCAACGCCGAAGGAGGGAGGAAAGTCCTAGAAGAGAAGCAAGCCCGCCCCCTCCCCGCAGAATGACCACTGTTCCTCCATTGGGAGTTAAATTTGGGGGTGAAGCGAAGGAATTAGGAATTTTCCTTCTGCATGTCAGCAATTATATGAGCCAAGCTGTACTTGATTTGCCAAATGACGAAGCAAGGATTAGAGTTGTTTGTCTGGCTTTGAAAAAGAAAGCATCAGATTGGATCGTGGCTCTACACAATGATAACTCCCCTCTGATGAGAAATTTCAACAGATTTATGTTTGCCCTGAGAAGGCGGTTCGAAGACCCTCACATAGAATGAAAAGCCCGCCAGGAAATGAGGACATTACGTCAGGATAATCAGCCATTCCAAGAGTATTCTCAGCGTTTTCGGGAATTATCTGTTTACATGAGGGGTTGGAGTTAGGAGGCTCTTATCAACATTTTCATTGAGGGCTTACACCAGGATCTATATCAGAGTTGTATCAACAGACACAACCCGCAAACGCTTGAAGGTTGGTACGACTTGGCTGCTGACGTGGAACTTGATTTAATCAGACATGCTGATATTCATTCCACTGATAAAGGTTTTAAAGCCCCCTCATTTTCTACACCCCGACGTGAAAGCATAAAAGAAGGGAGGGGGGACCCTGCAACAAACGCCGCAGTACTTGTTTTAAATGCGGGAAGGAGGTGCATTGGGCGAATGCTTGCTGAATGGGATCGAAGCCCCGCCCTAGGCCATCTTCTGAGATGAATAAAGGCACCAGAAAGACTGACCCACGTACCAGGCCAGCAATGGCGGGGATGGAGCCACAGGACCTTACTACTAACTACTATGAACCAGGCCAGGATCCCAATGACTGGGAGAAGGCTGCCTCCGACGAGGAATTGGACAAGCATTGGGTGAGTTCCCGGTCAGGCCCCATGACTATTCCCCTAAAATTAAAAACGCCCTCTAGTGAACATTTCTCAGATTTACTAGCCCTTTTGGATTCTGGATGTTCACGATGCCTTATAAGCCAAGAACTAGTACAAAAACTAGGAATTCGCCTTAAGACTTTAAAAGTACCGATCGCATTCTGTCAAATGGATGGATCGGTAGCGGGGGGTGGTCCAGCTCAATTTGTTACGGAACCACTTGAGTTGGTGATTGGCGATCACCATAGGGAAACCATTCACTTCATTGTTGCTCCTATTGCAATTATTTTGGGATTAACGTGGTTGCGAAAATGGAACCCTATCATAGATTGGAAAGAGGGTTGGATACGTATCCCCTTAAATACACCACCCCTTTCCCTAGATGCAAATCCGACTGCAGAAACCTCCAACCCAAATGGGAACATATCAACTGACCAAGTGGCAACCGTTGTAGAACAAATACCAGGGGAAGAGAAGATTCCTTCAGAATATTTGGATTTGAAGGACGTTTTTAGTGAGAAATCTTCTGACAAACTTCCACCCCACCGCTCCACAGACTGCATCATTGATTTCCTCCCTGGGGTGCAACTACCTAAGCCACGCATTTATTCCATGACACCAGGAGAAATGGTGGAATTGCGCAAGTTCATTGACAAAAACATGGCGAGAGGTTTTATTGAACCTGCTAGACCTCGAGTAGTGGCTCATGTTATGTTCAGAGAGGAGAAAGATGGCCAACTCCGCCTAGTAGTGGATTACAGGAACTTGAACACAATCTGCGCTGAAAATGTCTATCCCCTCCCTCTCATGAAAGATATGCTTGCCAATCTAGCGAGAGGAAAATTTTTTACAAAACTGGATCTCAGAGAATCTTACTATACGATTAGGATTAAAGAAGGTGATGAATGGAAAACAGCTTTTAATTGCCTGTTAGGTTGTTTTCAATTTAAAGTTCTACCATTTGGTCTACAAGGTGCACCAGCGGTTTTCATGCAACTGATAAACAAGGTCTTACATCAGCACCTGTACTAAGGCGTTATCGTATATCTTGATGATATCCTTATTTACACAGAAACACGTGAAGAACATGTAAAGCTTGTCCGTTCTGTTTTGCACAAACTGAGGGCAGCAGAACTATATGCTAAACTCTCAAAGTGTGAATTTCATCAAAGCAAGATCGACTATCTTGGATACCACATTTCGTCAGGAGGTATTGAGATGGATCCTGCTAAAGTAAAGGCTGTAACTGAGTAGGCCCCGCCTCGCACCCGTAAACAATTGCAAAGTTTCTTGGGGTTTGCAAACTTTTACCGCCAATTTATCCCCTCTTTTGCCAGTATTGCTCTACCAATTACGAACTTACTTAAAACAAAGGGTGATGATAAACCACGACCTAGTAAACCCCTGAACTGGTCTATTGAATGCCAAGCAGCCTTCGAAAAACTTAAAACGCTTATTTGCAGCAGAACCAATTTTGAAACACCCAGACATGGATGCCACTTTTGTCATACAAGCTGATGCCAGCGATGTGGCGGTTGGCGCAGTTCTACTCCAATACAACTCCAACGAGGAATTACAACTTTGCGCTTATACCTCTCGTAAACTCTCGGATACGGAAAGAAGCTGGGCTATTTGGGAAAAATAGGTTTTTGCAGTGCGGTGGGCCCTCATGACTTGGTGGCATTTCTTAAAAGGAGCATCTCACCCGTTCGAGATATGGACTGATCATAAAAATTTGGAATCTCTCCGGACACCTCGCAAACTTTCTCCTAAACAAGTACGGTGGTCTCAATATTTCAGTCGGTTTAAATTTTCCATGAAATATATTCCTGGAGGAAAAAACTTTATGGCGGATGCATTATCACGCCTCCCTCAATACAATTCCTCTAAGCTTACAGTGATCCAGCCTGTCATCCCGGTGTGTGACTTAGCTGCTCCGGTGACCACTCGCAGCCATTCTACTCTGCAGGCCGAGACCCCTCCCGAATTAATCTCTAAAATTAAAGAGGAACTTCAGGCTGATGAGTGGTTTGCTGCACATGGTGGAGACTGTAGTTTGCGGGATGACTTGCCCTGGATGGGTTCTAAACTTTACGTCCCGGCTAAACTCCGTACCTTGGTAATCCAGAGGGCGCACGATTCTCGTCTAGCTGGTCATTTTGGTTTCGTGAAGACCCTACACTTACTTAAGCGTCAATTCTGGTGGCCTTGTATGAAAAAAGATGTGGAGTCTTACATTGCTAGTTGCCCAGTTTGTGCTGCTTCTAAACGCCCCCCTGGCAAACCTCAAGGTCTCCTCCAGTCTGTAGCGCGCCTGGAGTCTCCTTGAAAGTAGATATCTATGGACTTCATTGTGGATCTTCCTTGTAGCCGTGGTTTCACTGTCATATGGGTGGTTACTGATCTGTTTTCGAAGCAGGTTCATTTTGTTCCGTGCTCTGGAATCCCATCGGCTAAGGCGCTAGCTAAACTTTTCCTGAATCACATTTATCGCCTACACGGAGTTCCTCGACGTATTATTTCTGATAGAGGAGTTCAGTTCACTTCTCGATTTTGGAAGGAATTCTTGAAGATGATTGGCTCCTCCCAGAGATTAAGCTCCTCCCACCCCCCGCAGACGAACGGAGCTTGTGAGAGGGCTAATTCCGTTTTGGAACAATATTTGCGATGTTTCATTAATTACCAACAAGACGATTGGGCCGACCTGTTAACCCATGCTGAGGTGGCATATAACAATTCCGTTCATAGCAGCACCGGTATGACTACCTTTAAATTGATCTACGGTCAAGACTTTGTGCCTATTCCCGAGTTGCCTCACGAGTCTCCTACCGTTCTCTCTCTCTTGGATTGGAGTAGTAAGATGTCGTCATTTTGGCCAGTGGCGCAGAAAACGCTGGATGATGCTCACCAATCTCATAAATTGTATGCTGTTAAGAAACGAATTGCCCCTCCAGATTATAAAGTTGGTGACCGTGTTTACCTCTCTACTAGATTCTTGGAGAGCCCCCAGAAATGTAGGAAACTGGGCCCGAAATATCTTGGACCTTTCCCCATTGTTAAGATCATCAGCTCCGTGTCAGTCAAAGTGGATTTACCAAAAACCTATTGTCGGCTTTACCCGATTTGCCATGTCCATCTATTGAAGCCTGAACACACATCTTCGGCAACCACAATCTGGATCCCCACCACCGTTATTAGTTGCTGGTGAACCCCATTACGGAGTGAAAGACATTTTGGATTCTAGAGTGTGGAGAAATAAAGTTCAATACCTGGTGTCATGGAGGGATTTCCCTCCCTCCCATACCGAGTGGGTGGATAAACGCCACGTTCGAGCCCCTAAAGTGCTTAAGAGGCTTTATGCTAAATATCCTGACAAGCCTTAACCACTGTTATGTTTTTGTGTGTGTATTTTGTGTTTGTCTCTGTCCCTCTCAGTGTTTTTGTGTGTTTGTGTTTTATTCCAGGACTGACGTCGCTTTTCTGCTCTGCTTTTGCTCGCTTCAGCTGTCATATTGTAACGGGGGGGGGGGGCGTTGTGCTGCTAGGTTACGAGTGTACAGGAGAGAGGGATGTGGCCAAGATCTGTTATCACCTCAGCTAACGGTCTGCATTCCATTCTGATGATGACCCTGGGCAGGACTTACACCTGATGTCGTGTACGGCTGTGCATTGGACAATATGCTGGGGTAAAGAGGCGAAGGGTGGGGTTATGCTTTGATACGTGTGTTGCACACCTAACTATTTCATTCCTTGCTTGACTTTCGCTGCAGTCTTATCATATTCAGTAAAAGTAGCCTTAAACTTTCCAAATGAGTTTAAGTGTGTTCTTTCTTGATTTATGATGGAAGCAGGTCTGACAGGTCCGGACCTGGCGGGTATTATGGAGACTTGGTTGGGCCACGAGGGGGGAGTCCCCCTCCTTGAAATGTGCCCACCGGGTTACTGAGTGTTTCATCAGCCTAGGGCCCGGGATCGGCGTGGGGGGGTGGCGGTTATTTTGAAGGAGAGCCTAGAACCGAGGGAGACTGCTGTGCCGCAGACAGCCGGCTGTGAATCCGTTTGTGAAGTGGGGTCCGGGGAGGCAGTTGGGTTTGCTGATTGTGTACTTGGCTCCCCACTACACTTCAGCAGCCCTGCCCGAGCTCCTAGATGTAATAGCCGAGGTGGCAGTTGACACCCCCAGGCTTATAGTCACGGGGGATTTAAATCTGCCATCGGCAGGCGAAACGTCAGAGGTGGCTCGGGAGTTCATGGCCTCCATGACGGCCATGGACCTGACCCAAGTAGTGCACGGTCTCACTCACACCAGGGGTCACATGCTGGATCTAATTTTTGTCTCCGGCCAGTGGACTAGTGATCTGGGAATAGGGGATTTAGCCGTTACACCCCTGTCATGGACAGATCACTTTCTCCTTCGGCTAGACTTTCCAACCGCTACACTCCACCACGGGGAGGCGGAACTGGAGACTCCTAGATGGTTCTGCCCCAGGTGTCTGATGGACTCGGAGAGGTTCCTGACGGAGCTTGGGCCAATGCCTGTGTCCCTGACCCGCAATTCGACTGAGGACCTAGTAGCTGCATGGAATAGTGCAACTGCTGGGGCTCTGGACTGAGTCGTGCCCTTGCGGCCTCTCACACGGCGCCGATCCACCTTGGGCCCTTGGTTCTCCGAGGAGCTGAGGGTGATGAAGCACCGTAAGAGACGCCTAGAGAGCATCTGGAGATCCACTCGCTCCGAATTGGACCGAACACGTGTCGGGTCCCATTTGAGGACCTACATCGTGGCGATGAGAGCACCAAGACGTAATTATCTGGCCACCCTTATTGCATCCGCAGATAACCGCCCTGCCGCCCTGTTTAGGGTGACCCGCTCCCTCCTTCAACAGAGGCAGCGGGAAGCTCCTTTACAGGGTCGTGCAGAGGAATTTGGACAGTATCTGCAGGATAAAATTGCTCAGATCCGGGACGAGTTGGCCTCCAGTGAAATTAGTCTGGGGGGATGGGCGGGTCTTGAGACCGTTTTATGGGAAGAGTTCGACTCCAGATGACATAGACAGGTTGCTGGGGCACTTGAATGCCACCACATGTTTATTGGACCCGTGTCCCTCCTGGCTTGTATTGGCCTCCCGGGAGGTTACACGAGGCTGGCTCCAAGAAATAGTGAACGCTTCCTTGAGTGAGGGGTTCTTGCCAGCCACCTTGAAAGAGGCAGTGGTGAGACCCCTCCTCAAGAAGCCTTCCCTGGACTCAGCTGTGTTGATTAATTATCGTCCGGTCGCCAACCTTCCCTTCCTTGCGAAGGTTGTTAAGAGTGTGGTGGCATATCAGTTTCCCCGACACCTGGAGGAAACTGTCTATCTAGATCCGCGCCAGTCCGGCTTCCAACCTGGACACAGCACAGAGACAGCATTGGTCGCGTTGGTTGATGATCTCTGGCGGGCTCGGGATAGAGGTCATTCCTCTATCCTGGTCCTATTAGACCTCTCAGCGGCTTTTGATACCATCGACCATGGTATCCTGTTGCACCGACTGGAGGGGTTAGGAGTGGGAGGCCCTTTTTGCGGTGGTTCTCCTCCTATCTCTCCGGCCAGTCACAACTTGTGTTGGCAGGGGGGCAGAGATTGGCACCAAGGCCCCTCATTTGTGGCATGCCTCAGGGGTCGGTTCTCTTGCCTCTCCTGTTCAACACCTATATGAAGCCGCTGGGCGAGATCATCCGTGGTTTTGGGGTAGAGTACCATCAGTATGCTGATGACACCCAGCTGTACATCTCTACCCTAACCACCCCAACGATGCCGTTGATGTGATGTCCCAGTGTTTGGAGGCCGTGCGGGTCTGGATGGGGAGCAGCGGGCTCCGACTCAACCCGTCGAAGACCGAGTGGCTGTGGTTTCCGACATCCCGATATAGCCAGCTTGTTCCATCGTTGGCTATCGGGGGCAAGTCATTAGCCCCCGCGGAAAGGGCTCGCAACTTGGGTGTCCTCCTGGACTCGCGGCTGTCCTTCGATGACCATGTGGCGGCCGTGGCCAGGGGGGCATTTTATCAGGTTCGCTTGATACGCCAGTTGCGCCCCTTTCTAGATCGGGACTCCCTTCGCACAGTCACTCAAGCCCTCGTGACATCCCGCCTAGACTACTGCAATGCTCTCTACATGGGGCTGCCCTTGGGGTGCACCCGGAGGCTCCAGCTAGTACAGAATGCAGCCGCGCGAGGGATTCAGGGAGTTTCTCGATACTCCCATATAACACCTCTCCTGCGTGAGCTGCACTCACTGCCTGTGGCCTTCCGGGTGCGCTTCAAGGTACTGATAACCATCTTTAAAGCGCTCCATGGCACAGGACCTGGGTATTTGCGAGACCGCCTCCTACCACATACCTCCCTCCATCCTGTCCGCTTGCACAGGGAGGGCCTCCTCAGGGTGCCGTCTGCTGGCCAATGCCGGCTGGCGACCCCCAGGGGGAGGGCCTTCTCTGTGGCGGGTCCGGCTCTCTGGAATGACCTACCCCCCAACATTCGTAACATCACGGACCTGCACCTCTTCCGCCGGGAGCTTAAAACTCACTTTTTCCATCTGGCTGGCCTGGCTTAGATTTTAATAACAAATTGTAGGGATTTAGTAAGGGTTTTTAGATGGGTTTTAAAGATGTTTTTAGCACGGGTTTAAATTTAATATATTTTTATTGTAGTGATATTGTATTTTTGTATTGTTTTTAATATTTACCTGTGCACAGCCCTGAGTCCCTTCGGGGAGATAGGGCGGGGTACAAATCCAATTAAAATAAAATAAAAAATAAAAAAATAAATCATATCGGCACGTTCAAATGTGAAACCAACTCTGAATAATTCCCATGCTCTGATATAATTGAAGAATAGATATTGTCCACCCCCCTTATGTCACCGGTCACGTTAACCAACCAAGCAGGCAATGAATTTCTCATCACTCCCTCCTGCAATTGCTAGGTTCAGCTGACCTTCGTTCTCATGAGTCTTATCACTGTTATGTCTAGCACTGTAGAGGAAAACATTCTACATTCTTCACATCCCCCTCCCCCCATATGCATAGGAACTTAGAAATGAAGCAAAGTATTGCTTCATCTAGAGTCATTTTGAGAGTTGACATATACATTAATCATTATACACTGCACTGGTTAGAATGCAGTATTGTAGGCAACCTCAGCCCATAGCCAGTAATTTGATCCTGACCAATTCAAAGTTGACTCAGCCTTCCATCCTTCCAAGGTCAGTAAAATGAGGACCCAGATTGTTGGCAGCAATATGCTGACAATGTAAATCGCTCAGACTGCTGTAAAGCACTATAGAGCAGAAAAATCAGTCTAAGTGCTATTGCTATGCTTTAGCTTTATATGAAAACTAAACATTTAAGCCTATCGCAAAGGTACTTTTTCAAGAGGCAACTGAACTTTGTTTTTTCTTTTGAAGACATTTCGCTTCTCATCCAAGAAGCTTCTTCAGGATAGAGAGGAATGGAAGGATTCCTTGCAGACAGCTGGTAATCTGCATTCTTTTAGAAAGTCTTTGAAGCACTTGGAGGTTTATCTGTGTCCTGAGTAGTGCTCCTAGTTCCTGTAGTCTGCAATTTTTTCTCTAGAAATCCATTGCTACTCCCATACCATTCAAAGGGTGTTCATTCCAAATGGCATAGCTAAATGTCTGTAGAGATTGGCTTACCTGAAGGGTCCTTCTCTGTGCACTTCCAGAGTGTCCAAGGAAGGGTTAAACTCTGTCCCACTGCCCATGGACTGGATTGAAGAACTTCTTGGTCACACCTCCCTTTCTCATGATCCTCAGTTTTTCAATGAAGAGGTGACCATCGAGACGGATGCTCAGTAGACGATACTTCCTCTGTGAATATGACGTGAGGTACAAACAACAAGAAGAAAAAAAGGCAACCACAACAACAAACTTGGGAGGGATTGGACACTCCGGAAGTGCACAGAGAAGGACCCTTCAGGTAAGCCAATGGTCATTCTCCTATGCACTTCCTTGAGTGTCCAAGGGACATGCCCAAGCAAAATGTCACGAGGGTGAGCACCCGTAGGAAAAAAGGCTTAGTTCAAAAGTCAGATGAAACAACACTTTGTAGGACACGACGACCAAAGGCGGCGTCAGCAGATGCATACTTGTCAAGTTTATAGTGTCTTGCAAAAAGGGAGGGCGTCACTCAGGTGGCAGCCCTGCAAATTTCCTCAATCGGGGCCTGGGAAGCTTCTAGTCGAGTGAACCGTCAGGCCGGTTGGTTTAGGCCTGCCTTGGTGTTTGTAAGCAAGACAGATGCAAGCCTTGAGCCAACGGGCGACTGTGGAGGAAGACACCTTACGGCCCATGGTCGTTGGCAGGAAAGAGACGAACAATGTCTCTGAGTGTCGAAAAGAGGCTGTGCGTTTAATGTAGTGCTTTAACGCCTTCCGAACATTGAGGGTATGCCATCGACGTTCCCTACGGTGAGCAGGCCGCGGACAGATGTTGGGGAGCACAATTTCCTGTGCCCTGTGGAAATGAGAGTTAACTTTGGGAATAAAGCTCGGGTCGAGGCATAAGACCACTCTCTGTCACTGTGAATCATGCACAACTCCCCTCTGACAGAGAGTGCGGCCAGCTCCAACACCCTCCTCACCAAGGTGATGGCAATGAGGAAGGCCGTCTTGAAGGAGAGATGTCTGAGAGAAGAGGATTTAAGAGGCTTGAATGGGGGTTCTGACAGGGCTCTGAGGACGATAGAGAGGTCCCAGGATGGGAAACGGTGAACCACTGGGGGCCGAAGGTTCGAAGCCCCTTGAGGAAAGCTTGCACGCTAGGGTGACAGCTGAGTGATTGGCAAGAGTCGATGGAAAGAACGGTTGCCAGGGTGGCGACCTGGCATTTCAAGGTGTTGGGGGCAAGGCCCCTCTCAAGGCCATCCTGGAGAAAATCCAAGACGTGAGGGAAGGAAACGGAAAGCAGGGTGAGATGACGCTGGGCGCACCAGGTTGAAAAAGCGGACCAGGAGACCCGTAGATCCTGGTAGTGGAGGGCCGCCTGGATGATTCAGATTACCTCAAGAAATAGGTCTTCCTCAATAGTGCCAGGCGGTTAGATTGAGCCACTGAGGCTCGGGATGTTAAACTGCACCCTGGGTGAGAGAGACCTGGTTCGGTGGAATCTTCCAGGGTTGCTGAACTGAGAGGCTGGAGAGATCGGCGAACCAAGACTGGCGTGGCCATTAAGGAGCTACGAGGAGAATTTCTGCCCGTTCCTTCAGGAGCTGCCTGATGACCTGGGGTAGAAGAGGCAACGGAGGGAAGGCATAAAGCAGGCCCATGGGCCAGGGAGTGTTGAGGGCATCTATTCCCTCTTCCTGAGGTGACCGGTACCTGATGAAGTAGCGGTACCGTTTTCCGGTGTGGCAAAGAGGTCTACTAGGGGGGTGCCGAACCGGAGACACAGCTGTTGGAAGAGGTCCAGATGGAGCCGCCATTCCGATGGATCCAGAGTGGCCCGGCTCAACCAATCCACCTGAACATTGTCCACCCCCGAGATGTGCTCGGCGCTGATGGAGCCGAGATGTCATTCCGCCCAATGACCCAGGGCATCTGCTTCTGTCATCAGCAAGCTGGACCTGGTGCCGCCCTGGTGGTTGATGTGCGCCTTCGCAGCTACATTGTCTGTGCGCACAAGGACATGACGGCCGTGGACTTCTGGCTGAAGTTGACGTAGGGCCAGGCGGATCGCTCGCAACTCCAGCCAATTGATATTGTGGGCCAGTTCGCGAGCGGACCACCTGCCCTGTACCATCCTGTCATCGAGGTGAGCGCCCTACCCGAACAGGCTGGCATCTGATGTGAGTATCACCCTCTCAGGTTCCCAAAACAGCGAGCCCTTTGACAACGCGGAGGTCAGCCACCACCCGCTGGACCTTCGGAGGTGGGTGGACACGAGTCATAGCATTGTTGATGTTGGCCCTCTGCGACGGGAGGAGGAACCACTGCAGCTCCCTCACGTGCAATCTTGCCCAGGGAACTATTGACAGGCAAGAAATCATTTTGCCGAGCAACTGGGACAGTAGCAGTACTGGAACAGCGGACGACCTCTGGACCTGGCGGACCATCTCCTGAAGGCTGGCCAAGCGATCCGGGGAGGGGCGTACAAGGCACGAGATGCCCCCGGTGCTGGAGCTCCGTCAATGGGGATAGATGGCTCTTCTCTCGGTTGATGGAGAAGCCGTGATACTGTAGTGATGCTATGGTGTCGTGAAGGTCATGTAGAGCCTGGTCTTGTGACGATGATTGTATCAAAATATTGTCGAGGTAACACTGCAGATGAATGGGACACTTCCTGAGGTCCGCTGCCACTGCAGCAAGTATCTTGGTGAAGACCCTTGGAGCGGATGACAGGCCGAATGGGAGAGCGCGATACTGGTAGTGCCTGCCAGCGTAGTAAAACCAGAGAAAGCAACGGTGGGCCATTCGTACCGGAATGTGGAGGTAGGCCTCCTTGAGATCGATGGATGTCAACAGGTTCCCCGGACAGATGCGGCCCAGGATCGATTGGAGGGACTGTATCTTGAACTTCTTGTAGGCGATATCCCAGTTGAGGTCCTTTAAGTCCAATATGGCCCGCCACCCACCTGAGCTTTTGGGAACGAGAAAGAGGATTGAGTAGAACCCTCTCCTCTCCTGGCCCTGGGGAACAGGTTCTACGGCCCTGATCTCTAGCAGGTGGCGAATCTCGGCTGCCATAAGCCCCCTCTTGGTGGCACATCTGGGGGTGGGGCAGCGAAGAAACTGTCGGGGGGGGGCGAAACGAACTCTAAGGTGAGGCTGAGATGAACTGTTTGCAACATCCACGCGTCTGACATGGTTGTCTCCCAACGATCAGCAAACAGTTGAAGGCGCGCCTCCTATGGGGGCTTGGGATTGGTGGTCATTTGTTATGTCGGAAAGGCCGATTGGCCTGTCCTCCGCGAAAGGAGCGCCTGTTGTAGGGTTGTTGACAGTACTTGTCCTGAAAGGACTGCCTGTCCTGAGGACGATCGGAATTCTGGAAGTAATTACGAGAGAAGGAAGTGGATGGAGCAGAGTTTGTGTGGTTGTTGGAGGCCCTGAATGACTGCTTACGAAAGGAAGAGTTCCTGCATTCCGGTTTATGGAACACAGAGGGCATGACCTTACGCTTGTCCTTGTTCTCTATAAGGACAGAATCTAGGACGTCTCCGAATAACTTATCCCCCTTGAAGAGGGCCAATGCCAGCTTCCATTTGGAGCGCATATTGGCGTTCCAGTGATGAAGCCAAAAATGACATCGCGAAGTAACATTGGAAGCCATAGCTCGAGAAGTAAATTTTGCAGCATTGAGAGAGGCGTCTGCAGTGTACTCAGCCACCTCCATGATCTTGTTAACATCCTGGCATAGGCAGGAGTCACCCTGGGGAAGGCATTTTAGCAGTTGGCGAGGCCAGGCTATGGATGCTCTGCTAAAAAAGGAGGCTGAGGTGGCGGCCCTTATGGCCAAGGCAGTGGCCTGATGGGTCTTGTGACAAGAACACTCGCCCATTTGTCCTCCGCCTTGAGACTCTCTAACAGATCAGGCGGGAGAATGGAATTTGAGGTCATGGCCGCTACCAGGGGGTTGACCTCGGGGAGCTTGAGCAACTCCTCCATGCTGGGATCTACAGAGTAGAGACGTTTGTCATTAGCACCGAGAGTTGTCCAGGTCACTGGCTGCACCCATTGGCGCTGTACTACTGCCTTAAACAATTTGGGGGCAGGATTCAGATCCTGTGCCTGAACCTCATCGTCGAAGAGATCCCGGTTGGGGTCATCAGGGTCAGTGGATTCCTGTGGAACCGAGGGGTTTTGAGGAGCAGGAGGGGTTGACTCCGTGTAGGTGATGACCTTAGCTTTGTGAAGCATTGACTTGAACATCGGGCTTATCAGCCGTCAATCCCTCGTCCTCTGAAAGTTCAGGCTCTGCCAAATCGTCAATCTCAGAGACGGATTCTGTGGTTACCACTGAGAGGTTGGAGAGGGAGCCCTGGAGGCCCTGGATCTATTCCTGGAACCCTGGTTGGAAGTGTCTGCCCATTCTTTAAAGCCCTGGGCTATGCCCTGGGAGATGGCAGATGTGATGACCTCCCTCATTTCGGCCGAAAGAGAGGGTCCCCTGTCCTCCACAGGGCGAGCCCGTGGCCCTGAGTTCCTGGGGGGAGGGGGACGGTGAGGTCCAGAAGGGTCATGGGTAGATGAAGCCTCATCACCCAAATCCTCACAATCGAACAAATCTGTCCCACCCCCAATAGAAGGAGAGGGCGGGAATACGATGGGAATAGTCTGAGGAAATATCAGGATGGGAATAGTCTGAGGAAATATCCTCACGGTCATGATCCCCACCAGGGGTTGGCTGGGAAGGTTCCTGCTCCGGCAATGATTCTGTAATCGCAGCGTGGTGGACCTGGGCTATGGTGGTGATGTGCCTTTTTTTTTTTACTTACTTTTATTCGATTTATATACCGCACCTTCTCCATCGAAATGGACTCAGGGCGGTGCACAGGAGATTAAAACAACAAATGATAAAACAATACAATAAATAGATAAAAAAGAATTAAATAAGAACCTGCGCTAAAATTCCCACTAAAAACCCAACGTCCATTTACATATTTGGCAGAAGCTATATAACAATAAAATCTAACGATTAGGCAAGACCAGCTTGCTGAAAAAATTATGTTTTAAGTGAACGGCGAAAGAGGGGAAGGTCCGTGATAGTACGAGGTTCGGGGGGTAGGTCGTTCCAGAGGGACGGCCCTGCCACAGAGAAAGCCCTACCCCTGGGCACCGCTAGCTGGAATTGACCGGTGGTGGGTACCCTCAGTAGGCTCTCTCTGTGGGAGCGTATCGGACGCAGGGAGGTATGTGGCAGGAGATGGTCCCGCAAGTAACTAGGCCCCTAGCCATGGAGCGATTTGAAGATGGTAACAAGCACCTTGAAGTGCACCCGGAAGGCTACCGGTAGCCAGTGCAGCTCGCGCAGGAGAGGTGTTACATGGGAGTAACGAGGTGTTACATGCTCTATCACAGCGCCGCTCCAAGGCCTTATGGCTCCTGGCTTCCACCCTGTTCTGAGCTGAGGTGGCCTTCCTGGCATAATGACCTTACTGATCCCCTAATAGCCTCTCTGGCGGCTCTGCCTGTCTTTCTGCTATACGGTCTGTCCTCCCTAGGAGAAGGGCCCTGATCAGAAATTTCCATTATGGCCTCATCCTCCCTGCTGGATGCAGAAGCTGCCATGGCTGGCCTTCGAAGCTGCTCAAGCCCAGGATCAAGAGGGGTTAAAAAAAGGCTGCGCTGATCTCCCTTGGGGAAGAGGGCGGTCAGGGAAGGACCAGGGGAGAGACAGAGAAAAGGCCCGTGGAGGATGGCATGTGCCAAGGCCTCCAAACACCCATGCACTTGCCCAGACCTGCCGCTGAAGAAAGAAAGTCGCTCCGTCCCTCTGTGATGCAGTAGCTGTGAAGATACGACTGTTGTCTTCAGCGGGAGCTTTTCGCGCCAAAAACGGCTCTGCGCAGGTCCAAAATGGCCACGCCCAAAAGCTCCACGTTGTAGCGCACCAACAGACTGCAGGGACTGCAGCCGCTGCTCCCGCGATGCTCAACGAACGAGGAAGCCTCCCAAGTGCCAGACGGGCTGCCAATAGGTCGGACGGACCCGCCGGTGAAGAATCAGCGATCTGCGACGATCCCACGGAGGGGCAAATGCGCCCGGGAGGCAGGATAGCGCGCCGCTCTCAGGCGAGCGAAGACCAGCTCCCCAGGGCAAGGCAAATCAACTGGAAGCGAAGAAATCACCAACGAAGGCAAGGGAAAGGAAAGGAACCATGTGAAGGCAAGATAAAAAAGAAATAAAATGATTAAAAGGACACCTAGTAAAAGGTGTCTAAGGAGGAAAAATTCTGTCCGATGGGCTTATGGACTGAATTGAAAAACTGAGGATCATGGGAAAGGGAGGCCTGACTAAGAAGTTCTTCAATCCAGTCCACGGGCAGTGGGACGGAATTTAACCCTTCCTTGGACACTCAAGGAAGTGCACAGGAGAATCTCAATCATCCAGGTCATGATTGTTCCAAAGGTGCTTTTTAAGGAAGCAACTGGACTTTTTTGTTTTTTCTTTGAAGATGTTTGGCTTCTCATCCACGAAGTTTCTTCAGTTCTGACAAGATAGTGGGGACAAGATAGTGGCAAATGATCAGCTGTCTGCAAGGAATATAAATCCTTCCATTCCCCACTATCTTGTCAGAGCTGAAGAAACTTTTTGGATGAGAAGCCAAACATCTTCAATTGAGAATCTCTACAGACATTTACCCCTGTCTATTTCTTCCTCCTTATTTGTAATGGCAGCTTGCAAATCCCCCGCACAAGATATTACAGGAAAAGAAGTGCAGAAACAAGACTTCTTCTTACTCTAGAATACCCCACTCCTTGCTTACACTTTGAACAGTAGTGAAGACTGCTTTTCCAATAAGCATTCAAGGCAGAGGATGCTAGTTAACTGTATATTACTGCTTATGGGACTATATAATTTTATATAATTTGCATGATGTAATATATCCCCGTTTGATGGGGAAAGCATAAAAAGTAGCTCATGCAATAGAACCCTGCTGCTACAGGGATTTCACTGTGAAATCACTCATAAAAGCATTTGCCAGGGATAAACAACAGATTCAAGTGTTGATAATATATTAATGGTTGGGCTACACTATTGTAAAATAAATCATTTTCATATTTTGATTAAAGCATTCAGTCTTAACATAACGTATGCCACAATTCAAATCTAGTTAATATCCTAAATCAGGGGTCTGCAAAGTTGGCTCTTTTAAGACTGGTGGACTTCAACTCCCAGAATTCCCCAGCCAGCTTTGCTGGCTGGGTATTTCTGGGAGTTGAAGTCCACCAGTCTTAAAAGAGCCAACTTTGCAGACCCCTGTCCTAAATCAAAGCACAATATGATTTACCATGTTGCATGAAAGCTCCAGCCATTGAGCTATGTCATATTTATTTCTATTTTCCTGTACACCGCCCCGAGTCCCTTCGGGGAGAGGGGGCAGTCTAGAAATTCAAACAAACAAACAAACAAACAAATAAATAATAAAAAATAAATAAAAAATAAATAAATAAATAAAATAAATTTCTGCTTCAGTGGGTTCATATTTCATGCTGAACCAAAAATAAATTTCATTATGATTTATCTAAGTGTACAGCTACTAAACTCTATAAAATATTTACCTGGGGATGAGCCACAGTTTGTGATTTTGGTTACTGCATGTATTATTTTACTGTTTGCAATCACTGTTCCAAAATTTATCTCAGGTTCAATTTCTAAGAAACAACATGGACGTAATCTGCAAAAAAGTGCATTGTTATTGGTTTTATATCATTTTATTGATTTAATGTTTAATACATTTCAAGGGAAATAAAGTATTTTAGACTTTTTTCAACAGATGCACTACCTTTCTTAACTTAGTAATGTTATGTTTTTTAAGTAATAAGCACAATGAAAACATATTACTTTGCAACTGTATTTCATTTAGCTTGAAATTATTTTCATGTCAAAATATTTAAATACATTGCTTATTTTTAAATAATATAGAATCAAACTTGATACACTTCAAAGCCAATGCATTTTGATGCAAAAATTTTGCTCCAGTATTCATAGTACCTATATGACTTTAGTATTACATAAACTCACAATACTTGGTATAAGAAATACTGCCATATTTCACACGTAACAAAGCAAATTAAACAAAATACGTTAAAACTAAGAACTTTTGGAACTGTTAGGAGTCATAAGCACTTATAAGTAGGGTTAATGGTTTTTTCTAACTGATTGGCCTTGCACAGACCAAATGGTGCAGGTGTTGGCACGGCGCTCAAACCAATTTCATTGTAATTTTATTACAATAATATTACAATGACAATAAAGATGATTATTATTATTATTAAGAAACAATCAGAATTTGTTCCAGGTTTTACTCCACATTAGTGCAAGACAAATGGGCTGCTTCATTATAACAAAGATTGAGACCCTCTGAAATACATACGTTAAAATTGTAATTATTAAATGTGGCATATTTTTACTTACCCAATGCTACTCTAATTAAATAATTAGGTTTAGTTGGAGATCATATAAAAATTATTTTAGGGGTTTGCACAGCCACAAATTTTATTTTAAAAGTTCCTGTTTTAAAATAAACTAATCATCACAACCATTTGTTGGGGTTTAGTGTGTTGTGCAAATGCTTGCCAAATATTTAACCAACAGTAGTGTTTTATATTGAGATGTCATACCCAATCAGAGGAATTTCAATTACTTTTTTCTCTACATGAAGGAGGAGTCTATCATGAAGGTCTTCTTCAGTGTCCGGATGATATTCCACAGTAGCTGTTATGTAAAGGCCAGAAGCAACAGGTTTCTTTGGATTTTCCATAATTAGTTTGAACTACAAAATTAAGAAATCATTCAATTTTAGAAAAATTATCTGAACTTGAGAATCTTCACCACCATACAGCTTCACCATAGAGCAAATTATAATGCAAATAAAAATTGATGGAGAGGAGACAATAATGCAAGAGGAAGTACTGAGGTAGTGTGAAACTATATGATAAACATAGGAAATATACAAACAAATATGAAAGAGGAAGTACCAATTAAGGTCACCTGCTTTTTAAAGGTACTGTAATTTCATTCATGCCTCCTATTCACCTTGAACTATTTACCCTGTAATATCTTGTAAGCTTCTTTTCCAAACTTACATCGAGATTTTGAGTATCTTCTATCTTTTCCAGTCACTGAGTTTTATGCCTGTTAATAATCTAATGATGACATAGTAACAGATCTAGCAACAGATTCAAAAATAGTATAATAAATCTGAATTACTAGACAATATTGTGCTGATTCAAAATTATGTATTTTGTGTTAAATTTTAACTTTTTATTGACTGAATTATTACATCTTACTATTGAACCGTCTTTGTTCAAGATTGCAGACACCTATGTTTCTAACCTATAAATAACTGGAGGAATCAAAACTATCTCCCCTCCATATGCTAAACATAGAGCAAGAAATATTAACCATGGCTCTTCAAAAAGAATTAGTGAATCCCAGTAACCCACTCAGTATCCTTTTTTTTCTTTTAAGTATGCCTCCCTGCCAAAGACGGACATCCAAATTAAAGGTCTGTTGGTAAAGAGGTTTCTCATTAGGACTCATTGGGTTTGATGCTGCTGAAACAAAATTAATTCCTCCAATATGATCCGCACATCGGCTAAAAAAACTGTTTGTTCGGAGCCTTCAAAAATAACTAATTTCACGGTAAAAGAGCAGGAGGATTTCCAAGCCTCAATCAGGTCCTGACTAAGATTTCCAACTTCTTCGCTCCACTCCCTTAATGAGACTGCCGTGTTCCCGCCCCACCTGAGGCCGTTCCGGAGGGAGTAAATGAAGCGAACAGCAGCGTTTCTGCAGGTTTTGGACGGTGAGCAACGCTCCGTAGCAACTGCCTGGCATCGCATCCACGAAGCGCAGCTCGGGGGGCATAATGCGCACTCCGGCGACATCCATGGACCCGCCAGTTCCCCGATTGCCTCCGCGGGAGCTCATGGCGGCCTTCAAGCCAGTCGACTTCGTGCGCCGAGAGTTGCTGTCTCCAAGGAGACGCAAGGCTCCTTTGGCAATCAGCGCCTGGAGAGCTGTTGCCCCGCAACTGGAATCCGCATTCTGATTGGCGACTAGGCTTTAGCCGCAAATGGCGACCTTGAACGCGGAGCCCCCCCCCCCCACGAGGGAGTCCCTGGCCTGCAAAGGGAAAGATGAGGCCGCTCGACATGAAGCTAACCAGAAACGCTTATGAAGGGGGAGGGGGGGGCGTTGTTGAGCTTTAGTTTGTAGACTAAAGACTATTTGTTGCTCCTGCCGTTTTACGTTCTAGAGATAAAGGCATTTCTGAAGACAATCATCTACTGTAAAGTAAGGACAAGAATCTGACCAGGTGGAATTTTTTTAATAAGTATTTTTTTTATTTATTTTCAATTTTAAAAATATAAACATTCCATAAGCATTGTGTCGTCTGGGTACAAATATGTCTGTGCAACATTCTTCCAAAGGTTATACATTGAATATTTAAAACATTGTAAAGCTCTACATTTCCTTCTTAACATATCCTCTAATAAAAATACAATTGTAAGGTTTGAGGATACGTTGAGACCCATAGAAGTTTGAGAACACAGCCAAGTCACAATGAGCCAAGCATGAGACTTAAACGGAGGCTTGAATAACAACCAGCGTTTAATCTTTGATCAAAGTTTAAAGACATGACGGTCAGTTGTTCCCAACATACCCCAGGGATATGCGGGAAACACTAAGTACCCTTCAGGGAAGGTGTAGCTCCTTTTTATACAGTTAGAATCATCATCTCTAGCTGTATCAGTCTTGTCTCTTTGCTGTTCCCAGGATTGGCCATTTGGTCCTCTGTTGTGAAGGGCACAGATCAAGGGTGAGATACCTTCTTAGGCAGAAGGGGGACAGTTTTACAGCTCTTTACAGCCCCATTCCAGGATAGGTTCTATCCCCATAGATTGCAGATAGATAAGAGTTCAAATGGCAAAGATTTGACGTTTGCCAGATACATTACTGTTGAAAGAAATGTCCTTCTGGGTTCGGCTCCAAGTGGGGAAAAAGACACTGGAGATATGGAGGCTGCTTGGAAAGATGGTTTAATGGTGGACAGGATCACATGGCTTGAATCCTGAACAGAAAAGGTGATCACATGCTTCAATGTTGGGTGGAGAAGAGAAGGTCTGAGGAAGGGGCTTGCTGGGCTTTTTATAATCTGTTCAGCCTCACTTCTCTGTTTCCTGTTCCTGTGTAAGAAATGTATTCTGATTGGTTGTCAGATTCCCATGGGGCCATGTAGAGGCAACTCTCTAGGCTGTGTTTTGAATCCAGGTTTGGTTGAGTTCTCAGATGCCATATGGTGAATGGGTAAAGGCTAGTCATGTCTTAATCCCATCACCCTGGAGCTGAAGGGGAGAACTCTTTTTTTCCCCAATATTTTTTTTATTTTCAACATAAAAACAAATAAAAACCGCCCTGAGTCCCGAAAGGGAGAAGGGCGGTATAGAAATCAAATAAAAGTAAAGTAAAGTAAAGTAAAAACATTATTCATCTTCAGCTTTGTACAACATGTCGTTCGGTCATGAGTTCTGTGCTTCAGTTCTTAAAATTACAAACATAGTTACCAATTTTCCATCCAATGTATGTATATCACCTTATTTTCCACATAGTAACAGCTAGTATTTATCAAAATCAATCTTTTTCTATAGTTGTTCAATGTATAAAAAAAAAAGAAAAGATTCTCCATAGATTCCTGTTTTATAACATTATTCTCAATTATCTCTGGAAGATACTTTACTACTATAAAGTACATACCCATAATATTTTCTCTTTATAGGACTAAGAGTTTATCCAAATTTTCCATTAATGGTCTAGCTAATATACAGAGTATCTTTCTAGAATAACATAATCTCAATTTGTTACAATATCTGTCAATCCTGACAAGATAGGTAAGTAGAGGGATAGACAGATAGGGAGAAATACAGTAGGTAGGTAGGTAGGGGGATAGATAGGGAGAAATACAGTAGGTAGGTAGGTAGAGAGAGAAAGGAGGAAATATAGTAGGTAGGTAGATAGCTAGGTATATAGAGGGAGAAAGGAAGAAATACAGTAGGTAGGTAAGTAGAGGGATAGACAAGAGTTTCTCCAAAAACCCACCAAAGTTCTCTGTTTTTTCACGGCAGAAGATGGCCATTGTAGACCACGATAAGGTCTGCAAAGGAGAGGGGGTGCCGCGGTCACGGATTTGAAGCAGCAACTTCATCGGTGATGCAGTTTTTGGTGTTTTTCTCCCCGGGGTGCGAACGGACACTCGGGCGACCTTTTCTTGATGGCCGCCCCGAAGCTGCGGTCTGTGCTGCAGTAAGGATGTAAGAGGAGTGCGGTGACTCGAGGAGGCGAGGAGAGAGGGAAAATACTGCAGCCCCATTGGCTTAGCATGAATTGTTCCTTTCAGCGAGTGTTGTGAGAGGAGTCCGAACGCTGAATCTACGGAATGGCGGCGACTCTTTATTTGAAAGGACATGGAGCCGGGACTTAAGGAGACGTTGATCTGGCAGCCTCTCTGGCGGATGGGAGAGCTTGGAAAGCAGAGAGGAGGAGCGTATCTGCTTTTGGAAAAATGAGGAGCCAGACTAGTGATATAAAGATTTATTGGGCGTGTGGCAAGTGGAAAGAAGCAGAAGGACTTGGGGGGGGGAACAATGGTGAATTTTGGCTGAGTCATTGAAGGGAGGAGTGGAAGCCATTGGGGAGGAGCTTAGACGAAGGCTGATATTAACTCCATGACTGCTGGCTTGTTTGGATTGAGTTTATAGAAGTGGCTTACTAGCAAGCGGACGTAAGCAGGATTGTTGAAAATATTCTCCTCCTGGACTTGGTGGCTCGCTGGACTCTCTGTTATTTACTCCTTCTTAATATAATTTGTTGTGATGGGTATGACCTATGGGGGGATGTTAAGTCAATGAACTAGTAGTTTGAATGTGTCGTCGTCCCCCCGTGGCCTTTCTTGCCCCCCCCCCTTTTCCTTCCTTTTTTCCCCTTTTCCTCACCTCTCTTATAGGTATAGTGGAAAGTAAGATAAGATAGGAAGCTCAAGAACTGAAATACTATATGCCTCTGTGGTGGCAGTTTATTGACCAAGTGAAGATGGCAGCAAATTCAACAATCAGAGCTGGTAAGAAACCCCCTCCTGTAACTACGACTGGCACTTCCTCTCCAGCTCCATCGAAGGCAATAGATTCAATTGCAGGAGAAAAGCCAGTAACAATGCAAAGTATTCAAAATGCGCTACAGGCAATTCAGGATACATTGATGAAAACTCAAGATACTCTCTGTAGTAACCATGACGAAATGAAAGAAGAAATAAATGATTTGCGAGGAAATCTCAACGAGGTAAGGGATAGAATAACGGACATTCAAGCAAAACTAGATAATAGTGAACAAAGATTGCTGAAGATTGAAGGGAAATCAGAAGTGATGGAGCAGAAGTTGGAAACGATGGAGAGGGATCAACAATTTCAAGCGCGATACAACAGATCAATGGAAGAGGAAGTGGTGTCATTAGGCATGGAGAGGGCCTCTTTTTATCTCCGCTTTCAAAATATAGCAGAGGAACGGGATGAAAATGTGGTGGAAGTTATGGTCAAGCTGCTGGCAGAAGCTACGCAGAGGAAGGTTGAGGACATGCGGGCTGATCTAGATGAAGCCTATAGAATCCAGACCAATTCTGCAAGGAGACATAACCTCCCTCAAGAGGTAAATATTCGTTTTGCTAAGAAAGCATTTCGAGACAAGGTTTATAAAAAAGCGAGAGACATGCCCCTGGTGTATGAAGGCAAAGAAGTGATTACCTTACGGCAGATTCCTAGAAGGGTGCGTGAGCAAAGAAGGAAATATGCATTTCTGACTACACAGTTGATGAAAAATAATGTATTATATAGATGGCTAATCCCCGAAGGACTTCTTTTTTTTTTATTGAAAGAGTTTTATACAAACAAATTTCCCCCCCTTCCCCCCCATACATATAATGTAATTCAGCTACAAATACTGTACCCCCCTCCTCCCACCCAACATAATATAGATTTCTCATAACATAACATTACCCCCTTGTCCCCATCTTTTAAGCTAATTCATATAAATCTTATACAAATATATTTCCCTCCCCTAACCACCCTAACCCTCCCCCACCTCCCGTTCCACCTCACCCCCCAGACTTCCACTATATGCCACTCTAATAATTCCAAACAACCCATATGTTATTCATTCTCTTCATGTTGTTCCCCTTGCTTATTACCTTGACAGTCTATTCATTCTTACCTAAAAGCTACATGATATTTTTTAAACCTTATTACAAGCCCACCATATATGAAAAAATGTAGCATCTAAACACCCACACCTCCAACATTTTGGCTGAACATTAGGATACATTCATGATAATTTCTTAGGATCTAAATATCATCTATAAAACATTTTATAAAAGTTCTCCCTTAAATTCTGTAACTGTGTAAATTTAACATGCACAATTTAACCCATATTTTTCCCCAAATCTCCAACATGACATTAATCAGTTCTACTTCATTGTCCATGAATCCAACTCTTTGGTCTTCTTTCCATCTCATCTGTAGCTGTTTATAATATAGCCAGTTTAAAATAATTCCTTCTTCCAACAGTTGTTCCAGAGTTTTCAGCTGCCAGCTGCCCCCATCAGTAAAAAACACATCTTTATGTCAGGGGGTTTCTTTTTAACTTTTTAATTCGGATTTTAGGGGGTTCCAGGGAGGAGGAAGGGGATAGTCAGGTGGGGGGACGCCAAATTATAAGGCCGGCCGGCGGAAGTAGAGAAACGGAGGAGGGGGAAGGGGGGGTCGTTTCCACTGAGGTATTCTCCATCAATTCGGTCTTGGGGAGGGGCAGGGGCGGTGGGAGACGGGATGGACATCGGTTGGAGGACCGTGGCCGCTGGTTACAGGCGGTCACGCGCTCCGACCTCCCATGCTCCCATCGCAGACTAGGTGGGCAAGAACCACAGACCCGGGGCCCTAGGCTGATGCTATGCAACGCCAGGTCCGTGGTACAAAAAGCCCCCCTCATTCATGACCTTGTGTCAGAGGGGGACCCGGACCTGGTAGGTATTACGGAAACCTGGTTGGGCCACGAGGGAGGACATCCCCTCGTAGAAATGTGCCCACCAGGATACTGAGACTTCCATCAGCCTAGGGCCCTAGGGAGGGGTGGGGGGTGGCGATTATGGTTAGGGAAGGTCTTGAGCCAAAGGAGACCACGATCCCTCAGACGACCGGGTGCGAGTCCCTCCTTGTGAAGTGGGGCCTAGGGAGGCAATTGGGCGTGTTAGTTGTATACCTGGCTCCTCGCTATAGAACAGCCCTGCCCGAGCTCCTAGAGGTGATAGCCAAGGCGGTGGTTGAGACCCCCAGACTGTTAGTCATGGGGGACTTTAACCTGCAGTCAGCAGGCGAAACCTCTGGGTTAGCTCGGGAGTTCATGGCTTCCATGACAGCCATGGACCTGACCCAAGTAGTTGTAGGCCCTACCCACGAGGACGGACACACCCTGGATCTAATCTTCGTCTCGGGACAGTGGAGTAGTTATCTGGGAATAGGGGATCTAGTCATCATACCCCTGTCATGGACAGATCACGCTCTCCTTCGGCTCGACTTTCCGATCGCCGCACCTCACTGCGGGGAGGCGGAACTGGACATTCCTATATGGTTCCGCCCCAGGCTTCTGATGGACCCGATAAGGTTCCAAAGGGAGCTTGGGCCAATTCCTGTGGACTTGCCCCGCGACTCGACTGAGGATCTAGTGGCCGCATGGTTAAGTGCAGCCACGGGGGCCTTGGACCGAGTCGCGCCCTTGCGGCCTCTCTTGCGGCGACGAACCACCTGGGCTCCTTGGTTTACCGAGGGGCTCAGGGATATGAAGCGCCACAAGAGACGCCTAGAGAGCAGATGGAGATCTTCTCGCTCCGAAGCCGACTGAACACTAGCGAGAGACCATATTAGGACTTACTTAGTGGCGATAAGAGTGGCCAAACGTGAGTATTGTGCCACTCTTATTGCATCCGCAGATAACCGCCCTGCCGCCCTGTTTGGGGTGACCCGCTCCCTCCTCCAACAGAGGCCGCGGGAAGCCCCTTTACAGGGTCGAGCAGAGGAATTTGGGATTTATCTGCAGGAGAAAATCACTCGGATTCGGAACGAGCTACCCTCCATCGACAGTGGTCCAGTTGAGCGGGCCGAGGCTGTTCTTGTGACACCATCTTGAGAGGAGTTTGATTTTGTTACCACCGAGGATATGGACAAGTTGTCAAAGAGACTTAGGGCTACCACATGTTTATTGGACCCGTGTCCCTCCTGGCTTGTACTGGCATCCTGGGAGATGACACGAGGCTGGCTCCAGGGCATTGTCAACGCATCTTTGAGTGAGGGGTCCTTGCCTGCCGTCTTGAAAGAGGCAGTAGTAATGCCCCTCCTCAAGAAGCCGTCCCTGGATCCAGCATTATTAGAGAACTATCGTCCCGTCTCCAACCTTCACTTTTTAGTGAAGGTTGTTGAGAGTGTGGTGGCTCAACAGTTTCTGCGACACTTGGAGGAAGTTGATTATCTAGACCCGCGCCAGTCCGGCTTCCGACCCGGGCACAGCACCGAGACGGCATTGGTCGCGTTGGTTGATGATCTCTGGAGGGCGCGGGATAGAGGATATTCCTCTATCCTAGTCCTGTTAGACCTCTCGGCGGCTTTTGATACCATCGACCATGGTATCCTATTGCGCCGACTGGGGGGGTTGGGGCTGGGAGGCACCGTTTTGCGGTGGTTCTCGTCCTACCTCTCTGGTCGGTCACAATATGTGTTGGCAGGGGGGCAGAGGTCGGCCTCGAGGCCCCTCATATGTGGGGTTCCTCAGGGGTTGGTCCTCTCGCCCCTACTGTTCAACACATATATGAAGCTGCTGGGTGAGATCATCCGTGGTTTTGGGGTGGGATATCATCTGTACGCTGATGATACTCAGTTGTACATATCCACCCCAGACCACCCCAACGATGCCATCGAGGTTATGTCCCGGTGCTTGGAAGCCGTACGGATCTGGATGGGTGGTAACAAACTCAAGCTCAACCCTGCCAAGACTGAGTG
Organism: Rhabdophis nuchalis; assembly: GCA_039707465.1. Classification (NCBI taxonomy): domain Eukaryota; kingdom Metazoa; phylum Chordata; class Lepidosauria; order Squamata; family Natricidae; genus Rhabdophis; species Rhabdophis nuchalis. The sequence goes on from CM077649.1 coordinate 3,498,133, forward strand.
GCTGTGGCTTCCGGCGCCCCGGTTCAGCCAGATTATTCCAACTCTTGCCATTGGGGGCGAAACACCTGTCCCCGTGGAGAGGGCGCGCAATTTGGATGTCCTCCTGGATTCCCGGCTGTCTTTGGAAGATCATGTGGCAGCCGTGGCCAGGGGGGCGTTTCATCAGGTACGCCTGATGCGCCAATTGCGCCCCTTACTGGACCGGGGTGCCTTACGCACAGTCACTCAAGCACTCGTTACCTCTCGACTCGACTACTGTAATGCTCTCTACATGGGGCTCCCCTTGAGGTGCACCCGAAAGCTGCAGCTAGTCCAGAACACAGCCGCGCGGGTGATTACGGGAGCGCCTAGACACTCCCACATAACACCTATCCTGCACGAGCTGCACTGGCTTCCTGTGGTCTTTCGGGTGCGCTTCAAGGTTTTAACGACCATCTTTAAAGCGCTCCATGGCTCGGGGCCTAGTTATATGCGAGACCGCCTCCTGCCCCATACATCCCTCAGACCGATACGCTCCCACAGAGAGGGCCTCCTCAGGGTGCCGTCGGCTGGACAATGCCGTCTGGCGACACCCAGGGGAAGAGCCTTCTCTGTGGCGGGCCCAGCCCTCTGGAACGACTTACCCCCTGAACTCCGCACCATCTCCGACCTCCGCCTCTTCCGCAAGTGTCTGAAGACACATCTATTCCATCTAGCCGGCCTAGCGTAACCTCCATTACTGACTATTAGACAGTTTTAAACTTGGGATTTTTAATTCGGTTTTTAGCACAGGGTTTTATTTATTAGAATAAGTTTTTTAAATTTTATATATTTTGTATGTATTTTAACATCCCTGTGCGCCGCCCTGGGTCCATTTGGAGAAGGGCGGGGTATAAATTTAATAAATAAATAAATAAATAAATAAAATTTATATAAACAACTCCCAAGTGACTTTTCATCTGGATTATTGAATTCAAAGAACGTGATAGGGTAACAACCAGATCGTCTGCAAATGCTGTAATTCTGTATTCCTTTTGCCTAATAGCTATACCATTTAAGAAGTTCGAGTCCCAAATTGTATTCAACAAGACTTCTAAAGTTAAAATAAGTGACAATGGAGATAATAGGCAACCTTGTCTTGTACCTTTTTGTATCTCAAAACTCATAGACAAATTTCCATTAATAATAAGTTATGCATTTTGTTGTTAATATATTGCTCCTATCGTCTGTCGAAACCAAATCCCCATGTCCATTTTTTCCAAAGTCTTGGTTAGAAAGTTCCAGTTCATTCGCTCAAAGGCCTTTTCCATGTCCAAGAAAACCAGCACTGCAGAGATCTGCTTATTTTTGTCTAGATAATCAATTAAATCTATAAGTTGCCTTACATTCTCCTTCATATGTCTACCTTCGATAAATCCTGCTTGATCATGATGAATTACCTCTTGAATAATTGGCATCAATCTGTTGGCTAATACTTTAGCAAAAATTTTATAGTCTGTAGTCAAAAGAGATATTGGTCTATAGTCCTCTGGCTTCTTAGGACCATCTTCATCTTTAGGTATCAACGATATAAAAGCCGCTTGCCATGAGGAAGATATTTTGCTTCCTTGCTGTATTCTTTCTCCACAAGACTAATCTTCAGTCCTGCTCCTCCCTTGGCTTCAACTTGCTTCTTTCCTTTAACTTTCTTAACTCGTTGTGTTTTGGGCTTCCCCTGCTTCTGCGCTACTTGAATTTGTCTGGTGATAGATCTTGTTTCACGTTGCTCATCTAATTTAAGTATTGACGTTTCAACAATTCCCTCTATAACAGTCTTTGACGATTCCTCCAGAATAGAACTTAAAAGAGGTCCAAAAGGATCCACCTGAAAACCACGTGCAGCACCATAGGTTTTCTTTTCTTTTTGCAGCTGTCTTATTTGTTCTTCTGTCTCTTTTTCAAACTGCTTCTGCTCATCTCAATATCTGTTGGTGTAGATGTGCGTAGAGGTGTAACGCTTGCCTTCAGTACTACATAATAAAATTCTTTTGCTTTGTCTAAGGTATTCAAACGATATCTCACATCTTCATATCTCAGTATAATACCCATTGGGACATCCCACCTGTACTGAATCTGTCTTTTCTTCAACTCTGCTACCAAAAATCCAAAATCCCTTCTAGACTTTAACATCGCTGGTGGTAACTCCTTAAAAACATCAATCTGGTTTCCATCTATTTGAAGAGCAGAGTAAAAGGACTTCTGCAAAATATCATTTCTAAGGCTTCTATCAGTAAAATATATAACCACATCTCTTGGTAGCTGTCTTTGTAGTGCTGCACATGAGTTTACTCTGTAAATTTTATCAATCTTTAAAAAAATCTCATCGGAATCATCCAGTTTCAATAATATAGACAATGCGTCCCCACAGATTCTTCTAATATCTTCTCTAGGATTCTCCCTTATTCCCCTCAATCTGATAGCAAATTCCATTGATCTGAATTGCATCATAGTTATTTCATTATCAATCCTTCGTATTTTTCTATCAACTTCCACAAATTTTAAATCAGATTCTTTCATTTTAGTTTCCAAATCCAAAGCCAATTGTTCAACTTTATTATCCACCTTGAGCACCACATCAGACAGACCCTTAGCTATTATTTGTATGTTTTTATCAAGCTGTTCATATTTATCCATATTATCCTGGACCATTCCTTTAACTTTTTTGATTTCTTTACCTATAAAGTTTTTCAAATCCTGGAGGCTTATTATCTCTATCTGCGGTTGCATTAGAGCTGCGCCAGCTGGGGAACCTCCCCGTTGCTTCATTGCCATGCTTATAAAGCAAACTTCTTCCCAACTTCTCACAAAATACTCTTCAAAAATAAATCAGATTATATATTAGCTGACTTTCTCATACTTGCTTTCTCCTTTCCCTTTCCGCCAGGGTAGGATACTTTATAACAAACTGGAATACACAAACCGGTTAACTTTCGTTTCCTTTCCACTGAAGATTAACGCCATTTTAAATCCTTTGTTTTAAATCCTTTGTTCTAAATCCATACTATTCGGGTTTCAACACTGCCATTGTTTAGAAATTTCACAGGCTTTGAATACTTGCAATTTAAGCAGGGTATTTTCCTTGGCTTGTTTGGAATGTGGATTGAAGGTTGAGTGCGTGCATCTTGTTCCGCTAAAAGCGGAGGTTCCCAGACGCTCGGAGCAAACAGCTGCTTAGAAGGGGAGCCCCTCCTTGCTCGTACCCCAGAGGCAAAAGAAACCCTCTGGGGTACTCCGCAAGGGACTCTACCCGACGGCGCTGGCTCTCTCACAAGATCCTTAGGAGCTTGGAGTTTTCCAAGGCATTTTAGATGTTTTAAAAACGCCTGTTCACAAGTCTGTGAACAGATTTTAGACACAGTTCTTAGAACAAAGGATTCAAGATGGCGTTAATTACCAGATGAAATGAAACGAAAGTTAGTTGCTCTGTGTATTCTGGCTTGTGTCCAACTCTGATTGACAATTAGGCTGAAACAATTTTCAAGTTTTCAAGTTAGTTACTATATAACTTGATCTATTTATTGATTTGTGGATCTTAGTCTTTGTTTAACCCTTGGCTGACAGCGGACAGCTGGAGGCGGAAAGGGGGAGCAAGCCATAAAGCTAAACGCACTATTTGATTTATTGATTTATTTTGACACCCTGAAGAGTATTTTCCCTGGGAAGTTTAAAACATGGCAACGGAACAGGCTGGTGCAATAACTACCCAGGATTTTAAAGAATTGATGAATTTTATAGCTAATGAAAGTAAAGAAGTCAAAAGAATGGTCCAGGATAAACATGATCAGTTGGATAAAAATATGCAAACAGTGGCCAAGAGCCTGTCTGAAGTTATAATTAAGGTTGATACAAAAATTCAGCAATTGGCCTTAGATGTGGAAGTCAAAGCAAAAGAAACGGATTTGAAATTTTTGGAAATGGAGGGAAACATGCGCAAGATAGACAATGAGGTTATTATGTTACAACTTAGGTCAATGGAGCACGCCATTAGGCTGAGAGGCCTTAGAGAAAACCCTAGAGAAGATTTAAGAAAAGCTTGTGCCGATGCTTTGGCTATATTATTAAAAGTGGATCCTGGTGAAATTTTTGTTAAAATTGATAAAACTTACAGAGTAAATTCACGTATAGCATTACAAAGGCAATTACCGAGAGATGTTGTGATATATTTTACCGAGAGAAATTTTAGAAACGATATTGTGCAGAAGTCTTATTATTCTTCTATTCATGTAGATGGACATCTGATCAGTATTTTTAAGGAGTTACTACCGGCGGTGTTAAAGCTTAGAAGGGATTTTGGATTTTTGGTAGCTGAGCTGAAGAAAAGAGAGATACCGTTTAGGTGGGATGCCCCAATGGGTGTTATATTCAGATATGAGGGGGTGAGGTATCGTCTGAATACTATAGACAAGGCAAGAGATTTTTATGATGGAATACTGAAGGCAAGTGCAACGCCCCCACGTACATCTACACCAACACCAGCAGATTTGGATGCTTTAGAGCAGAGGCTGTTTGAGAAAGAGACAGAAGAACAGATAAAGCAGACCCAAAAAGAGAGGGAAGCCCAGGGTGCTGCAAGCGGATCTCAAGTGGATTCTTCTCGATTTCTTCTAAGCTCCTCCGCGGAGGAACCGTCTAAGACACTTAGTGAAATGCCATTACTTGAGCCAGTGGAACAACGTGTTACTAGATCTACGACTAGACAAATGCAGGAGTCTCAGAAGCAGGGGCAACCCCAGCAACAAGGTACCAAGAGGAACAAAGGTAAAGGCAAGAAGGAAATTGAAGCTGTGGGAGGAGCAGAGCCGAAGACTAGTCTGGTGGAGAGAGATCTTCAGCAAATGCTCTCAATGTTTCAGACTAGGCCAAAAGATGTTTAAACTATTATCCTGGAATGTGAATCGATTGAACTCTCCACAAAAAAGGAAAAAAATATTTTACTATTTGAAGCAATTTAATAATGATGTGGTCTGCCTTCAAGAAACTCATATTAGGCTGCAAGATCAGAAGTATTTAATGAATCCAAGTTTGGGAACATTTTACGCAGCCTCTAGTTTGGTAAAGAAAAATGGAGTGGTGATATATATAAATAAAAGATTTTCAGCTAAAATTATAGAGGCGGATGACAGTGGTAGATATATAGCAATTGAACTTGATACAGATTTTGGTTCTATTTTGGTGGTAGGAATATATGCACCTAATCAACAACAAGAAAGCTTTTATAGGATCCTTCACTTAAAAATTTTGGATTGGAATTTTAAGAGTATTTTAATTATGGGAGATTGGAATGGAGTGATTTCTCCAAGGATAGATAAGAGAACAATGACTAAAGTTACCACCAAATTACCACAGGGTTTTTTTGATCTAAAAGATGACTTGGAACTAAAAGACGTTTGGAGGATACAACATCCAGGCGAGATGGACTTTTCTTTTTATTCAGTTAGGCATAAATCTTTTTCAAGGATTGATTTTTTTTTTGTTAACACCGGATTTACTTCCTAAAGCTAAGAAAACTAAAATATTCCCCAGGACATTAACTGATCATAGCCCGGTGTGGTTAGAGATTGAATTAGGGAAGAGGTCAAGAAGGTCATGGAGAGTAAATGAAAATTTATTTAGATATGAAAAAAATGTTGATGAACTTAAAAAATACATTAAGGAATTTTTTAGTTTTAATATGAATAAAGGTACTCCTATTGAAACAGTATGGGATGCAAGTAAAGCTTATATGCGTGGGGTCCTGATATATATGAATTTTAAACATAAACAAAGCAGACAGAAAAAGAGGATGGAATTGGAAAATGAAATTTAAAAAAAGGAGCAGTTACTTATAGTAACTCCAAAAGATGTGACACTCCAGATGGCGATAAAGCTGTTGAAAGATCAATTTCAAATGCTTATATCAGAACAAACAGCAACTAACTTACAATTTGCCAAACATAACACCTTTGCTAATGCTAATAAACCTGGTAGGTGGCTGGCCTATACCTTGAGAAAGAATACGAATAATAGAATTATTGATAGAATTGAATATGGAGGGAAAACGGTATATCAACAGGATTTGATTAAAAAATCATTTGTGGATTATTACACCAAGTTATATTTACAGGATAATATACAGAATAACTCAATAGATGACTTTTTGGAAGGAAAAAGGGTTACCAAAATATCCGTGCTTCAAAAGGCAAATTTGGAACGCTTGATAACTGCAGACAAGATTACTCTAGCTATAAACCAACTTAAATTAGCCAAGGCTCCAGGGACCGATGGTTTGACTGCAATCTACTTTAAAACTTTACAATTGGAAATGATTGAATATCTTACAGAATTATTTTGTAATATACAGCAAGGAGGTAAAATACCTCTCTCATGGAAAGCGACTTTTATATCATTGATACCTAAAGACAAAGACGGCCCTAAGAAACCAGAGGATTATAGACCAATATCTCTTCTAAATACAGATTATAAAATATATGCTAAAATACTCGCCAACAGATTGATGCCAGTTATCCAAGAGGTTATTCACTATGACCAAGCAGGATTTATTGAAGGTAGACATATGAAGGAGAATGTAAGGCAACTTATTGATAAGAATAAGCAGATCTCTGCAGTGCTGTTTTTTTTGGATGCGGAGGCCTTCGATCGAGTGAACTGGAATTTTCTAACCAAGACTTTGGAAAAGATGGATATGGGACCACGATTTCGACAAGCGATTGGAGCAATTTACCAGCAACAAAACGCACAACTTATTATCAATGGAAATTTGTCTACAACTTTCGAGATACAAAAAGGTACAAGACAAGGATGCCCATTATCTCCATTGTTATTTATTTTAACTCTGGAAGTCTTATTGAATACAATTCGGGACTCAAGCTCTTTAAGTGGTATAATTATTAGGCAAAAGGAATACAGAACTAGGGCATTTGCTGATGATCTGGTTGTTACCCTTTCACATCCTTTGAACTCAATAATCCAGATGAAAAATATCATAGCAGAATTTGGCATGGTGTCTGGGTTTAAATTGAATCAAAATAAAACGAAAATGATGGTTAAAAATATGCCAGAGATTCAGAGAAAGAGACTTGTAAGTTTGGCAGGTTTCGAAATAGTTTCTAAAGTCAAATATTTAGGAATACAAATTGCAGAAGTAAATACAAAACTTTTCTCAAATAACTATGAAGTGTTGTGGCAAAAGATACAGAAGGATCTTCAAGTTTGGAAAAAGCTACAACTATCTTTGCTTGGAGGGATTTCAGCAATCATAATGAATATTCTACCTAGATTCATTTTCTTATTTCAGATGATACCGGTGCTTAAATCAGATAAAATTTTGTTAGAATGGCAAGCAACATTAAACAAATTTGTTTGGAAGGAGAAAAAAAACGAGAGTAAAGATGAAGATGCAAGATATTTGTGAAAGAGGTGGCCTTAGACTCCCAAACCTTCGACTGTATTATGAAGCGGCGGCATTGACCTGTGTTTGGGAAAACAAAAACTGAATTATTGAATATAGAAGGTCATGACCTTGTTCTGGGTTGGCATGCATATCTGTTTTATGAAGATAAGGTGGACAAAGCGTTTAACAACCACGTTCTCCGAAGTGCCTTGATGAGAATATGGAAGAAGCACCGGCCCAATTGGGATTATAAACTCCTGCTTTGGTTGGATCGTGCAGACACCATGTGGATTACAAATACTAAGTCACTCGGGGGGCGGGGCTGGTGTATATAAAGATGTGCTTATTTTTGATGGGGTTGAATGGCAGTTGAAAACTTTGGAACAACTGTTGGATGTAGGGATTACTTTAAATTGGTTACATTACATACAGCTACAGAAGAGATGGAAAGAAGATCGTAAGGTCGGCTTTATGGACAGAGAAGTGGAGCTGATCAAGCAGATAAAAGAGACTGGCCCAAAACATGTTAAAAGAATATATAATGTATTGTTAGAAAGGGACTCAGAAAGTGAATTGGTCAAGGATTGCATGATCAAATGGGCTCAGAACTTTGATGAATCGGTTATGTTGGATACGTGGGAAAAAATATGGGTCCAGAATGTTAAATTCATGCAGTCACAAAATTTAAAGGAGAATTTTTATAAAATGTTTTATAGATGGTACTTGGATCCTAAGAAATTATCATGTATGTACCCAAATGTTCAACCAAAATGTTGGAGGTGCGTGTGTTTAGATGCTACCTTTTTTCACGTATGGTGGACCTGTACTAAGATTAAAGCCTTTTGGATAAAAATATGGTGGGTTATGCAAAATGTATTTAAGAAAAGAATACAATTTACTCCGCAAATGTTTCTACTGGGTATAACTAAGGATTTTACTAAAGGGGAAACAAAATTGTTTTTGTATATGGTCACAGCAGCTAGGTTGTTGATTGCTCAACATTGGAAGAAAGATTTTCTACCGACAGTTGATCAATGGACTCAGAAAGTGGCGGGGTTTGCGGAAATGGCAAAAATTTCAGCTTTCTTAAAAGATCAGAAGCAGGAGAATTATACACAGGAATGGGCAAAATGGATTAATTATATACAGAATAAATACCAGACTGGGAAATACCATGTAGCCTTTAGGTAAGAATGTTTGGATTGATAGGTGAATAGAGTAAATAATACTTGGGATGTTTGGAATCTTTAAAGTGGTGTGTAGCGGAAGTCAGGGGGGTGGGATTGAGTGGGAGGTGGCGGTGGGTTAGGGTGGTGGGTGGGGAAATATATGTGGATAAGTAACATAGAGATGGGAATAATGGGACATGGTTATACTATGATCTATACGTGTTTAATTAAATTAGAAGATGGTGTTAATGGGAGATTGATATATATTATATTAAGAGAAATTTATATCATGTTTGTCGGGAGGTGAGGGGGTATAATATCTAATATTTGAATGAGAATTTTATTCTAAGATGGGGGAGGGGAGGGGTATACTATTTTTATGTGATTTATATTATATGTGGGGGGGGGGTAAAAAGGGGGAAAACCTGTTTGAATAAAACTTTTTCAATAAAAAAAAAAAAGAACCAGTCTAGTGGCTAAAACATTACCTAACATGTAATACTTCCCTGGTTCGAATCCCAGTAAGGGTATGGCTAGCTGATAAGAGCTAAATAGCTCGAAATAGATCTATCCTATTCAATAAAAAAAAAAGAGAGAAAAAAAAATAACATAAAAACGCCTCTACGGGCGGCTGAGTTGGCAGGCTCAAAAAAGCCTGCCGGCAACGCCCGCGACTCAACCGGAAGCCCCCCCTCCCCCCGAAGGACTTTGGATTACATGGCAGACTCAAAAGATAACAATTGAAAATGTGTTAGATGCGCAGGATTTTTATGAACAAAATTTTGGTTCTAGGGGGAACAGGAGACAGGGGAGGAATTAGAGAGTAGGAGTCAAGAGGAGGTTTCGGGAGAGAGGGAGGAGGAGATGGGGAGGAGTAGGGGAGGGGGAGGGAGGGAGACCCAGATGGAAACAAGGCAAACAACCAAAGCCAAGGGGAGGTAAGCGAATGGAAGAATTGCGGTTGATTTCTGTAAATGTCAATGGCCTTAATGCACCCCAAAAGAGGAAATGAATTTTAAATAAATTAAGACAAGAAAATGCGGATATAAATTGCATTCAGGAAACGCATATTAAAAAACAATATAGCAGTGTTCTGGCATGTCCCAAGTTGGGAGACCTCTTTGTAGCTTCAGCAACCCAGAAGAAGAGGGGGGTGGCGATGTATATCAAACCCCACCTTAGGCCCAAGGAGGTATTTGCGGACGTAAATGGAAGGGTATTGATGGTGGAATGTTGGGTGATTAACAAAAAGGTATTAGTGATAGGCATTTACGCTCCGAATAATAACCAGCAGGAATTTTACAAAGGGCTTTGTCGAGAATTACTTAAAGTGGAATATGAGCATATTTGTCTTATAGGAAATTTTAATGCGGTAGCAGATCCGAAGTATGACTACACCAACAGTAAAGGTAAGGGGAATAATAATAGGAGAGGGCTCCCAGCTTCCTTTCACAAATTAGTGCAGGAGTTTGATCTTCAGGACATCTGGAGGGAGAGGAATCCCCAAGTGAAACAGTACACTTACTATTTGGCCAGGCATAGTTCCTGGTCGAGACTCGATATGGCTTGGACCACACCGGAACTTAAGCAAGGCCTCCAAAAGGTGGAAATAGAAATAAACTCTTGGGCAAATCATAATCCTGTTGTGGTTAGTTGGATAAAAGAGCCTTCTCTGTGGCAGGCCCCGCCCTCTGGAATGACCTCCCCCCAGACCTTCGCACTATCACCGACCTTCGCCTCTTCCGCCAGACACTGAAAACATATTTCTTCCATATGACCGGCCTGGCATAGCTGCTATAGCTATTTTAAGAGTTGGGTTTTAAATTAAATTGGTCTTTTAGCACGGGCTAAATTATTTAATTGTAGTTTTAACTTTTGTAGAATTTTGTATTGTTTGTATTTTTGTATTTTTAAATTCCTGTGCGCCGCCCTGAGTCCCATTTTGGGAGATAGAGCAGGATAGAAATCTAATAAAGTATAAGTATAAAGTAAGTAGAAGAGTATGGGCTGGTTGCTGCATTAACAAAGAAAAAACCAAGGTGTTAACTAAAAATATGAAAGAAGATCAAAGGAAAGAACTGAGAGAAGTTCTGGGGGTCCAAATAACAAAACAAGTCAAGTATCTGGGCATTCTGCTGACCAATAGATGTTCTTCAATTTTGGAGGATAATTTTGGGAAATTGATGAAACAGATAAAGCAGGAGTTGGAAAGATGGAATTCCTTGCAACTTTCGTTGGTGGGTAGAATGGTGGCGATAAAGATGAATATATTACCCAAGATTATGTTCTTATTTCAAATGGTACCCCTAAAATTAAAGGGTAAGCATTTTCGAGAGTTAGATAAAATCCATGGAAGGTTTGTGTGGCAAGGAAAGAAAGCACGAATTAGGTTGAAAATCCTGCAAGATCCAAGAGAAAGAGGCCGGTTCAGCTTTCCAAATTGGAAACTCTATTACCAAGCTGGGATGCTAGCGTGGTTAAAAGATTGGATGAGTTTAGAAGACATAAGGATACTTACTTTAGAAGGTCATGATTTGCAGAAAGGATGGCACGCCTACATGTGGGGGGATGGTCCCCTGTCCAGAGGCGTCTTCCAGAGGCATTATGTGAGGAAAATTTTACTAGCGGTCTGGAAGACAGCAAAATTGAAATATTACCAAAAAAATCCTCTTTGGTTGTCGCCAACAGAGGTGACAATATACCCAAATGTTGTTGCCGAGGGCCACAGATGGACATACAAGGAGATCTTAAATTCCAGGGGGGAACTGAAGTCAGAAGAGGAGCTGAAAAGACAGGGGCTAAAAATAAATTGGTGACTGTATTTACAGATGCAATCAAGAAGCCCCTCTACAAGGGCGAGCAGAGGAATTTGGGATTTATCTGCAGGAGAAAATCACTTGGATTCGGAATGAGCTACCCTCCATCGACAGTGGTCCTGTGGGACTGTCCGAGACTAGTCTTGAGGTTCCATCTTGGGAGGAGTTTGACTTTGTTACCACCGAGGATATGGACAGGCTGTCAAGGAAACTTAGGGCGACCACATGTTTATTGGACCCGTGTCCCTCCTGGCTTGTACTGGTATCCTGGGAGACGACACGAGGCTGGCTCCAGGGCATTGTCAACGCATCTTTGAGTGAGGGGTCCTTACCTGCCATCTTGAAAAAGGCGGTAGTGAGGCCACTCCTCAAGAAGCCGTCCCTGGACCCAGCTTTATTAGAGAACTATCGTCCGGTCTCCAACCTTCACTTTCTGGTGAAGGTTGTTGAGAGTGTGGTAGCCCAACAGTTTCCGCGACACCTGGAGGAAGTTGATTATCTAGACCCGCGCCAGTCCGGCTTCCGACCCGGTCATAGTACCGAGACGGCATTGGTCGCATTGGTTGATGATCTCTGGAGGGCGCGGGATAGAGGTTATTCCTCTATCCTAGTCCTGTTAGACCTTTCGGCGGCTTTTGATACCATCGACCACGGTATCCTATTGCACCGACTGGGGGGGTTGGGGCTGGGAGGCACCGTTTTGCGGTGGTTCTCGTCCTACCTCTCTGGTCGGTCGCAATATGTGTTGACGGGAGGGCAGAGGTCAACCTCGTGACCCCTCTTATGTGGGGTTCCTCAGGGGTCGGTCCTCTCGCCCCTCCTGTTTAACACATATATGAAGCTGCTGGGTGAGATCATCCGTGATTTTGGGGTGGAGTACCATCTGTACGCTGACGACACTCAGCTGTACATATCCACCCCAGACTACCCCAATGATGCCGCCAAAGTGCTGTCCCGGTGTTTGGAAGCCGTACGGATCTGGATGGGTGGTAACAAACTCAAGCTCAACCCTGCCAAGACTGAGTGGCTGTGGTTTCCGGCACCCCGGTTCAGCCAGATTACTCCAACTCTGGCCATTGGGGGCGAAACACTGGCCCCCGTGGAGAGGGCGCGCAACTTGGGTGTCCTCCTGGATTCCCAGCTGTCCTTGGAGGACCATGTGGCGGCCGTGGCCAGGGGGGCGTTTCATCAGGTACGCCTGATGCGCCAATTGCGCCCCTTACTGGACCGGGCTGCCCTTCGCACAGTCACTAAGGCTCTCGTGACGTCCCGTGTCGACTACTGTAATGCTGTCTACATGGGGCTTCCCTTGAGGTGCACTCGAAAGCTACAGCTAGTCCAAAACACAGCCGTGCGGGTAATTACGGGAGCCACCAGAAGCTCCCATATAACACCAATCCTGCGCGAGCTGCATTGGCTTCCTGTGGTCTTTCGGGTGCGCTTCAAGGTTCTGACGACCATCTTTAAAGCGCTCCATGGCTCGGGGCCTAGTTATATGCGAGACCGTCTCCTGCCCCATACATCCCTTAGACCGATACGCTCCCACAGAGAGGGCCTTCTCAGGGTGCCGTCAGCCGGACAATGCCGACTGGCGACACACAGGGGAAGAGCCTTCTCTGTGGCGGGCCCTGCCCTTTGGAACCACCTACCCCCTGAACTCCGGACCATCACCGACCTCCGCCTCTTCCGCCAATGTCTAAAGACATACTTTTTTCATTTATTTATTTATTTATTTATTTATTTTTCATATTTATAACCCGCTCCCATCTCACAACAAGGGACTCGGGGCGGCGAACATAGAATTAAATCAATAAATACAAAATACAAATACATAGATATTAGATGCCTGTGTTGTAACCGTTTTTAAAACCCTCGTTTATAATTGGCGGTGCTGGGGTTACGCAAGGCCGGCTAGTTGAAAGAAGTGAGTCTTAAGACATTTGCGGAAGAGGCGGAGGTCAGGAATGGTGCGGATTTCAGGGGGCAGGTCGTTCCAAAGGGCCGGCCCTGCCACAGAGAAGGCCCTCCCTCTGGGCGCCGCCAGTCAACATTGCCCGACCGACGGCACCCTGAGGAGGCCCTCTCTGTGGGAGCGTGTTGGTCCCAGGGATGTATGGGGCAGGAGACGGTCTTGCAGATAGCTAGGTCCCGAGCCATGGAGCGTTTTGAAGATGGTCGTTAGGACCTTGAAGCGCACCCGAAAGACCACAGGAAGCCAGTGGAGCTCGCGTAGGACAGGTGTTATATGGGAGTGTTTAGGCGCTCCCGTAATTATCCGTGCGGCCGCGTTCTGGACTAACTGTAGTCTTCGGGTGCACTTCAAGGGAAGCCCCATGTAGAGAGCATTGCAATAGTCAAGTCGAGATGTGACGAGTGCTTGAGTGACTGTGCGTAAGGCTCCCCGATCCAGTAAGGGACGCAATTGGCGCATCAGGCGTACCTGATGGAATGCCCCCCTGGCCACGGCCGCCACCTGGTCTTCCATAGTCAGCCGGGAGTCCAGGAGGACACCTAGATTGCGTGCCTTCTCCACAGGGGCTGGTGTTTCGCCCCCAATGGCCAGAGTTGGAATAATCTGGCTGAAACGGGGTGCCGGAAGCCACAGCCACTCAGTCTTGGACGGGTTGAGCCTGCGTTTGTTACTACCCATCCAGATCCGTACAGCCTCCAAGCACTGGGACATAACCTCGACGGCAACATTGGGGTGGTCCGGGGTGGATATGTACAGCTGGGTATCATCAGCGTACAGATGATATCCCACCCCGAAACCATGGATGATCTCACCCAGCGGCTTCATATATATGTTGAACAGCAGGGGCGAGAGGACCGAGCCCTGAGAGACCCCACATAAGAGGGATCTAGAAGTCGACCTCTTCCCCCCCGTCAACACATATTGTGACCGACCAGAGAGGTAGGACGAGAACCACCGTAAAACGGTGCCTCTCAGCCCCAACCCCCCCAGTCGGCGTAATAGGATACCATGGTCGATGGTATCAAAAGCTGCTGAGAGGTCTAATAGGACTAGGATAGAGGAAAATCCTCTATCTCGTGCCCTCCAGAGATCATCGACCAATGCGACCAATGCCATCTCGGTACTGTGCCCGGGTCGGAAGCCGGACTGGCGCGAATCTAGATAGTCAACTTCATCCAAGTGTCATGGAAACTGTTGGGCCACCACACTCTCAACAACCTTCACTAGAAAGTGGAGGTTGGAGACGGGACGATAGTTTTCTAATAATGCCGGATCCAGGGACGGCTTCTTGAGGAGGGGCCTCACCACCGCCTCTTTCAAGACGGTAGGTAAGGACCCCTCACTCAGAGATGCGTTGACAATGCCCTGAAGCCAGCCTCGTGTCATCTCCCAGGATTCCAGTACAAGCCAGGAGGGACACGGGTCCAGTAAACATATGGTGGCCCTGAGTCTCTTTGACAGCTTGTCCATATCTTTGATAGTAACAAAGTCAAACTCCTCCCACAATGGTGTCTCAAGAGCTGCTTTGGCACTCTCGACAGGGCTATTGACAATGGAGGGTAACTCGCTTCGAATCCGAGTGATTTTCTCCTGCAGATAAATCCCAAATTACTCTGCTCGACCCTGTAAAGAGGCTTCCCGCGGCCTCTGTTGGAGGAGGGAGCGGGTTACCTTAAACAGGGCGGCAGCGCGGTTTTCTGCGGATGCAATAAGTGTGGCACAATATTCACGTTTGGCCCGCCTTATTGTCATTAAATAAGTCCTAATGTGGTCTCTTATTAGTGTTCGGTCGGATTCAGAGCGAGATGATCTCCATCTGCTCTCTAGGCGTCTCCTGTGGCGTTTCATCCCCCTGAGCTCCTCGGTAAACCAAGGGGCCCAGGTGGTTCGTCGCCGCAAGAGAGGCCGCAAGGGCGCGACTCGGTCCAAGGCCCCGGCGGCCGCACTTAACCATGCAGTCACTAGGTCCTCAGCCCAGTCACGGAGCAAGTCCGCAGGAATTGGCCCAAGCTCCTTCTGGAACCTTAACGGGTCCATCAGGAGCCTGGGGCGGAACCATATAGGGATGTTTGGTTCCGCCTCCTCACAGTGAGGTGTGGCGGTCGGAAAGTCGAGCCGAAGGAGAGCGTGATCTGTCCATGACAGGGGTGTGATGACTAAATCCCCTACTCCCAGATCACTACTCCACTGACCCGAGACGAAGATGAGATCCAAAGTGTGTCCGCCCTCATGAGTAGGGCCTAGAACTACCTGAGTCAGGTCCATGGCTGTCATGGAAACCATGAACTCCCGAGCTACACCAGAGGTCTCACCTGCAGATGGCAGGTTAAAATCCCCCATGACTACAAGTCTGGGGGTTTCAACCGCCACCCCGGCTATAACCTCAAGCAGCGCGGGCAGGGCTGTTGTTGTATAGCGAGGAGCCAGGTATACAACTAACACGCCCAACTGCCTCCCTAGGCCCCACTTCACAAGGAGGGACTCACACCCGGTCGTCTGAGGGACTGTGGTCTCTTTTGGCTCAAGACCTTCCCTAACCATGATCGCCACTCCCCCACCCCTCCCTAAGGCCCTGGGCTGATGGAAGGCTCAGTATCCTGGTGGGCACATTTCTACAAGGGGATGTCCTCCCTCGTGGCCCAACCAGGTTTCCGTAATGCCAATCAGGTCCGGGTCCCCCTCCAACACAAGGTCATGTAAGAGAGGGGCTTTTTGTACCACAGACCTGGCGTTGCATAGCATCAGTCCAAGGCCCCGGGTCTGCGGTTCTTGCTCACCTAGTCTGCGATGAAGGAAAGGGGAGTTGGAGCACGTGATCACCTGTAACCATCGGCCACGATGCTCCAACTGATGGTGTCCATCCCCCCTTCCACCGTCCCTGCCCCTGCCCCTCCCCAAGACCGTATTGATGGCAAATACCCTAGTGGGACCGACCCTCCCTCCATCCCTCTTCGTCTTTTCATTTCCGCATATTGCCGGCCTTCTCTCTTGGCGTTCCCCTAATTGGTCCCCCCACCCCCCTTCTCTGGGAACCCCTAAAAGTCGGATTAAAAATTTACACAGGAATCCCCTGAGCCTGCGCTTCGCCCACCTCTTAGGATTAATAAATCCATCCTCGAGGTGTGTCCGTGTTAATTCAGGGGGCCAGACCTGCGAGAGGGGACATTCTCGCAGGCAGAGGAGCTCAGATCTAGAATATGGTAGCATTTCAGGGGTCTTTGTTCCCCCGGAGGCAATCTGATGACATATGATAGTTTTGTTGGGAGAGGACTAGGATGGAAGGTAAAGTAGAGGTTATATATATTTGATGGTACATAGCCGAGCCAGGTGTCACAAGTATAAATATATAGGTATATAAATAGAGATGTTATGAATAAATATATAAATATATAGATATATAAATATACAATAAATATAATAAATAAAGGAAGGAGGATCTAATCACCAGGGGGAAGGGAGGGAGGGACTGGGGGCATAGAGGAAGGACCTAGAGTGTAAAATTTATATAGTCATAAGTTCATGAAAAGGAATCCGGGATAGTCATGATCTTTAAATAGAGGGAGATAATTAATTAATTGTCCCTTGCCTTCCTTTGTTTCTGTCTATATTTTTACGTTCCTCATAAGCCACGATGAAAGAAGAAACAAGCCCTCCATAGCAATGTTCTATTAGATATCGACTCCCTGGGTCCTTCCGTTAGACTTCCATGTCAGCCAAGCCTTCTTTGCCAGATGTCTTCTATGGGAATATTCGGTTACAGTTCTTGGAGCAGATGTAATCTCTGCAAGCTGAGCTATAGGTTATGGGTCGCTGCTGGTGGGGGTGATGATTTCTAGGCCCACGTTTCCGGTCCGATAAAGTCTTCCAGAGCCAGTGGTGTCGTTTTAAGGCCTCTATCTCTGGCGCTGGTGTTTGCAGGTACCATAGACCAGCTAGATCACTTTTATTCGAGCTGTTAGAGATCACTGGACAGGTGAGATCGTCTGCTGGGCTGCTGGTACTGCTAGCTGAGCCGTTAATTTCATTCATTTGCCAGTTGGTCCTACCTGTTGGGCTGTTAGCGTCAGCTGCTGGGCCGTTGGTTATGTCCGTTGGTAGATAGAACGTTGATCTGCCGCTCCGGCCGGCCGCTTTATTTACTGGCCGACCTATCCGGCTGCTTTGAATAATGGGCGCTAAGCCAGGCCGCTCCGTCGACTCGTTTCTCTTCAGTGCCTAGTCCTTCTGGCCGTTCTGATTATCGGCCGCTTTACTAGGCCATTCCTCCTGCCGGCCGCTCCACCAGGCTGCTCCGTTAATCAGCAGCCGCTCTAGGCCGTAACTCATTTGTTTCCGGGCCGTTTTTAACCGTTCCCTACACCCGGCTGGTCTTCAGCCACCACACCCTCAACATCTGATTTTAAAATCTAAAAATCTCCAGGTGTGGTGACTGGGTGTCCTGCTTCCCGGGCCAGCCCTCAGAGGTGGTCGAAGAGGGCTGGATGTCGCCTCCGGGGCCATTTGGCGACCCGGGATCCCTACCGGCTCAGGGATTTGCCTCCATTTTAAAATGTAGAGCAGCGGCAGTCATCAAGCCGGCCTAGCCTAACCTCCCATGGGGACTTTTAGAAAAGTTTTAAATTGGGTTTTTAATAATTGGTTTTAGCATAGGATTGGGATTATTTAATATATATTTTAAATTATTTATCTATTTTCTATTTTCTATATCTTTTAAATCTCCTGTGCGCCGCCCTGGGTCCTCTGCGGAGAAGGGCGGGATATAAATGTAATAAAATATAAAATATATAAATATAAGATATAAGAAAGACAAAGCTACTGGTGGGATAGCTAACAAGATGCAAGAATTAGGCAAAGCCCTTTTAACTAATGACCAAAAAACTGATGAAGTCTTATAAGCTGATGCTACTCTGGAAGGTAGAGGAAGAAGATGTGATGAAGGAACCTCTGGCTGCCTGGGCCAAAAACTTTGGGTATGGGAGGGAATTATATTGGTACTTGATTTATGTACTCTAGGTTGAAAGAGGGGGGGGGGAAGGGTATAATATCTGGTCCTGATTCATGTAGTTTGTGTTGGGGGAGGGGGGCAAAGGGATATAATATTTGTATTTGATTTATGTTTTTTTATGTTGGGGTAAGGGGGGGGAAAGAAGGGGGGGAAATTTGTTGGTGAAAAACTTTTTCAATAAAAAAAATAAAATAAAATACCAGAATTTGTATGAATTACGGGTGTCTGTGAAAGAAATGCATGAAAAAAAATTTTTTGTAACCAATTGATACACAGTACGTAAAGAAAGAGGATTTTTTGTGTTGTGTCTGTTTTGAAAACTAAAAATTAAAAATTTTTAAAAAATTCAGCATCTTAGCCATATTGCAGACTGCCACCCCGACTCCGATTCATAAGGCAAATCTCCGATCTGCGAGGGACCAATTGCCTCCCTCTGGGTCTGATGAGACACTGCCCTTCTTCACCCCCAGTGGGGGTTCCAGTGGGGGTTCTGTTCCAAAAAGATCTCAGAATTGGTTTGTCAGACAGGGTTCATGTGAGGCTCTTAAGAGCCCACACATCCCATGTCTGTCCAGCTGAAGAACTTCCTGTCAACTCCAGTTGCTCCCACATTATGAGGTCCCTGAAACAACCAAAATCACCTGGATTGTCCAAGGGAAGTTGAGGCCAGAGAGACATACAATAATGAGAAAAGGCTGCTTTTGATCCTTATATCTACTCCCCCTAATATCTTAGGCAATTAGGCAAAATACAACCCACCAACAAAACTTTGGGTAGCTTTCCTTTTGGCAACTCTGTCGTTCCTCAACTGGATGCCTTTTTGCTACCAGTGTCAGATCCCTAAAAGTGATACTGCCATTCAATTGGGAAGAGGTGGGCCTTGGAGTCGATCTATTAGCAGTGCCTGTGACAATGGATATTTTACAACTGGTTTCCTGGTGTCAAAGCGCCTTGCGATCCCCTCACCTTTTGGGGAAATGTTTATGATGGCCATGTGGGACAGTTCACTTTAATGTCTAACGGAAGATAGCCATGGGAATGTATGTTTATTCGGTTCTCAGGGCAGTTGGTAAAGGAAACATCTTCACACTTGTGTATTGGCTAAAATCTGCATTCTAACTAATGGGAGGAGTATCTACTGTTTTAATTCTACTCGCATTGCCTAAGGGGATTCAGACGTTGCAATCAGCGTCTATGTTTTCAGTGTTTTTCTCCCTACTTGGACTGTTCCAACAGAAGAAATATGCATTTGGTTCAGTTCCAAGCTGGGAGAAAGACACTGGAAACATGGAGGCTGATTTAATAATATTTTGTATTTATGTATATTTATTTTAATCTCTGTTCGCCGCCCCGAGTCCCTTTTGTGGTGAGATGGGTGCGGGTTACAAATGTGAATAATAATAATAATTTGAAAGATGGTTTAATGATGAAGCAGATCCACATGAGTCTGGGCAGCTAACAAAATGGAGTTAAGAGTGGAGGGTTTTCAAAACTTCTTTTAGCTTTGCACTTGAGCTCCATGATCCTGTGCAAGAACATGTATTCTATTGGCTGTTGTCAGACTCCCATGGGTCCCTGTAGGGCTTATGTAGGGGCAAAAGAGGAAATGCAAATCCTAGGTGTTTGTCTGAGCTCCCAGGTTTGATGGAAGTTTGGGTGATGCAATGAAGGGGCTTGTGTCCTGAAAAGGTGTTGGATAATTCCTATTGTGGCTTAATGGTTTTGTCCTGTGTTGGATCTTGAGTGAGGGCTAATCCTACCATTCTGTCTTTGTTTCAAAATATCTTGTCTTGAATGGATTACCAAATCTGCATTTTTAAAAGCCGCCTTCAGTATCTGCTGGGGCTGTTAAGAAGGTGGGGATTGCTTTCTGCCTCTAAAAAACATGTTTCTCCATTTTTCCCTTTGGAAATATAATAATCCTGCCTTTTTAAAATATTCCTCAAAATATGTCATTCTTTTAGGAGAGGGAGAGGGATGGCTTCCCACACTCTCCTATAGACAGAAATCTTGTCCAACTAAAGCAGTTATCTGCATAATTACTAGATATACCTTGCAAACTGCAGCTAGGGAGATCTGCCTTTTCACTTTCTGCACAACAAAAATTCAAAGGTTCTTTGCTCCCTGGGAAAGAGAGCCCCTCCCTCCCGAAGCTCTGGCCTACATTTCACCATATTCCCTATGCCCATGATGGCGAACCTATGGCACAAATGGCACAGGTGGCATGCACAGCCCTCTCTGCAGGCACGCCAGCTGTCCCCCCAGCCCAGCTCCCCCCTGCATGTGAGCATGCCTCCCAGCAACTAGCTGGTCTTTGGGTCTCTGCTGCACATGCATGGGGGGAAGGGCGCATGTGGGGGATGCACTGGCACAAGGGGCGCAAGTGCAGGGGTATTCACATTGCATTTTAGGGGTTTGTACATATGCGTGCACCCCCCACACCTTGTTTTGGACCTGGAAGGCCCCCTGCACCAACCTGGAAGCCCAAAATAGGCAGCTGGTATGGCGCATGCATGTGGGGGCAGGGGGCATGCGTGGGGGTGCAGGGGTATTCACATTGCATTTTGGGGTTTTGCACATGCATGCATTCATCAAAAAGGTTTGCCATCACTGCCCTATGCTATTGCACATCAAACACAATAAATCCTGACAGAAATTAGCATACTTTTCATAGTTTGAGTTTTATTGGTTTTTTATACCGCCCTACTCCCAAAGGACTCAGGGCGGTGTACAGCCAGAATAAAAACAAATATACAGAAGTTTTAAAAGCTTTTAAAAAACAGGGATGCGTTTCCAGTTTTGGAGGCGACGGTCGTGTTTCCTACACGTCCGCCGCTGGGCTTCCTTGACGGGCACCTTCAGGGACAAGGGGGGTGCGAAGAGCCCCCTCTCCGTAAGGACGGTTGCGGTGAGGCCCCCACTTCGACAGCGGTTGGGGGGGCGTCCCGCTGCGCCCTAGGAGCCAAGAAACGGAGTGCGGGGGGAGTGTTTTCCTCTTCGCTGAAGGAGCCAGAACAGATGGAGGATTTCGTATAGGAGCTGAAATACCGGGGTTGAATGGCTGCGCCGAGACTCCGGATTAGTTGCATATGGAATGTGAGTTATTTATCCAGATTTTCTACATTCAACTTTTGGAAAAGAAGAAATAGAGGGGGGAGTTAGAGAAACACCCCCCTTGGAAATAAAAGCGGCATTTGAAAATCACCCCCGGGATTGGGAGAGAGTGAAAGTGACATCCGATTGATTGTTACTAAAAGGAAATGTATCATTAAGCAAGGAATTGCTGTAAAAATATTCCATCTGAGTCTTGCTACAGTTACAATGAACTTGTTACAAACTTTCACTTCTTTCACCGCTGCCAGCAAGGCGGAAAGATGGCGCTTCTTTGTTCCCAGAAGAGAAAGTCTTTTGATTATAAACATTCCTCTAGCTTAACAAGATAAGTAAGAATAAATTAAAATATATATATAAAAGCCTACTCTAGTGACTTTCAGTGTTCTCTCCTATTGTGAAACCTTCTGTTTTTTCTTTTTTTTGGACAATACAACTTAATTTCTTCTCTGGACTTTCTAAAAATAATTTGAACTCTAACAAGGCTTTGTCTTTGTCTCGGACTTCACGGACTGTCTGCCCACCGATGCCATTTTTTAAAAATTTCTTTTCATAAAGACTTAAAACCTTAATTATGGCAACAAGAAAACCTCCACCTGGCAAATCATTTTCAGCACCATCGTCTACAAAACCTAGTCCTACTTTACAGACAAAAAATCTCTACAATGTTACAGAAGGAAACAGAAGCAGAGGAACCTAAATCAACATCGGTAGACGAGATGTTTCAGAAAATAATGAATGAAATACAACAAATTCGGAAAGACAACTTAAGTACAAGGCTGGAATTGTTGGAGGCACAAAGAGAAATAACAAATAATAAGCAAAAGATTGAGGGGTTGGAGGGAGGGGCAGTTGGGATGAAGGAAGAGATAAAAGATTTTTAAAAAGAACTTACAAATATTACTGATCATATGTCTAGAATTGATTTTGAACGTATGTTTTTTTTTTTAAGATTTCAAAATGTTCCAGAGTCAGATACAGACAATTTAAAAGATTTAATGGCTACGATGTTAGCAGATTATACTAAAAAAAATAAAGAACACATCTGGGGGGACATTGATCTGATATACAGAATCAAGTCAGCATATGCCAGGATAAATAATGTACCCAGAGAGATACACATTAAATTTATAAGAAGGTCAACAAGGGATGAGATCCTGAGAGCACAAAGAGGGGGGCCTTTGATATATCAGCAAAATGAGATAGCCATATTGAAGCAAATCCTGAAAAAAATCTGAGATATAAGAAGGAAATATTCCTTCTTATCTAAAAAATTACATGACAAGGGGGTTTGGTTCAAATGGCTGATGCCTGAAGGAATGTTGGTGTTCTGGGAGGGAGAAAGAGTTAGAATGAAAACAGTAGAAGAGGCAGAGGCCTTTCTTAAAAAGCATTCCTCAATCCTAGATGATGAAGATACGGGAACGGGAGGGACCGCGGCTCTGCCTGCTGTTGGGGTGGAAGAAGAAGAAACAATAGCAAAAAGACTCAGATCACAAAAATGATTTTTTTCTTTTTTCTTTTATGTACGGTAATTCCTGTAAGGATGTTAATAGAAACAAAATAACTGAATGTATGAAATTTCTGATTATGAAATGTATGACCTGAAATGTATGTATCCCTTCCTATTTCTTTTAT
The DNA here is from genome assembly GCA_039707465.1 of Rhabdophis nuchalis. Classification (NCBI taxonomy): domain Eukaryota; kingdom Metazoa; phylum Chordata; class Lepidosauria; order Squamata; family Natricidae; genus Rhabdophis; species Rhabdophis nuchalis. The sequence continues at coordinate 3,521,252 of CM077649.1, forward strand.
TTTCCAATTAATTTAACTTCGAAAGAAGACTCGGAGGCGGTCACCAACCCCGATATGGAAGCTCTAAAATATTGTTAAAATACCCTATTTACCCCTTTCCTTTTATAAAATTGTAAAACTAATAAAAATTACTTTAAAATAAATAAATAAATAAATAAACATATTAAACCTTGGCCGAAACGTGGAAATAAACCCCAAACTAACCCTGATTAAAATTAACAAAAAATTGAATTTAAAAAACCATGTTTTATGCTAGCCCTTTTTCTATGTTGGAAGAAAAAGGTTTTGAGACCACGGCGGAAGGTGTGTAAGTCAGGGATAGTTCTTAATTCCGGGGGCAATTCGTTCCAGAGTACAGGTGCTCCCACGGAGAAGGCTCTCCCCCTGGGTGTTGCCAGTCGACATTGTCTAGCCGACGGCACCATGAAGAGACCCTCTCTATGGGAGCGTACTGGCCGGTGGGAGGCTCTTGGTGGCAGAAGGAGATCTTGTAAGTACCACGGTCCTAAGACATGGAGCTCTTTAAAGATAGTAACCAACACCTTGAATCGCACCCGGAAAACCACCGGAAGCCAGTGCAGCTCGCGCAGGAGAGGTGTTACATGGGAGCGTCGCGTCGCTCCCATAATTACCCATGCGGCCACAATCTGGACCAGTTGGAGCCTCCGGGTGTTCTTCAAGGGGAGCCCCATGTAGAGAGCATTGCAGTAGTCCAGACGGGAAGAGACAAGGGCGTGAGTGACTGTGCATAGGGCATCCCGATCTAGGAAGGGACGCAACTGGTAAATCAGGGGAACCTGATAAAAAGCCCCCCTGGCAACAGCCATCATATGCTCTTCCAAGGACAGCCATGCATCCAGGAGGACACCCAAGTTGCGAACCCTTCCTGTGTGGGCTAAGGTCTCACCCCCCATAGCCAGCGATGGAACCAGCTGACTGTAACGGGACGCCGGGAACCACAGCCATTTGGTCTTGGAGGGGTTGAGCCTGAGCCTGTTCCTCCCCATCCAGACCCGCATGGCCTCCAGGCACTGGAACATCACGTCAAGGGCAACATTGGGGTGATCTGGGGACAAATTGTACAGCTGCATATCATCAGCGTACTGATGGAACTTTACCCCAAAATCCCGGATGATCTCGCCCAGCAGCTTCACATAAATGTTGAACAGAAGGGGTGAGAGGACCGACCCCTGGGGCACTCCACAAGTGAGGCACCTTGAGGACAACCTCTGCCCCCATGTCAACACAAACTGCGAACGGTCAGAGAGGAAGGAGGAGAACCACTGAAGTACAGTGCCCCCCACCCCTAACCCCTCCAACCGCCGCAGCATGATACCATGGTCAATGGTATCAAAAGCCGCTGAGAGGTCTAATAGGACCAGGACAGAGGAACAACCCCTGTCCCGAGCCCTCCAGAGATCATCGACCAATGCGACCAATGCCATTTCCATGCTGTACCCAGGCCTGAAACCCAACTGGTACGGATCAAGATAGACAGCTTCATCCAGGTACCTGGGAAGCTGTTGCGCCACCACACTCTCAACAACCTTTGCCACAAAGCGAAGGTTGGAGACTGGACGATAGTTTGCTAAAAGTGCCAGGTCCAGGGAAGGCTTCTTGAGGAGGGGTCTCACCACCACCTCTTTCAAAGCGGTGGGGAAGAAACCCTCTCTCAAAGAAGCATTGATAATACCCTGGAGCAAGCCTCGTGTAACCTCCCGGGTGGCCAGCACCAACCAGGAGGGACACGGGTCCAATAAACAAGTGGCAGCACTAAACTTACCCAAAATGCTGTCTACGTCCTCGGGAGTCACAGGGTCAAACTCCTCCCAGATAACAGTCTCAAGACCCACCTCCATCACCCCATCTAGACCTACCCAGTCAGAGTCCAGCCCTTCCCGAATCTGAGCGATTTTGTCTTTCAGATATTGTAGAAAAACCTCAGCTTTACCCTGCAAGGGGTCCTCCTGCACTTCCATATGTAAGAGGAAGTGGGTCACCCTAAACAGGGTGGCTGGGCGATTTTCTGCAGACGCAATAAGAGCGGAAAAATAATTAAACTTTGCCACTTTTATCGCCACTAGGTAGGTCTTGATATAAGATCTTACCAGTGTCCTATCAGATTTGGAACGGCTGGCCCTCCAACTGCTCTCTAGGCGTCTTTTCCAGCGCTTCATCTCCCTCAGCTCCTCAGGAGTTTGGCACCGGATCAGAGGTCACAAAGGCACGACGCGGTCCAGAGCTCCAGCAGCCGCCCTGTCCTATGCGGCCACCAGTTCTCCAGCTGAGTCATGAGCCATAGCCTCAGGGAATGGCCGAAGCTCCATCAGGAACCTATCAGGGTCCATCAGGCGCCTGGGGCGGAACCACCTAGTCGGTTCTGCCTCCCTGCAGGGGGGTAGCAGATTGGAAGTCCACCCGAAGGAGCGAGTGATCTGACCATGACAAGGGTTCAATGGCTATATCCCCTCTTCCCAGATCCTTCAACCACTGACCAGAGACAAAAATCAAATCCAGGGTGTGTGTCCCGATGTGCGTGGGGCCTTGGGTCAGGTCGTACTGATGGAACAACCTTTACTAATCTGGAACTTAGCCCCCTACCTGACCTCTAGCCCTGCATCTCCGATGCCGCAGCCCCCAGCCGGGCCCAGCACCGACCCTGGTGGATTTCCCCCCAAACCCACCCGGTTTGTATAAATAACCCCCTCCCTACTACCTCTTAAAAATCAACTAAAAAATCCCTTTGAAAAACCCCAAATGTTCCTCCGCGTTCTGTGCCACCTCTTGGGATTCCAAAATCCATCATCAAGGAACTTTGTGGATAGTCCAGATGGCCAATCTTGAGAGAGGGGGGACCCCCTCAAGGCATATAGTTCAGCTGCCGTATATGATAGCATAGTCTAAAACACCTGAGAGGGAGCTCAACCGGCTGATGTACTAAGTCCAGGAGGACAATACGCCAGGGCGATGAAAACAGAAGCCCTCCCTCCTGCCCTCTCACTGCAGCGAGGGGAGTCCTTAGGCCGAGGTCCTCATAGGCTGCTCTCTCATACCGGCCATGGTGGGAGATCGAATGTCCCAGTTCTTCAGCCAGGGCAGGCAAGTTCATCCGCCCAGCAACATTATCCCTGTTACCTCCTGGAGGAGTGGCAAAACAGGGCACTGAAGGGACAATAATGGAGCAGTCCCATCAGAAGATGAGTCCAAATAGGGCACCAGACGGTGGTGATCACCTATCCCTGGTGGCTAGTCCAGAAAGCTAGAGAAAAGCATCCCTCAGAGGACCATAGAAAGGTAGCACTCACCTCTCTCCTAGAAGAATGAAATATTCTAGGAAATATTAAAAAGGCAGAATATTATACCTCCCTGGATGAGAAAAGGAGAAACATGCTCTTGGAAAGCAGTCTCCACCTTTGTTAATAGCCCCAGGAAGACTGGGTCATCTTATCTATAGAACAAAAGTCCTTCAGAGTGATGGGATTAGCCCTTACTCAAGATCCAAACCAGGACAAAGTCATTAAAGAATGGAATTGCCGAACACGCTTTCAGAACACATGCCTCTTCATTATATCACCCAGCACAGTTCAACCAAGCTTCACTCAGAAAACCTATAAGGTTAGCTATGACCCCTACAGCAGTCAATAGCCTGTTTGGTTGAAACTTGGTGGGTGGTGCAATGAAGAGCAATGTAATGGCTCTGCCTGAAGGGGGTAGATGTTTATCATGTAGAATAGACTAGCTCAGGCCTTAATGTAAGGTGACCAGACATCCTGCTTTTGGCGGGACAATCATGCTTTCAAAGAATTAGTCCCGCCTCCCGGGACTAATTAAAAATGTCCCGATTTTTTGAAAGACATGTTAATATCTGGTCACCTTATCCAAAGCATCCAAACAAAGGCGAAGCTGAGGCCGGCTCCCCAAAAGAAGGCATGGAGTGGCCAAGGGGCTCCGTGGGGGGGAAAAAACTTGACTGCCGAGCGATGAACAGACGGGAAGGTTAACAGGCACGCACAACGCATGGCGGGCGAAGAGACGGGCGACTTTGCTATGTCATAGCAAAGTTGCCTGTCTCAGGAAGGTTAACAGGCGCGCGCAACGCACGGCTTCTTTTGGGGAGCCCACCTCAGCTTCGCCTTTGCTTTGGATTGCCTTGTCTCGTCCGTCCCCCTAGCCACGACTTCACACCAGGTTTAAATATTTACTTTAACAAAAAAAAAAGAGGAATGTACATTTCACATGAATGTTCCTATTCTAAATTCTTGGGGATTTGTAGAAGATAAGCATTGGTGTGTGATACTCACAATGGGATTCTCAAAATCTCATCAGGACAAGCTAATGGGGTATGTCTTACAGATAGAGAAGCAAGAATACTTTTAGAAAGCTATAAAAAATCTGCAGAGAAAACAGTGGCAATGCCAGATGAGGATTTTTGCCCTCTTTTCTCTGGGGCAAATATTCATATTTGCTCTTTTTTTAAAAAGTTCTCAGAAAACCTCTTTGCACTAATGACTTCAAGTATATTGTGAGGTATGATGTACTAAAGGCCAATCTCAATATTCAGAATAACAGAGTTGGAAGGAACCTTGAAAGTCTTATAGTCCAACCCTATACCATTTCAGACAAATGGTTGTCCAATCTCTTCTTAAAGATTTCCAGAGTTGGAGTATTCATAACTTCTAGAGGAAGGTTGATTCACTGATTAATTGTTCTGTCAGGAAATTTTTCCTTAGTTCTAGGTTGCTTCTGTCCTTGATTAGTTTCCATCCATTGCTTCTTGTCCTGCCTTCAAATGCTTTGGAGAATAGCTTGACTCTGTCTTATTTGTGGCAGCCCCTGAGATACTGGAATACTACTACCATGTCACCCCTACTCCTTCTAGACATATCCAATTCCAGCAATCATTTCTTTGTATTTTAGCCTCCATTCCCCTATGACAGTGGTCGGCAAACCGCGGCTCATGAGCCGCATGCAGCTCTTTGGCCCCTTGAATGTGGCTCTTCAGTCTCTCTCTGATTCCCTCCCTCCCTCCCTCCCTCTCTCTCTCTCTCTCTGTGTCTCTCTCTGTCTGCCTGTCACTGTCTCTGTCCACAGAATACCGTGTGATGCAGCGGCGAGTCTGTGCGCTGCCGAAGGGCCATCTGCGAGGTCCCCCTCGCATTCCTCCTCTTCCCCGATGGCGTCTGGAGTGATCAGGGACTGTGCAGGAACTCGGCGCTTTTCCACGGTGTGGAAAAGATAGGCGCATGCAGGTCCTATGGAATTACAGCGCAAATTCCAACTGCTACGAAGTCTCCGAGACTGTAATCGGGGGGGCATATGCGCGGAAAAGATAGGCGCACGCATGCCCTGCCCGATTACAGTCTCGGAGACTTCGTAGCGGTTGGAATTTGCGCTGTAATTCCGTAGGACCTGCATGCGCCTATCTTTTCCACACCATGGAAAAGCGCTGAGTTCCTGCACGGTTCCGAGCCTTGCGACGTGCAGCTCCCACCTCCCAAGGTCACCCGGCAGGTCGCCCAGCAGTGGCGTCGGACAGGGAAGCCGGGCGCATCTCCACCGGCTCCCTCCGACAGCCACCATGGCATGCGTTCTGGGGCTGCGTGGCTGGGAGGAAGATGGACGCGCAGCCCCAGAACGTGCACCGTGGTGCCCGCCGGAGGGAGCCGTGATGGAGACGCGACTGGCTTCCCTGCCTGACACCCCTGCCAGGCGACCTGCTGGACGACAGCCTCGGTGGTGCTTAAGATGACGGTAGCCTTGGGTGCTCGCCCCGCCTGCTCCTTCGCCCACTGCGGGAGGAGGCGTCCGTAACCTCCGGCATGCCGGCCCTTCCGCTGCTTCCTGGCGTGGGGTGGGAGGAGAGGGGAGAGAGGGAGTGACTGACAGACACAGAGAGAGACAGAGGGGGAGGGAGGGAAAGACAGAGAGACAGACAGAGAAAGAGAGGGAGGGAGAGAGATGGAGAGAGACACAGAGAATGACACAGGGAGGGATTGAATCGGAGACAGACGGGGGAAAGAGGGAGAGACAGACATACAGAGACAGAGAGAGGGAGGGAGGGAGAGAATCAGAGAGTGACACACACAGAGACGGAGAGACAGAGAGGGAGGGAGAGACAGATAGATAGAGACTGATTAAGTGAGTGAGAGACAGACAGACAGACACACACAGAGAGTGACAGAGATGGGCGGACGAAGGAGAGAGAGACAGAGATAGAGAGAGAAAGAAAGAGAGAGAGAGAGAAAGAAAGAGAGAGAAAGGGAAAGAAAGAAAGAGAGAGAGAGAGAAAGAAAGAAAGTGAGAAAGAAAGTGAGAAAGAGACAGAAAGAAAGAGAAAAAGAGAGAGAGAGAGAAAGAAAGAAAGAGAGTGAAAGAGAAAGAGAGAGAGAGAGAAAGAAAGAAAGAGAGTGAAAGAGAAAGAGAGAAATGGAGAGAGAGAGAGAGAAAGAGAGGAAGAAAGAAAGAGAGAAAGAAAGAGAGCAAGAAAGAAAGAAAGAAAGAACTTATGACCACAATTGAGCCTAAAAGTTTGGTTGCTAACCAAGACCGTCGTTAAGTGAGTTTCACCACATTTTCCAAGTTGGCCATGCCCACCCAGTCACATGACTGCTGAGCCACTCCCACAAAACAGGCCACACCTTCCGGCTCTCAAAAGAAATTTCAATCGTGGTATTGTTGATATTTGGCTCTTTTGACTAATGAGTTTGCCCACCACTGCCCTATGGCAAACAGTTTCATAGCCTGTTTGCACAGCTTATAAAATTGGTTGGGGAAAGTGTTGATGAAAAAAGAAAAAGTAAAGCCAATTTGCTATTCCTAATTGCAATTTCTGAAAATTTTCACTGAAAATCCTGGGAGACCTTTCTGCTCCGCTATTGGATAACATCTGCCATAACCTCTGAACTCTTTGACAAAGTAATAAATGCATTTAATTTGAGGGAAAATAGACAAAGAAATCCTTCCATGAACAATTATTTTTTCACAAGTTCTGTTAATGCCTAAAATCCCAAACCATCCAGATGTGTTATGGGTTCAGTGACCACTTCTCAACATTGTGATGGCCCTACTGTTCTTTTATAGTAATTTTACTAAATATTACCATTTAAAAGATAAAATGTAATATAAACTAAGAAAAATAAAAACTGCAGAAAAGAAAAAAGAAAAATTTAAAAAGGAAGAAAAGACCAGAGGATAATAACAAACTAAAGAAGTCTATAAAGAAATGACTTCTCCCTTCATCACAACTAGTATAAACAATTTCAGTCCGATACTACGCCATACTCCAGAAATTGCTGAAGGAACCCGACAAGGTAAATTATGTTTCTGCTCAATGAGTTTCTTCGGTTCGTCTTCAGGGGAAAAAGCACCTGCCTTTTGAAAAAACAAACGCCTTTGGGAAACCATGACTTGGATGGCTGAGAATCTCCATAGACATTTAGAAAGCTATATGTATACATTTAAAAGGAGGTTGTAAGTAAAATTATTCATATCAAAGATGATTATTGGGAGGAAAAGTATAAAATTAAATAATCTAGAAAGAGAAATGCGATAAGAGGAGAAATATTAAGTTGTAACATTAGTGTGTATATGTATGTATGTATGTATACACACTTTATCATAATAGATATATAGCTTACCACCAAATTTACACACGCACACACATTGACACACACACACACATATATTTGGTAGTAAGCTATAGCTATTATGATACTAAAAAAATTGTATTCAGACGACACACTAATCAATGAATGATGAAATGTTTGTTTTAAAAGGAAAAAAAATAAAAATCGTTTTTTAAATTAAAAAAGACATTTAGCAAGCTGTGGAATACCTTGACATGGTTACAGTATAAATTATTGCTGGTAGAATACCTTGCAATTGTGTCACTTTAAATTACTGTGTGCTGAATACTTAACAATACTATCTGCGGGATACTATCAATACTATCTGCGGGATCGGATTCTGCCCCATACATCTTCCCGGCCGATTCGCTCCCACAGAGAGGGACTTCTCCGGGTGCCGTCCACTAGACTTTGTCAGCGGGCGACGCCCAGGGGAAGGGCCTTCTCTGTGGCGGGCCCAGCCCTCTGGAACGACCTTCCCCCCGACATTAGAACAACTACGGACCTCCGCTCCTTCCGTCAGAAATTCACTCACTTTTTCTGCTTGGCCGGCCTAGGTTAGTCTCTACCTCAGGGGTTAGGGAATGTTAATTTTAAAATGGGGATTTTAGTACAGGGACAGTTGATTTAATTTGTTTTTATTGTATTTATTTATGTATATATTTTATGCTGTTTTAATTTTCCCTGTGCACCGCTCCAAGTCCCCCTGGGGAGAGGACGCGGTATAGAAAAATAAATCTATCTATCTATCTATCTATAATGGTTTTTAAGGATTTTTTTATTTATATATTTTTTAAAAAAAATTAGGGAATTTTTATTTTTTAATTGTTTATAAAATATATTTGAAATGTGCCCACCAGGCTACCGCACATTTCATCAGCCGCGGGCCCTAGGCAGGGGTGGTGGGGTAGCGGTCATTATTAAGGAAGGCCTGGAGCCAAGAGAGACCATTGTGCCTCAGACCTCCGGCTGTGAGTCCCTCTGCATGAAGTGGGGCCTAGGGAGGCAGTTGGGCTTGCTGGTTGTATACCTGGCTCCCCGCTATGTAGCAGCAGCCCTGCCCGAGCTCCTGGAGGTGATCGCTACGGTGGCAGTGGAGACCCCCAGACTTATAGTCATGGGGGACTTTAACCTGCCATCGTTGGGCGAATCATCCGTGGTAGCTCGGGAGTTCATGGCTTCCATGACGGCCATGGACCTGACCCAAGTAATTCAAGGCCCCACCCATGAGGGTGGACATACGCCGGACCTCATCTTCGTCTCAGGCCAATGGAAGAGTGATCTGGGTACAGGGGACATAGTCATCACACCCTTGTCATGGTCAGACCACTCACTTCTCCGACTCGACTTTCCGACCGCTGCTCCCCTCCGCGGGGAGGCGGAACCAGAGTTACCAATCTGGTACCGCCCCAGGCGCTTGATGGACCCGGATGGGTTCCAGACAGCGCTTGGGCCATTTCCTGTATCCCTGACCCGCGCCCCGATGGAGGACCTCGTGGCCGCATGGAATAGTGCGGCCGTGGGAGCCTTAGATCGGGTCGCGCCCTTGCGGCCTCTCTCGCGGCGGCGAACCACCCTGGCTCCTTGGTTTACTGAGGGGCTGCGGGTGATGAAACGCCGCAAGAGATGCCTAGAGAGAAGATGGAGGGCTAGCCGCTCTGAATCTGACCGGACACAGGTAAGAGCCCATTTACGGACTTACATTGTGGCGCTGAGAGTGGCCAAACGCCATCATTGTGCCACCCTCATAGCATCCGCAGAAAACCGCCCTGCCGCCCTGTTTAGGGTGACCCGTTCCCTCCTTCAACAGAGGGAGCGGGAAGCCCCGCTACAGGGTAGAGCAGAGGAATTTGTGATTTTTCTGCAGGAGAAAACCGCCCAGATACAGAGTGAGCTAGCTCCCATTCATGGCCCAGTGGGATGCCACGAGAGAGATCTTGTTTGGGAGGAGTTTGACCCCGTTACTTCCGAGGATATGGACAGGCTACGTGGGCGACTGCGAGCCACCACATGTTCATTGGACCCGTGCCCCTCCTGGCTTGTACTGGCATCCTGGGAGGTGACACGAGGCTGGCTCCAAGAGGTTATCAACGCATCCTTGAGTGAGGGTTCCTTGCCTGCCTCCCTAAAAGAGGCTATGGTGAGGCCCCTCCTCAAGAAGCCCTCTTTGGACCCAGCTCTTTTGAACAACTACCGTCCAGTCTCCAACCTTCCCTTCTTGGCGAAGGTTGTTGAGAGTGTGGTGGCACAACAGTTTCCCCGTCACCTGGAGGAAGTTGACTATCTAGATCCGCGCCAGTCCGGCTTTCGGCCCGGGCATAGCACCGAGACGGCATTGGTCGCGTTGGTAGATGATCTCTGGAGGGCCAGAGATGGGGGATGTTCCTCCATCCTGGTCCTATTAGACCTCTCAGCGGCTTTCGATACCATCGACCATGGTATCCTATTGCATCGGCTGGGGGGGTTGGGGGTGGGAGGCACCGTTTTACGGTGGTTCTCCTCCTACCTCTCTGGCCGATCGCAATTTGTGCGGGCAGGAGAGCAGCGGTCGACCCCGAGACCCCTCATATGCGGGGTGCCTCAGGGGTCGGTCCTCTCGCCTCTCCTGTTTAATGCATACATGAAGCCGCTGGGTGAGATCATCCGTGGTTTTGGGGTAGAGTACCACCTGTACGCTGATGACACCCAGCTGTACATATCTACCCCAAACCACCCCAACGATGCCGTAGCGGTGATGTGCCAGTGCCTGGAAGCCGTGCGGATCTGGATGGGAAGTAACGGACTTAGGCTCAACCCGACCAAGACCGAGTGGCTGTGGTTTCCGGCTGCCCGATTCAACCAGCTTTCTCCAACGCTGGCCATAGGGGGCGAACATCTTGCCCCTGTGGATGGGGCGCGCAATTTGGGTGTCCTCCTGGATACCCGGCTGTCTATGGAAGAGCAAGTGACAGCCGTGGCCAGGAGGGCGTTCTACCAGGTTCGCCTGGTTCGCCAATTGCGCCCCCTATTGGATCGGGACGCCCTTCGCACAGTCACTCATGCCCTCGTGACATCCCGACTGGACTATTGTAACTCTCTCTACATGGGGCTCCCCTTGAGGTGCACCCGGAGGCTTCAGTTAGTTCAGAATGCAGCCGCGCGAGCAATTATGGGCACCTCTAGGTTTGTCCACGTGACACCGCTCTTGCGCGAGCTGCACTGGCTACCTGTCGTCTTCCGGGTGCGCTTCAAGGTGTTAATTATCATCTTCAAAGCGCTCCATGGCTCGGGACCTAGCTATCTGCGAGATCGGATCCTGCCCCACACATCCTCACGACCGATTCGCTCCCACAGAGAGGGGCTTCTCCGGGTGCCGTCCACTAGACTTTGTCAGCGGGCGACGCCCAGGGGAAGGGCGCTCTCTGTGGCGGGCCCGGCCCTCTGGAACGACCTTCCCCCTGATATTAGGACGACCACTGACCTCCGCTCCTTCCGGGTAAAATTGAAGACTTATCTCTTTCGACTGGCCGGCCTTGAATAGTTCTCTCTGTCTTTTGACACCAAATTTTAGTGGGTTCTTAATTTTATATCTTTTAGCACGGGTAAATATTATTTAATTCTATTTTAATATATGTATGTTGTATTTATTGTATATTGTTTTTAGCTCTGCCTGTGCACCGCCCCGGGTCCCTGTGGGGAGAGGGTGCGGTTAATAAATTCCAATTTCAATTTCAATTTCAATATTTACTACAAGAAATGTTATTCCTTTTTGCAAATGTTTTCTTTGAGATGCAATATGTTGCTCTTAAGTGTTCAGACCAGGTTTATGTGTCTCAAAGTGGCTGCTTTTCTATGGGCATGCCAGGTTGGTGCAAGGCAGCTTTGCCAGAAAGTGTGTGTTTCACCCTGGTTGTCTAGGTAATTCTTAGGTGGTTGCTGGTTCTGTGAGCTTCCTGGCACTGTCCTTTATAATTTCCCACAATGCCTTGATGATTTTTATTCCAGTGGCTTTGTCTAGGTTAGGGGAAAAAACTGGTTTCATGTTTAGTCTTTTGTAGGGGGGATTCTTATTTTTTGATGTTTTCCTGGCACTGTCATAGTTTGTGTGGGTGTGTTATGTCCCACAGCAGTTGTACACATTAATAATGATCAAGTACTACTAATATTTCCTTTTACATTTTAATGACCTTTCCTTACATAATTGGTGTTGTCTTTCATACTTTTGGATTTCTATTTTCTGTTTCTTTTACTTAGCAATTGCTAAAACAAATCCCACGTGAAAAAATATTCAAAGCCTTCTTGATTTTAATTGTCACTTTATTTATTCCTGCACATTGTAATATTTATTCATTTTCATATCTCTGTTTTTCCACTGTTGTACAAACATAATTCCAGCAGCTAACATGTGTGAAATTAAATATACAAAATATTTCTGGTTTTAATTCGATATCTTGCTTTACCATTGCTTCTAACCATTAACCATTCCCATCTGGTCACATGGTCAGCAAGCCACTCCCACAAAGCAAGCCACACCCACAGAATAGGTTCCAAAAATTTTTGACCCCCCCCCCCCCCCCACGGTCAATGGTGTCCCTCTTTACCAATATTAAAATCTGGTCACCTTACTTTAATGGCTCATTGACAAAGGGGGGGAGGGAGCTGCAGGGAGCGGCTTTGTCTTTAAAAACATGTTTCTCCTTTTCTCATCCAGGGACATACATATAATATTCTTCCTTTTTAATATTTCCTAAAATATTTCATTCTTCTAGGAGAGGGGTGGGTGCTAACTTCCTTCAATATTGTAAAGGAAACCTTGAAGTCCTTTCCCCCAAATTCAAATTGTTTTCCTATTAAAATTCACAGAGTATCAGATTATTAAACTATAGTATTTGAAATAATAATTGTGGCAGCTATGTTCTATTTCTCAGTGAAGAATTCCCACATCATAGGGAATATGTGTGAACGTTGCAATATGTATCTAAAGAAATGAAAATATTTTTCAAAGCAAATATACAGTTTAATTTGTCAGTTTAACTTCACATTTCCTATGGCAGATCTTGGTGATTAGAATGTCAATCATGTATTTAGACAATTCCTATAAAAGTATAATCTTATCCATGAATTCATATTTTGATTTCAAAGCATAGTGCCTCATCAGAAGCACCCTAGAAATCTAATGCTAATCATGTATTGAACCAATTATTATGATAAAGAACAGTATTAAAAAAAACTTCTCTGCTCATAAACATTTTAAAACGGCAGGCACAGGTGCGAAGCGAACTGGTACCAACTGGTACAAGAACCCATCCCTGCTTTACATGTTACTTTATACCTACCTAAAATTTTATCCAACACTTTTCAGGATAATTATTAGGATTTGCTATTTTTTCTATACATTGTACACCTACTTCTCATAGATGTGGCTTATAAATTAGTGTGGAAGACATTAATTTTCATGAAAAGATGTCACAGTGACTGGTGAAGTACCATCTTAGTGAGGCAGATATATAATTGTAGAATAAAGTATAAAAAAATAAAGGTATATTGTCATTATTCAAGCTAGTGTTGTAGTAATTTGTATTTTTAGCAAATGTATATTGCTTTTGCTGTCATGATTTTGCTGTCATGGATCGGGCACGCAACTTGGGCGTCCTCCTAGATGCCCGGCTGTCAATGGAGGACCATGTCACAGCCGTGGCCAGGGGGCGTTCCACCAGGTTCGCCTGGTGCGCCAGTTGCGTCCCTTATTGGACCGGGACGCCCTTCGCACAGTCACTCATGTGCTTGTGACATCCCGTCTAGACTACTGTAATGCTCTCTACATGGAGCTCCCCTTGAGATGCACCCGAAGGCTGCAGCTGGTCCAAAATGCGGCCGCGCAGGGAGTTTTGGGAGTTTCTAGATACTCACACGTAACACCGCTCCTGCGCGAGCTGCACTGGCTGCCTGTGGTCTTTCGGGTGCGTTTCAAGGTGTTGGTCATCATCTTTAAAGCGCTCCATGGCACAGGACCTAGTTATTTGCGGGATCGTATCCTGCACCATACATCACTTCGGCCGATTCGCTCTCACAGAGAGGGGCTGTTCCGGGTGCCGTCCACCAGGCAATGCCAGCGGGCGACGGTTTCTACCCATTGCTGCTTCTTCTGCCCTCAGGTGCTTTGGAGAATAGTTTGACTCCCTCTTCTTTGTGTCAACCCCTGAGATATTGCTATCATGTCTCCCCTAGTCCTTCTTTTCAATGAACTAGACATACCCAGTTCCTGCAACCCGTTCCTCATATGTTTTAGCCTCCAGTCCCCTAATCATTTTTGTTGCTCTTCTCTTCACTCTTTCTAGAGTCTTCACATATTTTTTACATCGTGGCAAGCAAAACTGAATGCAGTATTCCAAGTGTGGCCTTACCAAGGCATTATAAAGTGGTATTAACACTTCACATGATCTTGATTCTATCCCTCTGTTTATGCAGCCTAGAACTGTGTTGGCTTTTTTGGCACACTGTTGGCTCATATTTAAATGGTTGTCCACTAGGATTCTAAGATCCCTCTCACAGTTACTACTATTGAGCAAGGTACCGCTTTTGTGTAAAGACAGACACACATCTGTCCTTACACAAAAGGAAAAAATAGTCCAACCTACCAAAAACAGCACCACAAAAATCAGATTAGGAACACAAGTTGAAATAGGGATGAAAATGGTAAGAGAGCACCTGTCTACCCTAGACGTGTTCTCAATCACCAGGACCGGATGGATTACACCCCAGGGTTCTGAAGGAACTGGCAGACGAGGTCTCAGAACCACTGAACTATATCTTTCAGAGATCCTGGAACACTGGGGAACTACCAGAGGACTGGAAAAGAGCTGATGTGGTTCCCATCTTCAAAAAAGGGGAAAATAGATCCAGGAAACTATAGACCTATCAGCCTGACCTCAATACCAGGGAAAATTCTGAAAAAGATAATCAAGCAATGAATTAGCGAACACCTAGAAGTAAACAAAGTAATAGCCAAAAGCCAACATGTGTTTGTCAAAAACAGATCATGCCAGACTAATCTTATTGCATTCTTTGATAATGTGACAAAATTAGTGGACCAGAGGTATGCTGTCGATATACTTTACTTGGACTTCAGCAAGGCATTTGATAAGGTAGACCATAATCCCACTACTAGATAAAGTAGAAAAATGTAGGTTAGACAGCATCACCACCAGATGGATTCGTAACTGGCTGACCAACCACACTCAACGTGTAGTCCTCAATGGAACTGCATCTACAAGGAGGGAGGTATGCAGTGGAGTACCCCAAGGCTCTGTTTTAGGCCCAGTACTCTTCAACATCTTCATCAAATGATTTGGATGAGGGAACTCATGGGGAACTCATCAAATTTGCAGATGACACCAAGCTGGCAGAAATAGCCAACACTCCAGATGATAGGCTTAAGATACAGAAGGATCTTGACAACTTGAACATTGGGTGCTATCTAACAAAATGAAATTTAATGGTTAAAAAAAATAAGGTTCTAAGTTTAGGCAAGAAAAACAAAATGCACAGGTACAGTATATGTGCTCAATAGTAGTAGTAACTGCTAAAATAATGATAATAATGATTGGTTTGCCTGGAGAAAGTATGAAAGGAAATATTTATATGTGGATTTTTTTTATGCAAGCAGTTTGAATAGAGAATAAATGTGTAAGTATGCTGATGTGTAAATGCTTGTGTGTGTTGACTCCCTATCCCCAGAATGTGAAAGGGGTAATTATTTCGATTCTCTTTCTTATAAAGAAACCTAGAGAGTTGCCCAATTATTGCCACTAGCTGATTGGGGTGTGTAGGTGTAAAGGCTAAGATATTAAGACAAAAAGACTTAATAACTGTCAGGATGAGACCATATTATTTGTTATGTATCTGTGCTCTTCCCATCCACCTATATCATGCCCACTTTACCTGAAAGAAAGATTAGAAACTATAGGGACCTTGAACAATCCAGAAAGTACCTGAAGAAGTACCAACCCCTTATTTTGTTCCATGGGCTCTGGTCCCTCAATAATGCCATGTATCATACAAGCGGTGGAGGAAATCCTAACTAATGAGACTGGGGAGTTTTTATTGCTGCAGCAAAAGAACAAGAAGCCATTTGGACAATGACAGTTCAGAATAGGATGGCTCTAGATATGATATTGGCATCCTAAAGATGTGTACATTCACTACTTGGACAACAACGCTGTGTGCACATTCTGGACAAATTGGAGGAATTCCACAGCTGAACTACACACATCACAAAGATAGCTGCCACACACCCACACCCATAGATGAATGGAAAAACTGGTGGCATTGACAGACAGGATGGTTGCCTGATTTCTACTGGTTAAGAACCTAATAATGACCCTGGCAGGCATAGTCATTGTTCCCTTAAGCACCTCTTGTGCATTTCAATGGCTTCTGCTTTGCCTTTCCACCTGTGAGCAAACTATGGTGTCTCCCACTACACATATATTGATGTTGGGTGAATCTTGGAAAATTAGATCATTGTCAGATTCAAAGGGGGGGGAGGGAGGGAATGATGGGCTGGCTGCTAAAGCAAGGTCATGGCACACACTTGAAAGTAAATCAGGAATACTGTAATTGTGGGGTAAGAACAAAGAATGCTTATCAACAGGAAATATGCATGTGTAAAGCTTGTAGCAATTATGGGGAGCTAGACAACTAGCAGATCTCAGCTAAAACTTAGGGATGGCCTGCAGCAAATGAAATGTGCATTAGATAACTTCTGGGGCATTCATTAGCCAAGGTTTAGGAATAGGGACAGCTAGAGACTAATAGAAACAAATTGTAGAATTATTACTAAAATATTTATTAAATGATATTTCTTGTTATCTCACCTTGTCCCTCCTCCTCCTTTAGTGAAAATGTATAAAACTTAATTAAAGCTTTGTTCTTGGTTCTTGGCCTTTGGACCAGGAACCCATTTTTTTCTTGGAGTACTCCAATAAAAATCAATCACAAAACCTGCATTTCATGTCTGGCGTCCATCATTGGCTTCAGCACCAGGCTCAGATCCAAATTGGGGACAACAATCATTTCAAAAATATTTTATAATGTAGTAATATTCCTAAGTATTATAGTTAACAGTATATTACAGATCTCAATTGTTATATACAATAACTATATATAACAACTGGGAAGATCTTAAAATTAACTTAATGTAAAAGGAAACTAGTTACAAGCATTAAAATAATTAATTTTTAATTCTGTATTGTTAGAGAGCACACATGTCACATTTACATCTATATAAATAAAAATGTAACTATGAGTTTGTTGAAAACCGCTAATCTCATAAACTACTGCACCAATTACCACCAAATTTTCACAAAATGTTCCTTACAAGTGCAGCACCAACGATACGTACAGATTGTGTGGATGGCACACCAGTGCCAGGTACATGCCACACAAATGTAAAACTGCAGCTCTTCTGTGTGTTGCCCTCACTCATTCACTCGCCCCCCTCCCCTTTGCAGCCCCTCCCACCCGGCCGCTTTTCAGCTCAAGTCACTTGCACAAGCGGTGGAGTGGTCTGCGTCATATCCGCGATGGTCGCCTCCTCAGCGGCCTCTCTCTCCTCCTCCACCGCCCCCCCTCCACCAACTCTCCCCCACAATGCCGCTGTTGAGCCAGTGGCCTCTCGCCCCCCGCGCCACCCGCACCACCAACTACCCTTCCCACAAGGCTGCTGCCGAGTCAGCGGCCTCTCTCTCCTCTCTCTCTAGGTAGGTAGGTAGGTAGAGGGATAGAGGGAGAAATACAGTAGGTACATAGGTAGGTAGGTAGGTAGGTAGGTAGGTAGGTAGGTAGGTAGAGTAAGAGAGGGAGGGGAAACGGGCAGAGAAGGAAGGGGGTCACTGAGAGGGTCTTTGAGGGAAAACTTGCATTTAACCAAACTTGGCCACAGCAACGTGTGGCGGGTACAGCTAGTGATAAATAAAAAATATTGCCAGTATAGTAGTTTCAACACTTTATTTCAAAATGTATTACTTTCCATTGTAAACTAGAGGTATAGAAGAGAATATGATGCTTTTTAAAATGGTAATCAAAATAGTGGTTTAGAATAACAAAATTCCTCCACCAATTGATGTTATTTATCTATATAAATAAAAATGTAAAATAGTTTGTACGAATCCACTAATCTCAAAAAGTACCGGACCGATTTAAACGAAACTTTCACACAACGTAGCGAAGCACTTCGGATAATAGAATACCAAATCATTTTGTGCCTAGCACACGTGTGTTGTGTACAAATGACACACACAAAAATGTACTCACTGAAATGTGATTTAACATCCCTGTAGCCACGCCCATCAAACTGCTTTTCAACTGCCAGTGTTGGAAAAGCCTCATACGGCGGCCTCTTGGGGCCAAAAAGGCACAGAGAATAGCAAACTCCCAGCTGGCCCATAGAGGGGGGGGGGGAGAAATTCTGCTCAGGACTGTTCTCTGAGGTAAAAAAAACGGAGACAGGCAGCTGCTTTAAACTGTTTAATACCAACTGAACCAAACTGTTACAAAGAATCACCCATCTGACAGCAAAGAATCACCCATCTGACAGTTTAATGAAAAGAAGGACTAGGGAAGACATGATAGCAGCCTTCCAATATCTCAGGGGTTGCCCCAAAGAAGAGGGAGTCAAGCTATTCACCAAGGCACCTGAGGGCAGAACAAGAAGCAATGGGTGGAAACTAATCAAGGAGAGAAGCAACCTAGAACTGAGGGCAAATTTCCTGGCAGTGAGAACTATTAACCAGTGGAACATCTTGCCACCAGAAGTTATGGATGCCCCAACATTGAAGAGAGAAGAGACTGGAAAACCATTTGTCTGAAACGGCATAGGGTCTCCTGCTTGAGCAGCGGGGTTGGACTAGATGACCTCCAAGGTCCCTTCCAACTCTGCTATTGTATTATTGTATTACAGTAGATAGGGGAATAGAGAGACAGGGAGAAATACAGTTTAATAAAAGAGGGACTAGGGAAGACATGATAGCAGCCTTCCAATATCTCAGGGGTTGCCCCAAAGAAGAGGGAGTCAAGCTATTCACCAAGGCACCTGAGGGCAGAACAAGAAGCAATGGGTGGAAACTAATCCAGGAGAAAAACAACTTAGAACTGAGGGCAAATTTCCTGGCAGTGAGAACTATTAACCAGTGGAACATCTTGCCACCAGAAGTTATGGATGCCCCAACATTGAAGAGAGAAGAGACTGGAAAACCATTTGTCTGAAACGGCATAGGGTCTCCTGCTTGAGCAGCGGGGTTGGACTAGATGACCTCCAAGGTCCCTTCCAACTCTGCTATTGTATTATTGTATTACAGTAGGTAGGTAGATAGGGGAATAGAGAGACAGGGAGAAATACAGTTTAATAAAAGAGGGACGGGGAGACAGCATAGCAGCCTTCCAATATCTCAGAGGTTGCCACAAAGAACAGGGAGTCAAGCTATTCTCCAAAGCACCTGAGGGCAGAACAAGAAGCAATGGGTGGAAACTAATCAAGGAGAGAAGCAACTTAGAACTGAGGAGAAATTTCCTGACAGTTAGAACAATTAATCAGTGGAACAACTTGCCTCCAGAAGTTGTGAATGCCCCAACACTGGAAGTCTTCAAGAAGATGTTGGATAGCCATTAGTCTGAAATGGTATAGGGCAGTGATGGCTAACCTTTTTTGGCTCACATGCCAATAGCAGGGGGAGTGCAGGAGCGATGTGCACAGGTGTGTCACATCCATAATGCTATGTGCAAGACCCCCTGCATTTGGCATGCTTTTTACGTCATCCCCAGGCTCCAGATGGTTTATAGGAGCCTGGGGAGGGTGAAAACAGCCTTCCCCCACCTCCAGAAGGCAAAAAATGGCCTCAAAAGAAGGCCTAAATCAGCTGGCCAGGGCATACATACAAACTGAAGCTGACAGGGCAATGCCTCGAGTGGCCTAAGAAATGGTTCCGTGTGCCACCTGTGGCACCCGTGCCATAGGTTCGCCATCATGGGTATAGGGCTTCCTGCCTAGCAGGGAGTTGGACTAGATGACCCCCAAAGGATAGATAGAGAGGCAGAAATAAGGTCGGTAGGTAGGTAGGTAGGTAGGTAGGTAGGTAGGTAGGTAGGTAGGTGGAAAGAAAGAAAGAGAAAGAAAGAAAGAAAGAAAGAAAGAAAGAAAGAAAGAGACAGTAGGTAGGTAGGTAGGTAGGTAGGTAGGTAGGTAGGTAGGTGGAGAAAGGAAGAAATATAGTAGGTAGGTAGGTAGGTACATAGGTAGGGGGGATGGATAGATAGATAGGGAGAAATACAGTAGATAGGTAGGTAGAGGGATAGACAGAGAGGGAGAAATACAGTAGGTAGGCAGGTAGGTGGATAGGGGGATAGATAGAGAGGGAGAAATACGGTAGGTAGGTAGGTAGGTAGGTGGAGGGAGAAAGCAAGAAATACAATAGGTAGGTAAGTAGAAGGATAGACAAAGAGGCAGAAATACCTTAGGTAGGTAGGTAGGTGTATAGATAGCGAGAAATACGGTGGGTAGGTAGGTAGAGGGATAAAGGGGGGGAAATACAGTAGGTAGGTAGATAGAGGGGGGAAAGAAAGAAATACAGTAGGTAGGTAGGTAGAGGGATAGACAGAGAGGGAGAAATACAGTAGGTAGGTAGGTAGAGGGATAGAGGGGGGGAAATACAGTAGGTAGGTAGGTAGATAGAGGGAAAAAGAAAAATACGGTAGGTAGGTAGGTAGGTAGAGGGATAGACAGAGGGAGAAATACAGTAGGTAGGCAGGTAGGTAGATAGGGGGATAGATAGAGAGGGAGAAATATAGTAGGTAGGTAGGTAGGTAGGTAGGTAGGTAGGTAGGTAGGTAGGTAGGTAGGTAGGTAGGTAGAGGGATAGAGAGGGGGAAATACAATAGGTAGGGTAGGTAGAGGGAGAAAGAAAGAAATACAGTAGGTAGGTAGGTAGAGGGATAGACACACAGAGAGAGAGAGAGAGAGAGAGAGAGAGAGAGAGAGAGAGAGAGAAATACAGTAGGTAGGTAGGTTGGGGCTTATATGGTGGTTGGGTGTATGTGTGCAGGTGTAGATCTACACACAGATTAGTTGGCCATTTAACCAGACTGGGCCACAGCAACGCGTGGCCGGGTATAGCTAGTCTATATAAATAAAAATATAAAATAGTTTGTACGAATCCACTAATCTCAAAAACTACTGGACTGATTTTTCACACAATGTTCACAAGGACTTCGGATAATAGAATACCAACTCATTTTGTGCCTAGCACACGTGTGTCATGTACACAGTACACAAATGTAAAATGTACCACTGAAAAAATTTTCACCTCCCTGTAACTCCTCCCACCTGGCATTTCCAACAGTCAGTTCCTCAAAAAGGCTGTACGGAGGCCTCTTACGGCCAAAAAGGCACTGAGATAGCAAACTCCCAGGTGGCCCATAGAGAAAGAGGAAGAAATACAGTTTAACAAAAAGGACTAAGGGTGACATGATAGCAATCTTCCAATATCTCAGAGGCTGCCACAAAGAAGAGGAAGTCAAGCTATTCTCTAAAGCACCTGAGGGCAGAACAAGAAGCAATGGGTGGAAACTAATCAAGGAGAGAAGCAACTTAGAACTGAGGAGAAATTTCCTGACCGTTAGAACAATTAATCAGTGATTAATAAACTTCTGCCACCAGAAGTTGTGAATGCCCCAACACTGCAAGTCTTCAAGAAGATGTTGGATAGCCATTTGTCTGAAATGGTATAGGGCTACCTGCTTAGGCAGGGAGTTGGACTAGATAACCTCCAAGGTCCCTTCCAACTCTGCTATTGTATTACAGTAGGTAGGTAGATAGGGGAATAGAGAGAGAGGGGGAAATACAGTTTAATTTATTTTTATTATTATTTACACATATATACTGCCCTATCTCCCAAAGGACTCTACTAAAAGAGGGACTAGGTGAGACAGGATAGCAGCCTTCCAATATCTCAGGGGTTGCCACAAAGAAGAGGGAGTCAAGCTATTCTCCAAGGCACCTGGGGGCAGGACAAGAAGCAATGGGTGGAAACTAATCAAGGAGAGAAGCAACTTAGAACTGAGGAGAAATTTCCTGACAGTTAGAACAATTAACCAGTGGAACAGCTTGCCTCCAGAAGTTGTGAATGCCCCAACACTGCAAGTCTCAACCTTTTCAACCTTAAGATATGTAGATTTCAACTCCTAGAATTTCCCATCTTCAAAAGTAGACTGAGCACCATTCTAAGCATCCATTCTCACCCACTCCTGATCCCTTCCATGTTACGAAGAGTACTTGTTTTCTATGGGCAGGCAACTTTTCTCAGACTGACAGAGGCAACTTTTCTGCTAGATCTGGGAATGGAAAATATCACATGGACTCAGTGGCGTAGCGTGGGTTGTCAGCACCCGGGGCAAGGCAAGTAATTTGCGCCCCCTAACCCGTGGATTTTAGCACTCGAGTCTCTTGCACTAGATTAGTTAAAGCAGTGGTGGGCAAACTTATTAGTCAAGAGAGCCAAATATCAACAGTACCACGACTGAAATTTCTTTTGAGAGCCAAAAGGTGTGGCCTGTTCTATGGGAGTGGCTAAGCGGTCGTGTGACTGGGTGGGCGTGGCCAACTTGGAAAATGTGGTGAAACTCATTTAATGACGGTGCTGCTTAGCAACCAAAATTTTGGCCTCAATTGTGGTCATAAGTTCTTTCTTTCTCTCCCTCCCACTTTGTTTTTCTTTCTATTTTTCTTTCTCTCTTTTTTTTGTCTCTCTCTCTCTCTGTATCTGTGTCTCTCTCCTCCCTCCACCCATCTGTCACTCTGCGTGTGTGTGTGTGTTTGTGTGTGTATGTGCAGGCCCGGATCCAATAAGTGCGGGGCCCGATTGGATTTTTTTTGCGGGGCCCTCTATATATTAAATATTTAAATAAAATGCAAATTCAATATATATATAAATCAAATATCATGGATCATAAGATAGGTAAACTTCTACATACATTAAAAAATAAAAATATGCAAAATACAAAAACAATTACATTTTATTGAATATAAATTTACATCATTGAATATGAATATATGAATTTACATATTTCTAAGGTTTTGTTCTGTAAATTCTTCTAAAATAGTTTGAAAATCCAATTTCCTTGCTTCTTCACTTTCAATCGACATAATTGCTAAACTATTTAATCTATCCTGAGTCATTGTCGATCTCAGATAGTTTTTTATTAGTTTTAGCCTGGAAAATGATCTCTCTCCAGAAGCAACGCTCACTGGAATTGTTAAATATATTTGGAGAGCAATAAACAAGTTTGGAAATGCCATTGCTCTGTCATTTTCCGATAAAAATTTGAACATTTTAAATGGATTTTCAAAAAATTCTGATGGAAGGATAGATTTTAAAGCTTCCATTTCTTCAACTAACATTTTTCCATCTATATCAGTTTCCTTCACTATTGGTGCATCATTTTCTGTGAACCTAGAATCTGTTAGAGAAATTTCTAATTTAGCTGCATGTTTTTGAAGTGCTTCTTTTTCCATATTTTGAAATTTTCCCAGAAACCCAAATAAGTCATTATGATTTTTGAATTATTCAAAACGATCTTTTAGTGATTCTGTAGCTTTATCTAAAACAAAATTTAAAAAAGATATCTTGTATGCGTTTATCGGATCTACAATAGGTTCATCATCGCCTTCATAATTGAAATGTTTCTTTCTTTTCCGAAGCCTTTTATTTCGAAATTCTGTAGATATTTCCAAATCTTGTGCAAGAATTTTTGCTTGAACTAAAACTTGTTTGAATCCAGTATTTCTGTAGTCGCTTAACCATTTTAAAAGTTTTTCAAATGAAGAAAGTGCAATGGATACTTCTACAGATTTACTTTGAAGTTCCTTGCTTACATAATTGACTTGGAACAGTAAATCGTACCAAAAAACCAGTGATACTAAAAATTTATAGTCTTTCATTGCATTTCCAAGAGATTCTGCCTCGCTTTTAATTTGTTGATCTTCGGAAATTTCTGATATTTCGAAAAAAGCATCATAAAATTCACCTATTTGGTATCTCACTGCTTTTACGCTTTGAATCCGATCAAAATTTGGGAGCTGGGCAACTGTCTGCATGTATGAGGATTGCAGAGTCCCCTGCTCAACATTAGCGACCGACGGTTGTTGAACATGGGGATTTAATTCTCTCCTAGCCCACCTCACAGGGTTGTTAGAGGGAAAAAGAGGAAGGGCTTGCAAGTCTGTTTTAGTGCCTGGAGTTATTAAAGTGGAACACAAATACATCCGTAAAATAAAAATAGGTAAATCGATGTTCTTGTAGCCCCTGAGTGGTTTGCCTTTCTCTCCATTCTTTCTTCACTCTTCCTTCCTCTTGCTTTTCTTCTTCATCATCATCCTCTTCTTCCTTGTCCCTACTTTTTCCTCCTCTTCCTCTTGGTGGCTCTCCTTTTCTTCATTTTTCCTTCTTTCTTCTTACTCCTCCTCCTTCGTTCTCTGCCTCCACCCCTCTTCTTCTTTCTTCTTGGCGCTCTCTGTCTGCATTCCTTCCTCCTCCGTTTTTTCCCTTCCACCTCTTCCTCTCCTCCTCCCTTCGTCTTCCTCTCTTGGCATTCTCTCCACATTCTTCCCTCTTTCCGCTTTTCCTTCCACTTCTTCCTCCTCCTCCTCCCTCTTCTTCTCCCCCCCTCCTCTCTCTCTCTTCCCCTCCCTCCTTCCTCTTCTCTCCGCACTTCCTCTCCACATTCTTCCCTCCTCCTCCTCCCCCTCTTCCAGAAAGCACCAGTTGGAAGGAAAGTCTGCCTTCCCAGCCCCTCCTCATTCCCTCCCACTTGGGGAAGGGAGCCCATCCAAATCGAGGGGGAAAGATTTCTTCTTCTGCCTCCCCCTCCCCAATTTATCTCTTCTTTCCTCTCTTTCTTCTTCTTTCTCTTTCTCTCTCTCTTTGCCAACGGGCGCCCACCTCCTCTTCCCCCCCCCTCCCCGTGCCGCCTCCTCCTCCTCCTCCTCCTCTTTTCCCTCCCTCCTTCCCCCCACTCTCCCATAGCTTTGGCGTGCTCGCTGCGTCGGGAAGGAAAGGAAAGGCGCTCCTTGCAACAATTTGGATTTTTTTGCGTTTTGCTTTTCATTGCCCCCCCCCCCAAAAAGCCAAAACTGTTGCAAAAGAAGCTCTGACAGCTCCGAGCCCAGCGCCATCCGTCGAGCCGCGCTGGGGATCAAACGCGGGTTTTGAAGTGTTTAAATGTATTATTCATGCCGCCCAAGAGATGCCATCTAGGGGGCTTTTTGGATTGGGCAGGGGGCTGCCCGAGCGCGCCCCCCCAGATGTTGCGCCCGGTGCGGCCGGCCCCCCCTGCACCCCCCACGCTACGCCTCTGCATGGACTTGGCTATCCAATTCTGCAGAGTAATATCAGAGGTATACAGTATATTCCCTGGTTTCTCATGTCAAGGAGAATTGCCACTTTTTCTTAACATAATTCAGATGTGGCCTAGAGGTAGAGCTCTTGCCTCACAAGCAGGAGGTTGTGAGTTTGATCTTAGGTAGAGGCAGATGTAGGGTCTCCTGCTTGGGCAGAGGGGGTTGGACTAGATGACCTGAAAGGCCCCTTCCAACTCTGTTAATCTGTTAAAGATGAATGCTGAGTAGCCAACCCGATCTCAGTAAAAAGTTGTAGACTTTTACCACCATGAAACTGGGGCCAATTTTCATTGGGTGAATTTTGCCCGTTGAGCATCATGCCACAGCCTTTCTAAAAGCATCCTCCCCTGACATCTGGAGATGCAATGGGTATCCAAATTTGTAATAGATACCTAGACATTTTGGAATATCTGGTTGGATGAGGCTTTATTAGTGACTTCTGTTTGAGAAGGAGAGTAACATTTAGGGTAACATTTAGGGCTTCACCATATTCAAGCCACCTCTTCCTTTGCCTGTACAAGTTAACATGGGATATATCTGGACTTGATTTGAGGTAGGGCCAAACTCCAGTTTGTGGCAATTACAGGACACCTGCATCTTTGTATCCAGTGTAGGCAGATTTCACTGTTTCCAAAGTTAAGAGTTAAGAGCTGTGATCAGAGGGGCTCTTTTGTTCATCCCGGAGGCCAGAAAGCCGAACTCAGATGCCCGGCGCTCTCGGCGAGTGCTGCGCCAGCTCAGTCCTGACTCCTAGCGGCCATGCGTTGCAAGCGCCCGGCGCTTCTCTCCTCGCCCAAGAAACTGAAGCGCCGCTGCAGAAGACGGAGATGTGCGTCAGGAGGCCTCCGCTGTGGGTCTCTCTGCCTTGACAGCCGCCTTCCCTTGCAGCCCCCTGAGCCTCTGACAGAAAAGGAGCGATGAAATTCCCGGGCTCCGTCCTCGTCTCGCTGTTCCTCTTCGTGGCCGAGACCGCGATCGCCTTGTACCTAAGCAGCACCTATCGCTCGGCGGGAGACCGCATTTGGCAGTCGCTGACGCTCCTCTTCGCTCTCTTGCCTTGCATCCTGGTGCAGTTCAGTCTCGTTTTCATCCACCGCGACCTCAGCCGGGACAGGCCGCTTGTATTGCTGCTCCACATTCTGCAGCTGGGACCCATTGTCAGGTGGGTGGGACGGTGGCTCCACGGAGGAGGAATGCCAAGGCTGGGCTCTTCTCCTGAGGGCTCTCTAAGATGAATGCGCTGCTCTTGTTCCCGAATGGCAGCAACCCGTGACAATAAGCCGTCACTCACTGCACACTGCACAAGGGTACAACCGGTTAGGGGGTCCTGGCTGTATGATTCGGGTTGACTCCATTGCTATAGGGAAGTGGGTGATCTGACTCCTACAGTAAATAAAGAGCTTGGTCTTTGATACACCTGTAAAGCCTATTCTACTTTTAGCTGTCTGAGAATCTTTTAAAAATCGTTAAAAATCAGCTTCATATGGTGTATTAATAAATCTTTCCTTTGAATAAACTAAAAGTCGATATTAGTGTTTCTCCGTGGTGGCGGTTTCAAGTCTCTCTGGCAATGGGATTAATAAAGATAAAAGATGATTTAGCTAATCATTGTTTCTTGTATGCAATGCTTGCTCCTGAATGGTACCAGCCATGACAACGCTTCATGGAATGACATGATTGGCTAGGGAGCCCTGGGCCTTTAACTCACAATGAAAAATATTAAAATTCAAAATTATAATCTGTGTATCAGGATAGTATGATTTTTAAAAGAATCAAGAATTTTAAGCCTTTCTGGCACCAATATGGTCTGTAGTATATAAATATAGTCTGCATATATAAAATATAAATATAGAAATAGAATAGAGCTGGAAGGGACCTTGGATATCTTCAAGTCCAGCCCCCTGTTCAAGCAGGAGAACCTATGCAATCTCAGACAAGTGACTGTCCAGTCTCTTCTTAAAAATCTCCAGTGATGGAGCACCCACAATCTGAAGGCAAGTTGTTCCACTGATTGATTGTTCTTGCTGTTAGGAAGTTGCTCCTTAATTCCAAATTGCTTCTCTCTTTAATCTGTTTCCAACCATTATTTCTTGTCCTGCCCTCTGGTGCTTTGGGGAATAATTTGACCCCCTCTGCTTTGTAGCAGCGCCTCAAATACTGAAATGCTGCTATCATGTCAACCCTAATTCTTCTTTTCTTTAGACTAGCCAGACCCAAAATCTGCAGCCATTCTTTTTTTTAAAAAATTATTTATTTATTTTTTAATAAATCAAAACTACAAAAAGGAAAAACTATTATTCTACATTGTATCCTTTGGAAAGTATGTCGACTGGTTACAAATAACTCTTGTGCGTTTCTAGAACCATCATTACTAATGAATAATCTCGATTTATAGATTTTAAATCAAAAGATCCATTATATATCTTAAAATCATTGCATCAGAATTCTCCTCTAATAGTCCATATTTAGTCTATCCGCTTCTTCAGAAAAGTCTTACTTGAACATAACCACATAATGACATCCATTGTCTATTCCAAACATACATGCATATATACATACGCCTATATATATATACATCATCTATATTTATTCCGTTACTCTTATTATAACTCATTGTTTATTAACTGGTAGTTCTTCAATAACAATCTAAAACAGTCTAAAGTTTGCTAAAATTCTCCCCCATTTTGTTAAACAACATTCATCAACATTCCTACATGTTTAAGTAAAAGTCTTATTATTTATGTCCAACCTCATACTCATGCATTCCTACACATACCTAGATACATAAATATATATCATTAAGCTATGGCATTATTGTTAGTTACTCTTATTGTAGATAATTATTTACTAACTAATAATCCTTCAATGATAATCTAAAACAATCTATAACATCTACTTATTAATCATCAAAGGATGGCAACTTTCATTCTCAGCCAATGTCTTTCCAGTAGCGAGTTGGACTTATATCTCTTGCCATTGGTGGCCCCAGTCTCTTTTTATTCTTCTTTCCAGGTTTCTTATAAGCTTCTTTTCACACTTTCTTATCCAGTATAACTCTCAAATAATACCGCTGCCCAATTTCTGTCTTTACATTGTTTGTCACGATATTTCTCCTCTTGCATCCATCTTCAATTCTTCCCCCCCCTTCTTTTCCTTGAAGACCAAAATGAGGCTCACATTCCTCAGAATCTCTTTTTAGAATTTCCTTTTTTTAAATTTTCTTCCACATTTGATCCATTAATAAAGTTCTCTGTTATCATATCTTTATCTTCAACTAAAGTGAATATCTCTTTATCTTCAACACTTTCTTCTTTCTCTTTAGTTTTTGGAGCCTCCAATTGCTCATAGCTTGATGTGACAAACAAAAGTTTATTCAATTTTTAATCGATTGAATAAACTTTTTTTAATCGATTCTTCTTCCATATTGTTTCAGAAAATTTAAGATTCCAGCCAAAGCCTTCTGATTTTCTAGAGTATCCTCTTCTTCATATAGAACCATGTTGATAAATCAAAAAAGTGATGAAGTTTGGTTCTCACTGCCACCCTGGTCTCAGGCCTGAAATACAAATCCTGTTGTGTTATGTTTTCCAAGAGAAAATATTACTGTCAGTTATCAAAGAGCACCTGTTAAAAACAATTCATGTTCTGTGAGTTTCAATAAACAATTCCACAGCCTTCAACCAGCTGCTTCAAGTAAGAAAAGATAGATTGTTTCATAAAGACGAGCCTCTGACCTCCCAGTGGCAGTGTTGCAGATTTTCCCTTTTTAATATATCCTTTTTCTTTATTGTTAAAAAAAAGTAAAGAGTATAATTCTTGTTGGATTTTAAAAATAAGTAATAAATCATAGGAGGGATTATAAAAGTAATCCCAGATTCAAGATTTTAAGTAGCAAAAAATAAAAGGAAAAGAAATAGTCCAATCACTTTCAAAGGAAAAAAAAACCTTGTTACTGACGCTTCAATCCACAATTCAGAAAAATAAGAAAAAAGGAAACCTCCCAGTTCAAAGCATATTAGATTGATTCCGCCACTTATTTCTTGATTAAAAGCTTTAGTTTTACTAAGAAAAAAATTTCTTTAAGCAAAATGTTTCAAAAGAAAAAAAAACACCTTCCCGGTCTCGCACTTTCCCTTTCAGCTTCCTTCCTTCCGGAGCCGCCCCGTCTTTGTCAGCACTGGGGGCTGCCTGTTTGCCGCCTTGCAGAACCTCTTCCCTTGGGTCAAACAGGGGTTTTGTGGTACCCCTGTGACCAGCAAGGCTTGGTCTACCTCATCGCCGTCCCTCCAGGATGGTTTAGGTCCGAATGGACCAGGGGGCTGCAAAAGTATCAACGGAGATCTCAGAGCGCTGAGACTCTGAGTTATATCATCGTGGCGTGGCGGCGCCCTCTCCAAAATCTGCAGACATTCTTCATAAGGTTTAGTCTCCAGATCTTTGATCATCTTAGTTGCTTTTTTCTGAACTTTTTCCAAAATCTCAAGATCTTTTTTGTAGCATGGTGATCAAAATTGATTGCAATATTCCAGGTGTGGTCTTACTAGGGTTTTGTAAAGCGGCATTAATACTTCACCTGATCTTGATTCTATGCCTCTTTATACAACCCAGGATTGTATTATCTTTTTTGACTGCTGCTGTGCATTACTGGCTCATATTCAAATGATAATTCACTAGGACTCCAAGGTCCCTCTCACCATTACTGTTTTTGAGCCAGGTCTCACCTCATCTGTATTATACCTTTGATTTTTTCCTACCTAAATGTAAAGCTTTGCTTTTTTCCACATTAAAATTCATTTTGTTGGATAGGGCCCATTGTTCAACTTTGTCAAGATCTTTTTGGATCCCGAGTTTGTCTTCTGGAGTGTTGACTATTCCTGCCAGCTTAGCATCATCTGCAAATTTGATGATTTTCTCTTCTATTCCCTCATCTAAGTTATTTATAAAGATATTGAAGAGTACTGGACCTAAGATACAGCCTTGTGATACCCCACTGCTTACTTCTTTCCATGTGGATGTAGTACCATTAAGGCAGTGGTGTCCAAACGTTTTTCAAAGAGGGCCAGATTGGATGAAGTGAACATGGTGGAGGGCCGAACATTTTTCCGAACATTCTTTGAACCATTACAATTAAATGCAAATAAATTATTTTATGCCAAGTTAATTGCAAATGACATACTTTTCATTTCATAACATTAAGATCAACTGACAGTTGAGTTTTCACAATGTATTGAAAATAAATTTTTAAATTTATTTTGACATTATTATTCCTACTTCTGACTTTTTAAAAATAAATTAATTTGGTATGGTTTTAACATGGGTTTTTAGCACGGGTCTAGTAATTTAATATATTTTAATTGATATTGTATTTTGTGGTTTTAATAATGCCTGTGCGCCGCCCTGGGAGGAGAAGGGCGGGGTATAAATTTAATAAAATAAAATAAATAAATAAAAAACTTACCTACCTCTTTCTCTCTTTCTTCCTCTCTCTCTCTCCATTTCTCTCGCTCTTTCTCTCTCTCTCTCTCTTTTTTTCTCTTTCTGTCTGTCTTTCTTTCTCTCTCTCTCTCTCTCTCTCTCTCTTTCTTCCTCTCTCTCTCTCTCTCCATTTCTCTCGCTCTTTCTCTCTTTCTTTCTCTCTCTCTCTTTTTCTCTTTCTTTCTGTCTCCCTTTCTCTCTCACTCTCTCTCTCTCTTTCTCTCTCTTTCTTCCTCTTAGCGTGGCTAATGAGGGGGCGTGGCTAATGATTGAGTAGCGAGAGGACGTTCCTCCATTTCGTAGGTTTTTTTTTTTAACAAAATGTGGATTAAAAGTGATTAAATGCACCGTTAGAAGCCGAGATTGTTTACAACGGGTTTGGAAAGGCGGAGGAGTGAGTAGATTGATTTTTACACCGATAGATCAAACCGGACTGCTTGAATTTTAAAGTTTCGTTTCTTCGTGGGAAAGCAGAGGTTTGACCGAAGCGGCTGAGATAGGCAGTTTGCCTTTGTTCTGACAAGCACCGTGATTTGCAAGTTTCCTTTACTTGCTACGAGGCATAAACACAGGCTTGAAAGTTAAGTAAACAGCGGAAGATTAGCTGAGGTATGTGGATTGCAAGCTTTTGAACTTTTGAACTTTTTAAGTGGACTGTTTATGCTGAATGTAGCGAGTGAGCTTCTGGCAACGTCTATAAAGATACAGATACTGTATTTTATGAACTATGGATTATAGCCTTTTTACTTCTGTCTTGGCTTCTTTGGTGCTTTAAAAGCCGTCTCAGCTTTATTTTACTTGGGTTTTTGCTCTTTTTCTTCAATAAAGACCCTCTTGGCAGGTTTATTTCTTTTCTTTTTAAAAAAAAAAGAGATTACTGATTCGACACGATGACTCAACAGCCTTCTGAACTTGAACGAATCATAGGGGCATTAAATACAATTGGGGAAAAACTAACTGTTGTAACTGACCGTTTGAACAATTTGACATTGGAAATTCAAAAAACCAAAGAAGAGATTAGTGACATGAATGTTAACTTTGCAAAGCAAAACGTGGAAATTAATTTTATGAAGGACGATATTAAACAGATTTATGTTCATGAGGAACAGTCTGATCGTAAGTTTGAAGGGATTTTTTAAAAAAAATCAGCAACAGGATAGGAGAATCAGTCTTTTGGAAGAAGATGCAAGAAAATATAATGTTGTTATTCGTGGAATTTCGGAGGATAGGGTGGATAATTTGAAGCAAAGAATGTTAAAATGGCTGAATGAACTTGATGCATCAATTGTATACACGGCAGCGGACTTAGTAAGTGTTTTTAGAATTGGTTATAAGAGACAAAGTGGAGCTAATAGAAATGTTCTTGTGAGATTTGCAAACCTTGGAGATAAATTAGAAGTTATGGGAAAAATAAGGGACCTGGGAGAACCCCCAAAATTTGAGGGGAAGGAAATTCAAGTTTTTCCAGATATATCTAGAGAAGAAAGAGCAAGGAGATTTTTTTTTAAAACCAATTACAAAAGTCCTGAGAGACAATGATATTAAGTATAATTGGAGACCATTACAGCAGTTGAAATTTTTTTACAAAGGGAGAATGCAAACTATTACTTCGGAAACGGATGCCATAAGATTGATACGGGAGCTCGGGCTGATTGAGAAAGACGAGGATTTAACAGAAATTAAAGATCATATGCTTAAGATGGGTGGAATACAAGTGGAATCTCCAACATTGGAGGAAAAAGGAGCAGTTGGTGGTCAAGATCCTAAAAGTTTAAAACGGAAAGAAATCTCTCCGGCAATGTCCGAACATAAGAAAACCCGTGAAGAAACTAAGCGAGCGTCAACCAAGGAGGAGGATCTTAGAAGAAAGCAGGAAGCTGAGTGCGGGGACAAGCCAGTGTTATCTTCTTTTTTTGAAAGTGGAATACAAGAATAACCCGAAAGAAATGACCCGATCATGGGCATGTTCCCCCCCCCACACTCTTTATATAGAGGCGCAACTCGAATGAGGATGTGGGGGGTGAAGATTAATTGTTATTTGTTGTTGTTGTGTTTTAAGTTTGTCCTTGTGTCTTATGTCTTTTTTTTTGTATGTTATTTTCGTTTGGTGTTGGGTGGGCACGTAAAGGAAGAGAAGGGGCTAGGATTAAAAAAGTTACCGCGTAAATGCGGTTTATAAAAATAATGACATGGAACGTGAAGGGCACAGGTAGCCAAATAAAGAGGAGGAGATTGGAGCTTAAAATTAAAAGGGACTTACCAGACATATTATTTTTGCAGGAAACTCATCAAAAATCTGAGGTTTTCAATAGAATGAATATAAAGGGTATGCAAGTTTATGAAAAATCTTTCGGAACCTCCAAAGCTAGAGGAGTGGCAACATTGATATCAAATAGGGTATATTTTGAAAAAAAACAAGTAATTAGAGACGAGGAAGGAAGATATTTAATAATTATAGGGAATATTAACGAACAAAAAGTGACACTGGTTAATTTATATCTACCAAATGAAAAACAAAAGGGATTCCTTGATAAAATAACTAAGATTTTGGAAACTGAAAGTGTAGGGAAAGTGATTGTGGCGGGGGATTTTAACATGATTAGAGATAAAATAGATAGCACTAACCCCACCCGCTTTTGAGAAACAAATAAAGGGGAAATTTTAAATAAATGGATGTTTCGAAATAGTGTGGTAGATGTTTGGAGGGAGTTGAAAGGTACTGAAAGGGTGTACACTTTTTGCTCTAAGGTATATAATACATATTCAAGAATTGATTATATTTTTGTCTCTAAAGACCTGTTGAATAATATAGATAGAATAGATGTGGGAGTTTTCAAGGACTCCGACCATGCAGAAGTTACGATGGATATAGATTTTAATTTTAGAAAAAAAGAAAGAGGTTGGAGATATGATGGAAAATTGTTTAAAAAGGAGGAAGATAAAACATGGATTCTTAAAAAATGGGAGGAAAGTTGGAGATTCAACGATAATGGAGAGGTTAAATTTGAAACTGTTTGTGACACGATGAAAGCAGTATTTAGAGGAGAAAGTATTAAGTTGTCAAGTAGGAAATACAGAGAATATAGAAGTAAAATGGAATAGGATACAAGACAGATTAAGGTATTGGAGAACCAACTTTTACTTACAAAGGATAGAAAATGTTTGGAAGAATTGAATTTACTAAAAACTAAACTGATAGAAGAAGATATAGAATTGGTTAAAAAAATATAAGATATTTAAACAGGGATTTTTTTGAATTTAGTAATAAAAACTCTAGGTTATTAGCAAGGATGGCGAAAAATAAAAGTGAAAAGAGAGAAATCGGCTCCTTGATAGATGAAAAAGGTACAAGATGTTATAAGAGACTGGAGAAATGTGAAGTAGTTAGGAAGTTTTTTCAAAAATTATACTCAAAGAAATCAATTGATTTGGAAAAATTGAAAAATCATCTTGAAAAGTATGCTGTGAAAATAGATCAAACATATAAGGACTTGATAGAAGGAGATATTACATATGATGAGATTAACGAAATAATACAAGGGATAAAATTAGGGAAGACTCCAGGTGAAGATGGGTTACCTGCTGAATTTTATAAAGATTTTAAAGAAATAATAATACCAAAATTGCAAAAATTATTTAATGGAATTTTACACGGTGGAGAAGTCCCGATGTCATGGAATAGAACGGTAATAACTATAATTCCTAAACCTGATAAAGATTTGGAGAGGATCGAGTCCTATCGACCCATTTCTTTAATTAACCAGGATGCCAAAATATTTACTGCCATTATAAGTAATAGGTTAAATAGATTTATAGATAAGTATATAAGCTATAATCAGGTAGGTTTTGTTAAAGGTAGATATATGAGTGATATAATTAGAAGAGCTTTCTGTCTCTCTTTCTGCCTCTCTCTTTCTCTCTCTCTCTTTCTCTTTCTTTCTCTTTCTCTTTCTTTCTTTCTCTCTTTCTCTTTCTCTCTTTCTCTCTGTCACTCTGTGTGTGTGTCTGTCTGTCTGTCTCTCACTCACTTAATCAGTCTCTATCTGTCTCTCCCTCCCTCTCTCTGTCTCTCCCTGTCTCTGTGTGTGTCACTCTCTCTGATTCTCTCCCTCCCTCCCTCTGTATGTCTGTCTCTCCCTCTTTCTCTGTCTGTCTCCGATTCAATCCGATTCCGATTCATTCTCTATCTGTGTCTCTCTCCGTCTCTCTCCCTCCCTCTCTTTCTCTCTGTCTCTGTCTGTCTCTCTGTCTTTCCCTCCCTCCCCTTCTGTCTCTCTCTGTGTCTGTCAGTCACTCCCTCACCACTCACAGCGGACGAGGGAGCAGGCGGGGTGAGCACCCAAGGCTACCGTCATCTTAAGCACCACCGAGGCTGTCGCCCGGCAGGGGCGTCAGGCAGGGAAGCTGGTTGCGTCTCCATCGCGGCTCCCTCCGCCAGGCACCACAGCTTACGTTCTGAGGCCGCGCGTCCGTCTTCCCTGCCTGATGCCCCTGCCGGGCGACCTTGTGCGGCAGGAGCTGCACGTTCTGGGGCTGCGTGGCTGGGAGGGAGGTGAACGCGCCAAGCAGACGTTCTGGGGCCGCGCGTTCACCTCCCTCCCAGCTTCGCAGCCCCAGAACGTGCAGCGATGGAGGCGCGACCGGCTTCCCTGCCTGACGCCCCTGCCGGGCGACAGCCTCGGTGGTGCTTAAGATGACGGTAGCCTTGGGTGCTCACCCCGCCTGCTACCTCGCCCGCTGCGGGAGGAGGCGTCCGTAACCTCCGTCCACCTCCCTCCCAGCCACACAGCCCCAGAGACAGAGGGAGGAAGGGAGGGCCACATTTATACAGAGCAGGGAGGGCTGTTGGAGGGCCGTATTAAACCGACCCCCGGGCCGCAAATGGCCCACGGGCCGGACTTTGGACATGCCTGCATTAAGGACTACTTGTTGAGTACAATTTGCCAGCTGGCTACAAATCCATCTGGTGATGATGTTGTCTACTCCACATTTTTCTAGATTACCAAAAAGTAGATTGTGTTCTACTTTGTCAAATGCCTTTCTGAAATCTAAGAATATGATGTTCACAAAATTTTGTTGGTCTACTAATTTAGTAACTTTATCAAAAAATGAAATAGGATTGGTTTAGCATGATCTGTTTTTAACAAACCCATGCTGGATACTAGTTATAACTATTTGCTTCTAGTTGTTCACAGATCTGGTTTTTTATCATTTTTTCCAGGATCTTCCCATGTATTGATGTTAGACTCTGTAGTTTCCCATCCCCCTTTCCTGAAGATAGGAACCACAGCAGCCCTTTCCCAATCCTCAGGTACTTCCCCTGTGCTCCAGGATCTTTGAAAGATTTGGTACAGTGGTTCCGAGATAACATCTGCCAGCTTCTTCAGAATTCTGAGATGCATAATCTGTCATAATATCTATCTGTCATCGTCAGATAGGTGTTATCTTACCATTTTCTTGCTTATTTTAGTTTTTATTTCTAGTTTGTCTTTTACAGTAGCTTTTTTGATACATTTGGCTACAATTTCTTTTTGCATGAAGACTGATGCAAAGAATGAGTTAACCAGCTCTGCTTTCTCGTTGCTGCCTGTTGCTGCCATCTTCTCTCTTTAGTGTACCTACTGTTTCCTGAATTATTTCTTGTTATTAATATGTTGGAAGAAACTTTTTTAAAATTACATTTGACTTTTGTAGCAAGCCTTAGTTCATTTTGAGCCTTTGCTGTCCTGTCTTTATGTTTGCAGGTAATCAGCGTTAGTTATGTGTCCCTCTTTCTGTTTTCGGAAGGGTCCATTAAGAGGGGGGATACACAAGCCGTTTCCATTGAGGGTTTACCCATCAAGACAGTCGTGGGGAGGGGTAGGTGCGATGGGAGACAGGTTTTTCTTTCCCAGTTGGGGGCACAAGGCTGATGCTTACAAACGGTCAGGTGCCACAACCCCAGCAGGCTAGGTGGTCAGGGATTACAGAGCCAGGGCCCAAGGCTGATGTTTTGCAACGCCAGGTCTGTGGTCAACAAAGAACCCCTTGTCCACGACCTTGTGTCGGAGGGGGAGCCGGACCTGGTGGGAATTGCGGAGACCTAGCTGGGCCACA
This sequence comes from Rhabdophis nuchalis, assembly GCA_039707465.1. Taxonomy (NCBI): domain Eukaryota; kingdom Metazoa; phylum Chordata; class Lepidosauria; order Squamata; family Natricidae; genus Rhabdophis; species Rhabdophis nuchalis. The sequence goes on from CM077649.1 coordinate 3,557,876, forward strand.
AGGGACTTCCCCTCGTAGAAATGTGCCCACCAGGTTAGTGCGCGCTTCATCAGCCACGGGCCCTAGGCAGGGGTGGAGGGGTAGCAGTTATTGTTAGGGAAAGTCTTGAGCCGAGAGAGATCACTGTACCACAGACCACCGGCTGTGAGTCCCTCTGCGTGAAGTGGGGCCTAGGGAGGCAGTTGGGCATGCTTATTCTATACCTGGCTCCCCGCTATGTAACAGCAGCCCTGCCCGAGCTCCTTGAGGTGATCGCCGAGATGGTGGTTGAGACCCCCAGACTGGTTGTCATGGGGGACTTCAACCTGCCATCGGTGGGCGAATCATCAGAGGTAGCTCGGGAGTTCATGGCCTCCATGACGGCCATGGACCTGACCCAAGTAATTCTGGGCCCGCGCACGAGGGAGGACACACACTGGATTTGATTTTTGTCTCTGGTCAGTGGAAGAGTGATCTGGGTATAGGGGACGTAGCCATCATACCCCTGTCATGGTCAGACCACTCACTTCTCCTGCTTGGCTTTCCAATCGCTACGTCCCACCGTGGGGAGGCGGAACCTGATTCACCTATATGGTTCTGCCCCAGGCGCCTGATGGACCCGGATAGGTTCCAGATGGTGCTTGGGCCATTACCTGTGTCCTTGACCCGCGCCCCGATGGAGGACCTGGTGGCTGTGTGGAATACCGCGGCCATGGGGGCCTTGGATTGGGTCGCGCCCTTGCGGCCTCTCCTGTGGCGACGAGCCACCCAGGCTCCCTGGTTTACCGAGGAGCTGAGGGTGATGAAACACCACAAGAGACACCTAGAGAGAAGATGGAGGTCTACTCGATCTGAATCCGACCGAACACAGGTAATAGCCCATTTACGGACTTACATTCTGGCACTGAGAGTGGCCAAACGCCATCATTGTGCCACTCTCATAGCATCCGCAGAAAACCGCCCTGCCGCCCTGTTTAGGGTGACCCGTTCCCTCCTTCAACAGAGGGTGCGGGAAGCCCCATTACAGGGCAGAGCAGAGGAATTTGTGATTTATTTGCAGGAGAAAATCGCTCAGATCCATAACGAGTTAGTCTCCATTGATGGTCCAGTGGGAGGCCACGAGGCGGATCTTGGTTGGGAGGAGTTTGACTCTGTTACTTCCGAGGATATGGACAGGTTACGTGGGCGACTGCGAGCCACCACATGTTTATTGGACCCGTGTCCTTCCTGGCTTGTACTGGCATCCTGGGAGGTGACACGAGGCTGGCTCCAAGAGGTTGTCAACGCTTCTTTAAGTGAGGGTTTCTTGCCTGCCTCCCTTAAAGAGGCTATGGTGAGGCCCCTCCTGAAGAAGCCCTCTTTGGACCCAGCTTTATTAGCCAACTATCGTCCCGTCTCCAACCTTCCCTTTCTGGCGAAGGTTGTAGAGAGTGTGGTGGCACAACAGTTTCCCCGTCACCTGGAGGAAGTTGATTATCTGGACCCGCGCCAGTCCGGCTTTCGGCCCGGGCATAGCACCGAGACGGCATTGGTCGCGTTGGTAGATGATCTCTGGAGGGCCAGAGATGGGGGTTGCTCCTCCATCCTGGTCCTATTAGACCTCTCAGCGGCTTTTGATACCATCGACCATGGTATCCTATTGCATCGGCTGGGGGGGTTGGGGGTGGGAGGCACCGTTTTACGGTGGTTCTCCTCCTACCTCTCTGGTCGATCGCAATTTGTGTTGGCAGGAGAGCAGAGGTCGACCTCGAGACCCCTCATATGTGGGGTGCCTCAAGGGTCGGTCCTCTCGCCTCTCCTGTTCAACACATATATGAAGCCGCTGGGTGAGATCATCCATGGTTTTGGGGTAGAGTACCACCTCTACGCTGATGATACGCAGTTATATATCTACCCCAAACCACCCCAACGATGCCGTAGCGGTGATGTGCCAGTGCCTGGAAGCCGTGCGGATCTGGATGGGAAGTAACAGACTCAGGCTCAACCCGGCCAAGACCGAGTGGCTGTGGTTTCCGGCCGCCCGATTCAACCAGTTGACTCCATCACTGGCCATAGGGGGCGAACATCTAACCCCTGTGGATGGGGCACGCAATCTGGGCGTCCTCCTTGATGCAGGGCTGTCCATGGAAGATCAAGTGACGGCCGTAGCCAGGAGGGCGTTTTACCAGGTTCGCCTGGTCCGCCAGTTGCGGTCCCTTTTGGACCGGGACGCCCTTTGCACAGTCACTCATGCACTCGTGACATCCCGACAGGACTACTGTAATGCTCTCTACATGGGGCTCCCCTTGAGGTGCACCCGAAGACTGCAGCTTGTCCAGAATGCAGCCGCGCGGGCAGTTATGGGAACCTCCAGGTGCTCCCATGTAACACCGCTCCTGCGCGAGCTGCATTGGCTGCCTGTCGTCTTTTGGGTGCGCTTCAAGGTGTTGGTCATCATCTTCAAAGCGCTCCATGGCACGGGACCTAGCTATCGGCAGGATCGCATCCTGTCCCATACATCCCTGCGGCCGATTCGCTCCCACAGAGAGGGAGTTCTCCGGGTGCTGTCCACTAAGCTATGCCAGCGGGCAACGCCCAGGGGAAGGGCCTTCTCTGTGGCGGGCCCGACCCCGTGGAACGACCTTCCCCCCGAAATTAGAACAACTACGGACCTCCGATCCTTTCGTCAAAAACTAAAAACTCATTTCTTCTTCCAGGCCGGCCTGGAGTAATCGAACTGTTTTATTAGGGGTTTTTAGGGGTTTAGTTTTAGTTGGTTTGGGATTTTATCGCAGGGTTTAGTTTAATTCATTTTAATATTGTATTTATGCTATGGTTTTATTCATGTATTTTTAAATTCCCTGTGCACCGCCTCGAGTCCCTTCGGGGAGAGAGAACGTTTTATAAATTAAAATTATTATTATTATTATTATTATTATTATTATTATTATTATTATTATTATTATCATTATCATTATCATTATCATTATCATTATCATTATCATTATTATCATTATTATCATTATTATCATTATTATTATTATTATTTGCTTGTCCTGTTTGTCTTTGTGAGATATATCTTTCTGCAGTCATGATAGTGTCAGCTTGTAAATCATCTCCATGACTACCATCAAGCTGCCATAGAGATAAGAGGAGAATTCCATGCATACCTGTGGTCAGAATGGAATCTCAGAGCTGGTCTGTGAATGTGCATGTCTAGACCCCACTACAGCTGTTTGTTGGCTAATGACCTAGGCAGAGGGGAGGGGACACAGGGGCAAAGTTTAGACACCATTAAATGATTTTCAGTTTTGGCTCCATAGAAGTAATGCTAGAGTGTTGATCCCAATAAATGATGGGATTTCTTTTGAACTTTGTCTCGAGGCTCGTAAATTAGTTAGGTCATCTTCTGGAAGCTTCACAGAGAGCCAAAACTGACTTTTAAAGAAGATTTCCGGATTTTCTTTCTTTTCTTTTTTTTTCTCTCTGTCCCACATTTTATTTTGTTCCAAATCTTTTTTTTCCTCTATTTTTTAAAATTTTGCACACTTTTGAAATTCAACATGTATGCATAAATACATACACACATATGCAGTCTTCAAGTCAACAACCATTCATTTAGTGGCCATAATTACAACAACACTGAAAAAAGTGACATGAGTGTTTTTCACCCTTAACCACCATGACTGTTTTTCACGCTTAAGAACCATTGCAGCATCCCTGGGGTCACCCAATCTAGATTTGTATGTTTGGCCACTGACTTGTATTTATGACGTCCTGAGAGTGGGGGGGAGGGAAGTCATGTGATTTGCTTTGGTGACTTCTGACAAGCAAAGTCCATGGAAAAGCCGGATTCCGTTAACGACTGTGTGAATAGCTGAACCGCTGCAGGGATTCGCTTAACAACAGTGGCAAGAAAGGTTGTAGAGTGGGGCAAAACGTGACTGTCTTGGTTACCAATGGAAATGTTGGCCTCATTTGTGGTCGTAAGTCGAGGACTACTATAGAGAGTAGATAGACTCTGATTTTAATGATTAAGTCCTTCCGGTTGTTAAGCAGGACACCCGGTGACCATGGGATGCTGCAATGGTCGTAAGTGAAAAACAGTCATGTCACTTTTTCAGTTGTTTTTTTTAAAATATAATTTTATTGTAAATTAGTAACAGAAAAAAGAACATAAATAAGACATTGACAAGACAAAGCAAAACTACACAGATACAACTGGGAGTAATCCACCCCTTATATGTACACAGTATGTACACAGTTACCAAGTAACATCGTATACCATCTTACTACATTCCTAGATATTCCAGCTGTTTCTATTTGTCTATATCTTATATTTATCAATTCCCCATAGCTATCACTGCTCGATACATTCATTTTATTTACTGTCTATATATCTACATTGTATATCCTTCCCTATCTCTCATCCCTAGGTCTCTATACCTCCATCCAGTCATACCATCTTTCCCAACTTTGGTAGAATATTGCTTCCTGTCTGTCTTTGAGAATATATGTCTGTCGCATTCAGCACACCAGAAGATTTTGTTGATAATTAGTTGGTCTGATGGTAGTTCTTTCCCTTTCCAAAACTCTGCGTATGCTATTCTGGCTGCAGTGGTAGTGTGTGTGAAAAGATACCAGTCTATCTTCCTTATGCCTCCCGGGTTTATCCCCAATAAATAAAAGCTTCTGGTTTTAATTGAAAGGGGGTTCCTGTAATCTCTGTAAGCCAATCTTTTATTCTACTCCAATATCTTTGGGCTTGTGGACATGTCCACCACCGATGGTAAAATGTGCCCCTGGCTGACTCGCATTTCCAGCATTCTTCAGGCATTCCAGGGAACATCTTCACGGTTCTTGCTGGTGGTATATGCCATCTGTAGAGCATCTTATACATATTTTCTTCAAAAGACACTGCCATCGTTAATTTTACTGTTTTATTCCATAGTTCTTGCCATTTTTCAAGATCCAGTGAATACCCGAAATTTCTCCCCCAGGCTATCATCGAGTCTTTGATGATTTCGTCTCCTATATTTCGTGTCAGCAAGAGGTTGTATACTTTAGAAATACATTTTTATTGGTTTCCAAAAGGGCCTTATCAAATTCTTGTGGGGAAGTGAAAATGCCCCATGTAGCTTTGTCTTTTTGGTATCTTGACTGTATTTGCGTATATGCCCACCAGTCCAAATTAATTCCCCGTAATTTTAAATCTGTTTTGGACCTAAGATTACCTCCGCCATCCAGCAATAATAATAATAATAATAATAATAATAATAATAATAATAATAATAATAATAATAATAATAATAATAATAATAATAATAATAATAATAATAATAATTTATTTTTATATACTGCGTCCTCTCCCCAAGGGGATTCGGAGCGGTGTACAGGGAAAAATTAAAACACATAAAAATATACAAAAATAGATACAATAAGTAAAAACAAATTAAATTTAATTGTCCCTGCACTAAAATCCCCATATTAAAACTAATATTCCCTAAACCCTAAAAGGTAGAGACTAACCTAGGCCGGCCAAGCAGAAAAAGTATGTTTTTAATTTCTGACGGAAGGAGCGGAGGTCCGTGGTTGTTCTAATGTCGGGGGGAAGGTCGTTCCAGAGGGCTGGGCCCGCCCCAGAGAAGGCCCTTCAACTGGGCGTTGCCCGCTGACAAAGTCTAGTGGACGGCACCCGGAGAAGGCCGCAAGGGCACGACCCGATCCAAGGCTCCCGTGGTCGCAGTATTCCATGCGGCCACGAGGTCCTCCATCGGGGCGCGGGTCAGGGGTACAGGAAGTGGCCCAAGCGCCACCTGGAACCCATCAGGGTCCATCAGGCGCCTGGGGCGGAACCAAATAGATGATTCAGGTTCCGCCTCCCCGTGGTGGGGGGTAGCGGTTGGAAAGTTGAGCCGGAGAAGTGAGTGGTCTGACCATGACAAGGGCGTGATGACTATATCCCCTATACCCAGATCACTCTTCCATTGGCCTGAGACAAAGATGAGATCCGGTGTATGTCCACCCTCGTGGGTGGGGCCTTGAATTAATTGGGTCAGGTCCATGGCCGTCATGGAAGCCATGAACTCCCGAGCTACCCCGGATGATTCACCCGCCGATGGCAGATTAAAGTCCCCCATGACTAAAAGTCTGGGGGTCTCAACTGCCATCGTAGCGATCACCTCGAGGAGCTCGGGCAGGGCTGCTGTTACATAGCGGGGAGCCAGGTATACAACCAGCAAGCCCAACTGCCTCCCTAGGCCCCACTTCACACAGAGGGACTCACAACCGGTGGTCTGTGGCACAATGGTCTCTCTCGGCTCCAGACCTTCCCTAATAATAACCGCTACCCCACCACCCCTGCCTAGGGCCCGGGACTGATGAAAAGCGCGGTAACCTAGTGGGCACATTTCAACGAGGGGGAGTCCTCCCTCGTGGCCCAACCAGGTCTCCGCAATTCCTACCAGGTCCGGCTCCCCCTCTGACACAAGGTCATGGATGAGGGGGGCTTTGTTGACCACGGACCTGGCGTTGCAAAACATCAGCCGCAGGCCCTGGCTCTGTACTCTCTGACCACCTAGCCTGCGGGGGTTGTGGCACTTGACCGTTTGTAGCCATCGGCCTCGTGCCCCCAACCGGGAGGATGGAACTTGTCTCCCATCGGATCTGCCTCTCCCTGCCACCCTCTCGATGGGTAGGCCCTCCATGGAAACGACCCATGTATCCCCCCTCTTTTTCTGCCTTGTCAACATCTGGCGTCCCGAGCCTCCTGCGGTTTGATCTTCCTTTTGTTCACTTAACATTTTGCATTCCTTCGTCGTCTCTGTTTCCTGTGACTCTTCTTGGCTTCCACTTTCCACCTCCTCCTCATTCTCTTGATTATCAGTCTTGAAGTGTGCATCAAAGAATTCCTTTGCATCTCTTAGGTCTTCTATCTGTATCCGCTTATCTTGCCAGCTTACGATCAGTCCATCTGGTATCAGCCATCTATAACGTATTCCCGTCTTCTGTAGACTTCTTGTGAGAAATTCGTAACTTTTCCTTATTTCCCTAACTCGTCTCGGTAGCTGACATAGTATGTTTATTTCTCGTCCTTTGTATTATTTTTTCCTATCTCTCGCTACCCGCGATACCTCGTCACACAGTGTCTTCTTGTTGCAGCGTATATGGATTTCTTTTGGTAGGTTATGACGCCTGGTGTAACTAGTATATACCCGGAGGTTTTCGTCTATGCACTGATTTACTTCCTCTTTGTCTTTTCCTGTAATCTCTGCCACAATATCTGTCATAATTTGATCCAAGTTCTCATCCTTTTTTTCCAAAACATTTTGAAACCGTAGGAAAAATGCTGCTCGGTCCATTTCCATAAATATTAATTCGTCTTCCAGGTTCTTGTTAACTCTAGATTGCCTTATTTCTAGCCGCATCACCTTCTCTTCCATTTTTCCCATTTTAATCTCTATTTCCTCAATCTGCTCTCCATACAACGCTACTGCCAGGTTCATCTCTTCCACTTTGAGCTTCATTTGTTGTATTTCATCCCTTACCACTGTTACTTCTGATTTCATTTTGTCTATTCCTTTAGTTGTTACCTCTTGGTTTTTCACCATTATCGTCATGGTATCTTGTAATGTTTTAAGTATGTCCTGGAGATTTGAGGGTATTTCAGTAGTGTTGGAAGCTATATCTGTTGATCCACTAATTTACATGTCGTTGGAAGGGTCGTAACTGGGGATGAGGCTGATGGAGCTGTCAGTGTCATCCTTTTAGCATTAATTGTATTTCTTGCCATCTTTGTCAGACAAAAGAGGTTACTCCACTCCAACATACGCCATATACTTTCCCCCTCCCCTACTCTTTGTTCTCACTATCCAGTATACTGCTCTAAAGTACTTATTTGCACTGCTCTAGGTTAGCTCTTATGTCAATCTTATAATTTTACTTCTCATCTAGTCTATCCAATATGCTCAGTCTATGAACAATTTATAGTTTGTAGTCCTTTTAGTCTATTTATAATTAGTCTATAATTTATAAACAATCTATGTTCAATTTATAACCACTTTATAATCTATTGTAATAGTTAGTCTATTAAAATAGCAAGTAACAATTTAACAATTACAATACTTATAGTTATCAATCTGTCAGTTAGTTGACTTAGGACACCTAATCAATCCAAAAATCTTAGTCCATCCAGTTAATTAATGTTTTATGCTTTTTTTAAAGTGTAATAATACAAGGCTACTTAATTGATAATTACCTCAATCAGATCACTGATCACTGATCACTAGCAGGGATAACAAAATAGCATCAAGTTCATTCAGTTTCAGTCTTTGAACCTAGAGGAGAAAGAAAGTTTTCCTTTTTAAAAAAAAGTATATTTCAAGTATCAGCCACTAGGTGGTAGTCCAGTTCTTATGTGTCACAGCTTTACAGACAGAGTCCGGCCTTTGACTTGCTTCCTGTGACCTTCTTCCGGCTTCTTCTTTCTCTCTCCCAGCTTCAATGGAGATGCAAATTTCGCTGAGTCACGCTCAACCCCCCCCCCCTTGGCTCAGCCCAATTCAGCCGCTCACACAGCCGCAGCCTTTTGATCGCCTCCAGGCTTTCCCTCTCTGCAAGAATCTCACCCGATCCAACAGCCCTCGGCGAGCCTCGGTTCCTGCGTTATTAACAGCCTCCTTCTTTCTGCCGCTTTCTGATCTCTGGCTTCTTATTCAAACATCAGTCCAATGAGGATAGAGGTAATAAAATAGAGTCTGATCTTCAGTGTTTATTGCAAGCCTCTTATGGTTGTAGTAAGATGATAATCGGCTTCAGATGGTGGTGACCTTACAGCTTAGGGCAGTGCTTCTCAATTATTTTCTGTCATGCCCCCCTAGGAAGAAGAAAACATTTCGCGCCCCCCGCGCGACTGTAAATAGTATCATCCGGGTCTAAAAGTCACACGGGCGGGTTTGGCTAATCAGGATAGAGCATCATGTCTATCCAATCGGGTCTGTTCTCCTCGAAAGGGAGGAGCATGCGCAGTCACATGTACCTGGCTTAATGCTTACTATCGATGCAAATGTCATAAACACGGGGCTTGGCTTGTTATGACAGTGTTTGCCGAGGTCAAACGCGCCCCCCTTTACAGAGCCTCACGCCCCCCCTGGGGGGCGCGCCCCACTATTTGAGAAGCACTGGCTTAGGGGCACCTGTATTTGGTGCCTTCTTCCAACGCTGGCACCTCAGGGGGAAGTTGGGGCTTGTTAGGGGGTCTGCACCACCCCCGTAACTGCCCCACGGTCCCCTCTTCTTTTGCTGATCTAAACGTGATCCGCAATGGCCAAATCAAACCGCCAAACACTGGAAAAGAAGAGGACAACCAGGAGCTCTCTTACCCTGCTCCTTATTGCTGCAGCGTCAACCAGGAAGCCCCGATATCCAGATTTTCTGAATCCCAGACTCTCCAAGCACTCCCCCTCTGCTTGGAGGGAAAATCAGGCAACAGGAGATTGATTTCAGCTGGAGGCATGCGGCAATGCCAAGCAGCGATGCCTTTCTCAGAAGCAGAAGCAAGAGAAGATAAATACTGGTGGAAATTTCCTTGCCCTTGTCCCCAGATACAGGGAAGGATCTCTGGCAAGGGTGGACTGGAGGTGGGACTGGAAACAAGCCAGGTTCCCAAAGCCCCAGATGGAATCCTGAGGGAGTGCAAAAGAGCAACAGAGGGAGGATTTTTACCGAGCCACCTTTCATGATGAGGGGCCATCATGCCACCTAGAAGAGAGGGGAGGGACATCTGATCCTGTTGAAGGGAGGAGATGCAGACTGGAGCACAGCCCCCTCCCCCTCCTGATAGAAGGAGAAGGCCCAAAACAGCAACCAGTGCCTCTCCCACGCAGGAGGCAGGCTGCCAAGAGCAGGCAACCCCCTCCCTCTCTCCAAACTAGGGGTGAACAAGATGACCAGCCATATCAGGCGCAAGCATACTGAGGCCAATAGGAGGCTGGGGGAGTAGGGCTAAATGACCCACTCCAATTCAGGGGAAAGTTTGACCGAGACTCAGACCAGCTAGCCTTATTCCTTGATTCAGCTGATATCCACCTAGAGTACTATGGGCACCTCTACCCATCCCCTAAAGCCATGGTGAATACCATCATACAGGGTCTAGAGGGAGAAGCAAGAGAATGGCTAGCAGCCCTGCACAAGAGGAGAGCCCCCCAACTGCAAGACATAGATGACTTCCTGCAACTGCTAGAGGCCAGATTTGAGGAGGTGGAGGAGCACCCATATGCGGAAGAGGAATTCAGCAACCTAAAGCAGAGGGGCAGCCCCATCAAAAAGCACATCTGTGAATTTAGGAGGGTCTTAGGAAAGCTACCCCCTTTACCAGAGCAGCTTCTGGTCCATTTTTTCGGAACAAGCCTGGACAAGTAAATTGCTCAGGTAGCTGCATACTGCGACATCCCAAATTAACTCTCTGAGTGGTTCCAACTAGCAACAAAGGTTGACAGTGGGCTGCGCGCCAATGACGTGACAAAGCAACCGGACACACAAGAGAGAGGTCAACCTGACCTGAAACCACCCAGCTGGCAGGGAACCACAGCACCACAGAAGGCTCTGAGACCCGCCTCACAGCCCCAAAAACAGGAAACCATGGGGATTTTCAAGCCCTAATAGACTCAGGCTGCACAAGGTGCTTGATCAACTTAACCACAGTCCTGAAACTGGGGATCAGAGCAAAAAGACTGGCCCAACTGATCTGGTTCGAGCAGGTCGGTGGGTCCCTAATGGGAGGAACCTATGCCATCCACCTAACTGAACCAGTGAGACTAGAACTAGTGGATCACTGGGAAGTAATTTGATTGATAATAGCTCCCAAAATGACAGAGGCAGTCATACTGGGACTTCCCTGGCAGGACAAGTGGGGACCAACCATCTGGTGGAAGACATAGGATATCAAGGGGCCCCCAACCCCTCTCACACCAGCAAGCAGAAACATCACCTATGCTGGAAACTCCCCAAGAGAGCCCATAAGAACAACTGGCAACCACATCTGACAAAACCCCAGAGGCTCAACTGATTCCAATGGATTATCAGTACCTCGCAGAAGTATTCAATGAGGCCAACTGCGATGTTCTGCCTCCCCAACGGGAGACGGACTGTGCCATCGAAATCATCCCCGAGGCAAAATTACCCAAGCCCAAACTGTATACCATGATGCCCTGGGAAATGCAAGAGATGCGCAAATACATAGACAAAAATCTAGCAAAAGTTTTCATTGAGCCAGCCAAGCCACGGGTCGCAGCACCAGTCCTCTTCAAAGGAAAAAAAAAATGGAACTATGAGATTGTCTGTGGACTTTCGAGGGATAAATGGGATGTGAATACACAATACTATACCCCCTCCCCCTCATGAAGGACATGCTGTCTCATCTGTCCAAGGGAAAAGTCTTCACCAAACTAGACCTCATGAGAAGCATACTACCGAGTACGTAGCAGAGTGGGAGATGAGTGAAAAACAGCGTTTAACTTCCCCTTAGGGAGGGTTAGGGTTAGGGGAGCTTCCAATTCAAAGTGATGCCTTTCAGGCATGCAGTTAAAAAACGAGGTGCTGCCTGAGCACTTCTACAACAGGGTCCTCATCTACTTATATGACAAATCTTATTTACATGGAGACCATGGATGACCACGTACCCCTGGTTCGCCAAGTATTGGAGAAACCTCTGGCAGCCAACCTGTATGTCAAGGTATCAAAATGCGAATTCCACCATGCACGGTTAGACTACTGGGTTACCGAGTGTCAAATGAGGGAATAGACATGGATCCAGCGAAAGTGCAAGCCGTCCTAAGCTGGCAACCCCCTCGCACCCACAGACAGCTACAAAGCTTCCTAAGGTTCGGGAACTTCTACTGGCAATTCATCCCCTCCTTTGCAAAGGTTGCCAAACCCGACAGACCTCCTGAAAACAGGGAGTTCAGGAACAAAACCTCATCTAGGACAACCCCTACAATGGGACCTAACCTGCCAAGAGGCATTCGAAACACTAAAAGGAATGTTTGCAGAGGAGCCAGTGCTGAAGCATCCTGACCCTGAACCACCCTTCATGATCCAGGCAGATGCCAGCGACATGGCAATGGGAGCAGTGCTACTCCCCAAAAAATGACCAAGGAAATTTACAACCCTGTGCCTACACTTCCTGCAAGCTCACAGACATAGGGAGATGATGGGCCGCATGAGAAAAGGAGGCTTTCGCAGTGAGATAGTCATTGCTAACCAGGAGACACCTGTTGGAAGGGAGCCAGAAACCATTCGATGTTTGGACCAACCACAAAAATCTGGAAGCACTTAGGACCTCACGGAAACTATCAAACAAGTCCGATGGGCTCAATATTTCAACAGTTTTGATTTTGTCTTAAAGCACATTCCAGGTAGAACTTTCTAGCTGACGCCCTCTCCCACATGCTTCAGTGCAAATGTGAACGGGAGCACATAGTGGATGCCATTATTCCTTCTACTCAAACAGCTGCCCAAATTACCACTAGGCGGCAACGCCGTGACCAGCGAGGCCAACCCGCAAGCGACCTAACCACAGGACTCAAAACTGAACTGCTAGCAGACCCCTGGTTCCAAAACAACCAAAACATCTTGACAAAAAGCTATGACCTTGCATGGAAAGGGACGAAACTCTATGTTCCAGAATCCCGACGTACCCTAGTTCTCCAGAGGAGCCATGACGCCAAATGGCAGGCCACTTTGGGTTCCTAAAGACTTTACACTTAGCCCGGAGGCAATTATGGTGGCCTGGCATGAAGGAAGATGTGGATAGTTATGTGAAAAGTTGCACCATCTGCACCCCAATGAAGAGATAACCGGGAAAACCCCCCAGACTGCTGCAAACAGTGGCAGAGCCAACAAGGCCGTGAGAGGAGATTGCAATGGACTTTATAGTAGAGTTGCCAAAAAGTGGGGGAAACACAGTGATTTGGACTGTAATAGACCTGTTCTCCAAGCAGGCACACTTCATACCCTGGAACGGACTACCCTCGGCTCACAAGCTGGCTAAACTGTTTGTGAAGCATATCTACCGACTGCATGGAGTACCTCTAAGAATCATCTCAGACAGAGGGGTCCAGTTCATGGCTAGGTTCTGGACGGAGTTCCTGCAGTCCATTGGGTCATCTCAGGGTCTTAGTTCAGCTTTTCATCCAAGCACTACTGGGACAGCAGAGAGACTGAACGCCATGATAGAGCAGTACCTGAGGTGCCACGTGAACTATCAGAAGTCCCATTGGGCAGACCTTTTATCTTTTGCTGAGGTTGTATACAATAATGCTGTTCACATTAGCACAGGACTCACGCCGTTCAAAGTAGTGAGCGGCATGGACTTTGTCCCAATGCCTGAGTATCCAAGGGACCCTCCCTCCTCAGTCAGTTTGACTGATTGGATGTCAATGCTTGAAAGCAACTTGGGAAAATGTCAAACTGGCTAAAGCGGTACAAACCTATAAGAAACAGGCAAATAAACACCGGGCTCTGCAATGGACATTCCAGGTGGGAGAGAAGGTTTACCTCTCCACAAAATACTTGAGATTAAAACTGCCTAGTAAGAAACTGGGCCCAAAATTTGTGGGACCATTCCCCATCGTAAAGATCATCAACCCAGTCACAGTGCAATTGAAACTGCCTCAATTGCTGGGGAAGATACACCCAGCGTTTCATAGCAGCCTCTTGAAACTTGTGATTGGATCCACCCTGCGGCCGCTACCCTTGGAGCCCCTGGGCCCTATGGTCATATGGGACCAAACTCATTATGAAGTTGAACGAATCCTTGTTTCGAGGTGGCACAGGAGACAATTCCAATCCTTAATCAAGTGGAAGGGTTACCCCTTATCAGAGGCATTGTGGATGAAAAGTAGAACTATCCAGGCTGATTGCCTTATAGCAAAATTCCAGGCAGAAAATCCAGGCAAGCCTGGGGGAGGAACGCATCCCTAAGTTATACACCTGTACTCAAATTGTTTTGTTTCCCATAGGTTGCTTTCGGGAAGTGAGGGGAGCCGGATGTCAGCTTGTAAATCATCTCCATGACTACTATCAACCTGCCATAGAGATAAGAGGAGAATTCCATGTATACCTGTGGTCAGAATGGAATCTCAAAGCTGGCCTGTGAATGCGCATGTCTAGACCCCACTACAGCTGTTTGTTGGCTAATGTGATTTATGACCTAGGCAGAGGGGAGGGGACACAAGCGTAAAGTTCAGACACCATTAAATGATTTTCAGTTTTGGCTCCACAGAAGTAATGCTAGAATGTTGATCCCAATAAATGATGGGATTTCTTTTGAACTTTGTCACGAGGCTCGTAAATTAATTAGGTCTTCTCCTGGGAGCTTCACAGATAGTTTCTTCTTGAATTTCTTGTTCTTCTCTTTGCATGGTATTGCACTGGAATCGGCTTTTATGATAGCATAGTTTTAGAGTTTCCCCATTCTTCTTGAATTGTTTTCCCCATTAGGGTTTTCATCCATGGAATCTTTCATAGGATCTTTCTGAGTTTGTTAAAATATGCTATTTTAAAGTTTAAGGCACTGGTTGGATTATTTTCTATTGCTTGTGTTTGTATTATATTAGTTTAAAATGTACCATATTTTTTGGAGTATAAGACACACCGGAGTATAAGACGCACCCAAGTTTTGAAGAGGCATTTAAAAAAAATATATAGGTAGGTAGATAGAGGGAGAGAGAGGGAGAGAAAGAGAGAGAAATACAGTAGGTAGGTAGGGACAGAGAGAGAGAGTAGTTAGGTAGGTAGGTAGAGGAATAGAGAGAGATAGAAATACAGTAAATAGATAGGGAGAGAGAGAGAGTAGGTAGAGGGATAGAGAGAGAGAAATAGAGAGAGAGAAATACAGTAGATAGATAAGGAGAGAGAGTAGGTAGCGAGAGAGAGAAATACAGTAGATAGGTGGGGGGAGAACAGGTAGTAGATAGAGAGAGAGAGAGAGAGAGAGAGAGAGAAATACAGTAGGTAGGTAGGGAGAGAGAGAGAGAGAGTAGGTAGGTAGATGGATGTTCCCAGGTGTATTTATCTATGCGCTGGAGAAGGAAATCGCTGGCACAGCACTGGATCAAAGTAATTCTTATCAATCCCGCTAACTAAACAGGTTTCTGAAAGAAAAAATGGGTTTGCACTCTGCAAACCCCAAAATGGCTCATTTTTTTTGCGAAAATGGGCTCATTTTTCTTTAAAAAAAAAAAGGCATGAATAGCCTTGTGGGGGGCAAACACAAGCAAAAAATGGCCCATTTTTCACAAAATCGGGCCATTTTTTTGTCCAAAAAAGTGCATGCATAGCCTTGTGGAGGCTTATAGAGTACTGCTGGGGGCTGGGGGGGGGGGCAAAAATGGCCCGTTCTCGGGGGGTTTTCCCTTCGCCTAAGGCAGACGGCACCATTTGTGAACATGGAGAGAGCTGATCGGCTGAGTCGGAAGGTTTCCCGGGGCTTCGGCTGCAAGGGGGAGAGTGAGTGACTTTTTTTTAAAGTTTTTTTAAAACTTTTTTTCTGCTGTCAGCCTGGCTGAAAGGACTTGGAGGGGGGTGTTTGTTTGTAAAAAAACCCCTCGGATTTAAAGCGGCACTTGAAAATGGCTCCTCGCTGCGAGGAAGCGGATATCTTTAATCTGGAGTGTTTGCAACAAGGGAAAGTGATCTGCGGTTTGTCTTGCAACAGAGTTTCTAGGTCTGGCTGAAACAATTTCTTATACCACTCTCTCCTTCGGGCTCTGAGCTTGGGCGGTGGAAGATGGCTTCTCTTTGTCCCTGTCTGACTATTTTACTTATGGAAAATTCCCAGCGTCTCTTTGCGATTTGGACTCCCTCTGGTTATTAATGAAGAAATATATTTTTTTTGGATTTGTGATTTCTTTTCTGGAATACCTTCGGTATTATACTTATTGAGCTGGAAAATTGTCTCTCTCTTGGTTTTTGAACTTTACAACCCTGATTGAAATTTTGGCTCCTGATTTGCCTCAACAGCCCCACCCAAAAATCGCCATTTTAACAGCTAATCATGGCACAAGAATCAGCACTGGCAAGCTTAGAACTAAGGATGGCTTCTCTTGAATCGGTTATACAAACTTTGGTACAAGAAATCAAGGCCCAGAGGGCAGAAAACATCAGCTTTAAGAAGGAGCTACTGGACACAAGGAAACAAGTGCTGGAAAACACACAGAAGAATGAAGAACTGGAAGGGGGGATGGCGGGGGCTAAGGGAGAGATTAAAAATGTTACTAATGAGGTTGTGGAAATAAATGGGCATGTGTCTAGGATTGACATGGAAAGGATGACATATTTTTTGAGGTTTCAGAACGTTTCTGAGGAATCTGGTGAATTCCTCCCTGATCTCATGAGCACAATTATAGCAGACTATTTACATAAACCTAAGGATGAGATCAGGGGGGACATTGACCTAGCCTACAGAATAAACTCAGCATATGCCAGGATAAATGAAGTACCCAGAGAGATACATGTTAAATTTGTTAGAAGGTCAACCAGAGAGGAAATCCTGAAAGTGCAGAGAGGAAGTCCGTTAATTTACCAACAAAAGGAGGTTGCTATCTTAAAGCAGATCCCAAGAAAGATTAGAGAAGCAAGAAGGAAATTTTCCTTTTTGTCTAAAAAATTGTTTGATCATGAAATCTGGTTCAAGTGGGTGACCCCCGAAGGGATGCTGGTGTTCTGGGAAGGAGGAAGAGAGAGGATTAGAACAGTTGCCGAGGCGGAAGCCTTTCTTAAAAAACATTCCTCTGTCCTGGGGGAAGATCCAGGGGGGGCAGGGGGGGCCACAGCCCCACCCGCTGGGGGCCTGGGGGAAGAGGTTGAAGATACAATTGCCAAGAGACTTAGATCTAAAAAATAACTTTGCTTTGATTTTTTGAGTAATATTGCATATTATGTGTATCTGGATTTTTGTAAATGACTGACAGCATAGACTGAGAACTTAGAATTATGTACTTGCTCTCACTTTGTAGGGTTATGAAAAATGTTTTTTGTTAACGATTTATTTTGAAGTCCCGGAAGGGCCGACGACTTTGACGTGAATGCTCTCAAAATTTCTTTGTATCCCTTACCCCACCCTATAGAAAAAATGTAAAACCAATAAAACTTTTTCAATATAAAAAAAAAAAATGGCCCGTTCTCTCATTTCTGCCCTCCCCGGCCCCCAGGAGCGCTCTGAAAGACTTCCATAAGGCTACGCATGGCCATTTTGGTGAAGGGCTTCGGGAGGCAAAAAATGCTGTATTCGATGTATAAGTTGCACCCAGATTTTCTGCCTCTTTTTAGAGGAAAACAGGTGTGTCTTATACTCCGAAAAATACAGTAGTAGTTGCATGGTTTTGTGCAAGTCTTGATTAATACACATCACCTCTCTTGTGGAAACTACAGTGGTTGTTGATTTACTTCTGGGTCCAATTCAAGGTGCTGGTTATCACATTTAAAGTCCTACATAACTTGGGCCCTGCTTATTTGAAATACCATGTTTCCCAATTATATCTAACCAGCCCACCAAATCAGGGAGGCAAAGTAAGATATGGGTCCCTTAAATCAAGAAGGTCCACCTAGTGGGAACAACTAGGGGCCTTTTTTGTGGTGGCTCCCTATCTGTGGAACATCATCCCTACAGTGATAGCACGAGCACCCATCTTCATATAATTTCAAAGGGCCTGAAATCATAGTTTTGCCAGTGAGTCTGATGATCCAGGCTAATATGGAGCCCATTGGGTAGTGGGCTGTTTGAATGTTGGCACCAGGTGCGAGGGGGTTATTGGGTTTTGTTTGGGGGGGTTATTCCTTTAACCTGCCTGGCATCACCATCAGTGAGTTGGATGGCAATATAAAATTATTTAGTAAATAAATCTTACATAGTACATTGAGATACATGTAGTATGGGTTTAAGGTTTTTTAGTGTTGACTCCTGGTGACTGCCTCAACCAGTCTCACCTGATCGTCAGAGCTACCAGTTTCCCCAAACCGGTCTGAAACAGCTGAATCCCAACTCTGGCATTGGGCTATGTAAATTCAATAATGCTAAATGTGGATCATATTAGCAAGTAACCAATTAGTAACATATCAAGAGAAGGAAGCTTTTCTCTAAATAATCTGTTTCCATGGGGGTATTTAAAATATTCTGGATAAAATACTTTGTGCTATTACTTTGCTTTGTTATATGATCCATAATTTTAATAATCTTAAGTATGAGTTACCTGATTGGTGTGTATACACATTATTTTAGGGAGTGACAGTGGGGTATACATATACATGCAATCCATTAGATTTTTAAAATATGTGATAGAAATAGATAGGTGTGATTGTTTCTCTGGTTTGTTCCTTCCAGGTGCGTGGAAGCTTTTTATATTTACATTCATGCAGGTAGAGTGGAAGAGCCTTATGTCAGCATTACTAAGAAAAGACAGATGCCAAAAGATGGACATTCAGAAGAAGTTGAGAAAGAAGTAGGCCAGGCAGAGGGGAAGCTGTTTACACACAGATCTGCATTTAGCCGAGCATCAGTGATTCAAGCTTTCCTAGGATCGGCACCTCAGCTAACACTTCAGCTTTACATCTGTGTCCTGCAACAAGAGATCACAGCAGCTAGAAGTACGTATAACTGTGTTTTTTTCTCTATTTATGTTTTAGTAAATGCTTTGAGAAGGGAAATTACAGGCAAATAATGTCTAAACCCTCAGAAAAATGGTTAAAAGTGATTATTGTGGTGGCATGACTAACTTGACATATGTTGTCAGCAACATTTTCAGGCAGTTGGTGTCATAATATTTACCAGTGTTGTAGGTGTCAATGCTTTTAAAATAAATATTACATACTAAAATAAAGTAAAAATGGCTGCAACCTCATATATTGGATTAGGCTACTTTTAATTCTCTTCAAAGTATTTTTTTTAAACCTAAGATTACCAACTGAGAGCATTGTACCAATCAAAGGTACTGCCAACAAAGAGATTTGCAAGTAGTATGATCCATAGGGGCTAAATTTTCTACATTTGCATCAAGTGACCATTTGCTTGAACATGGTTTACCGGGAAAGAAAACATTTGGTTAGATTTATTTCACACAATAAACAATAAACCCTTCTTTATAACCATAATGTCTGTATTCCCAGAACTCAGTAAACTGAAGCCAAATAAATCACATTATTTAGAGTTATCCTGTGGTGGGTGATCTTATAATATAGTGATATACTGTATCTAAACAATATCTATATAAATATAACAGAATATATAGAAGAGAGTGGATAGCCATTTGTCTAAAATGGTATGGTGAAATGGGTCCCCTGTTCGAGGAGAGGGTTAGACTAGAAGACCCCCAAGGACTCTTCCAACTTTGTTATTTTATGTTCTGTTTTATAACAGCTCCAAAAAAAGGCTATATGTAAAGGACCCTTGAATAATCCTCCTACCAGCCAGCTGTTGTATGGCTATTTTCAAACATTATGCAATGCTCTTGGTAAGGAGTACTAAACCCATCTTCAAAAAGAGCCTAAGTAACAGTTGATGGGCAGTGGGAATAGGCAGCCACTTTACCCTGCAGACATACTCAATCCCACTGCTGGTAGGTATTAATTATGATTCTATTAAGGAGCCCAACTAACAGCTGACTGACGGGGGAAAGACTTCACAATTGAGTGACAGAACAGCTTTGCACTCTTTGAGATCTGAAGCTCAAATGCATGGGCTTTTGTAAAGAGGTTTGGAGGATTGCTGAGGTGTGAGTATGATGTTTTTCTCAAGCCCTAAAGAGCTAAAATGTAACGTGCTTGATGGATCTTTTCAACTTCCCTTTGTCATAAAGCAATGTGTTTTGTTTTGGCTTAGCATAATAGTACAGGTTGTTCTTACTTAACAACCATAATTAGGACCAGCAACTCAGTTTTTAAGCAAAGTGGTTGCTAAATGGAACTATGACTGTCCTTATGATCTTACCCAGCTTTTCTTTATTTTAAAGATCTGGGAACTGTAACAGTGGTCATAAAGGTCCTTTTTTTCAACACTATTGTAGCTCAGGGAACACTGTACAGCCAATAATGCAGCCTATAAGCAACAGTCTACTATATTCTTTCTGTTCAGTTAATAAATATGTTGGTAATTAAGAAAGTTGTGTTTATGTATAGTGCATTAGCCAGTCATTCAGTAAAATAGTGTATGGTTGCTAGTATTATTTCAGGTAAGATTTTGTGCTTATTTTTATAGCTTTTATAGAAAAATATTTCCCAGCACTAGGAATAAGTATAGGAGGACTGGGAAAGTGCTTTGCATAAGAAAAAAACCATACAGAGCACTAAAAATATCCTCGTGCTCTGTATGGTTTTTAATTTCTCGTTCCTGCTGTTCGGTCAGTGCTGTGTTTTTTTTTAAAAAACCTATTGTTTGTCATATTTATTTTTCCAAGGTATCTTCATGATCCTTTCCCTCCTGTCAATTGTGTATGGAGCACTGCGATGCAATATTCTGGCCATTAAGATCAAGTATGACGATTATGACATCAGTGTGAAACCTGCTGCCTACCTTTGCATTTTCCTCTGGAGAAGCTTTGAGATTGCAACAAGGGTGATAGTCCTTGTCCTTTTCAGTTCAGTTCTTCAGATCTGGATCCTGCCTGTGGTCCTAGTGAATTTTTTTGCTTTTTTCTTTTATCCTTGGATTCAGTTCTGGCAAAGCAAGTGTACTCTGCCAGAAAACATAGAGAAGGCCTTGAGCAAAGTAGGCACCACCATTGTCTTATGTCTCCTCACTTTCCTGTATGCCGGCATCAATATGTTTTGCTGGTCAGCAGTGCAGCTGAAACTTAATGATTCTGATTTAATTGACAAATCCCCAAACTGGGGTAAGCTGGCTTTGTACTATTTGCTGAGGTTTTTTGAGAATGCTTTTCTCTTAATAATGTGGTACACATATAAGACAGATGTCTACATATATGTATGTGCTCCAGTGCTGTTCTTGCAACTACTGATTGGCTATTGCATAGCTGTCCTTTTTATGCTTGTATTCTACCAGTTCTGTCATCCATGCAAGAAGCTTTTTTCTTCCAATATTTATGAAGGATTGGTAATATGCTTCAAGTTTTTTTGTTATGTCTGCAAACCTCTGACATCTGGAAACTCTGTAGAAAAGGAGAACTTTAGACCCCCAGAGAATACTGAAAATTATGCCCTAGCTAGTTATAAGGCAAATGAATCCCAAAATGGAAGCACTCGGCAGAGTGTGTCTTCTAATGCATAGAGAGGGTATCTGAGTCTCACAAGACCCTGCAAAAATAGCACTTCAGACCTTTTTTTGGTCATAAAACAGGTATAATAAATGGGATGTGTCAACATTATATCTTAGGCAATGTTTGTAAGTTTATTGTATGCAATGGGTTTGTACAAAGGCATTTTCTTTCAAAGCTCTTGTGCTTATTAAGATAGAAAGCATGTTTTCCTAGCAAGTTGTTGCAACTTTGGTATGGTTGTGTAGAAAGTGTATGGATAATGATATGCCAACCACGCTTAGTTACAGATTGTGACTATTAGGATTATGTAGTTCACTGAGCAATATCCAGATGCCAAAGGATCAAAACTTTGCCCCAGTGGGCTTCTCCTACCTCAGTGGTGGGCAAACACATTAGTTAACAGAGCCAAATATCAACAATTGAAATTTCTTTTAAGAGCCAAAAGAAGGTGTGGCCTGTTTTGTGGAAGTGGCTCAGCAGTCATATGACTGGGTGGGTGTGGCCAACTTGGAAAATGTGGTGAAACTCACTTAACGATGCTCTTGCTTAGCAACCAAAATTTTGGGCTCAATTGTGGTCATAAGTTCTCGTTCTCTTCCTTCCTTCCTTCCTTCCTTCCTTCCTTCCTTCCTTCCTTCCTTCCTTCCTTCCTTCCTTCCTTCCTTCCTTTCTTTCTTTCTTTCTTTCTTTCTTTCTTTCTCTCTTTCTTTCTCTCTCTCTCTCTCTCTCTCTCTTTATCTGTCTCTCCCACTTTCTTTTTCTTTCTTTTTCTTTCTGTCTCTCTTTGTCTGTGTGTGTGTGTCTCTCTCTCTCTCTCTGTATCTCTCCTCCCTCCCATCTCTGTCACTATGTGTGTGTGTGTGTGTATCTCTCACTCACTCTCTGTGTGTCTCTGCCTCTCTCCCTCTCTGTCTGTCTCCCCTCCTTCCCCCCCCTCTGTCTCTCTCTGTGTGTCTGTCAGTCTCTCTCTGATTCCCTCCCTCCCTCTGTCTCTCTCTCTTGGTGCCTCTGTCTGTCTGGCTCTGTCCACAAAATACTGCATGATGCAGTGGCAAGTCTCTGCGTGGCCAGCGATGATTCCTGAGGCCATCCGCCATCCTGTGCCCACCAGGTTTCCGCGCGTTTCATCAGCCTAGGGCTCAGGGTAGGGGTGGGGGGTGGCGGTCATTATAAAGGAGGATCTATGCCCGAGGGAGGCCACTGTACCTCAGACAGTAGGATGTGAGTTCCTCCTTGTGAAGTGGGGTCGTGGGGTACAGATGGGCTTGCTGACCATGTACCTGGCTCCCGGCTGCGTGGTGGCGGCTCTGCCCGAGCTGCTCGATGTGATTGCCAGGGTGATGGTTAGTACCCCCAGGCTTATAGTCATGGGGGATTTCAACCTGCCATCTGTCGGTGAAGCGTCGGAGGCAGCTCGGGAGTTCATGGCCTCCATGACAGCCATGGACCTGACTCAATTAGTTCAAGGCCCCACGCACATCGGGGGACATGGTCAGATTGATTTCATGGTCAGATCACTCGCTCCTTTGGGTGACCTTCAAATCCGCTACACCCCCCTGCAGGGACACGGAACTGACTAGGTGGTTCTGCCTCAGGCGCTTGATGGACCCTGATAGGTTCCTGATTGAGCTTGGGCCATTCCCTGAGGCTATGGCTCATGACTCGGCTGGAGAACTGGCAGCCGCATGGGACAGGGTGGCTGCCGGGGCTCTGGACCACATCGTGCCTTTGCGGGCTCTGATCCGGTGCCGAACCTGGTTGGCTCCTTGGTTTTCTTAGGAGCTGAGGGAGATGAAGCGCCGTAAAAGATGCCTAGAGAGCAGTTGGAGGGCCAGCCGTTCCGAATCTGATCGGACACTGGTGAGGTCTTATATCAAGACCTACCTAGTGGCGATAAAAGCGGCAAAGTTTAATTATTTTTCTGCTCTTATTGCATCTGCAGATAATCAGCCAGCCACCCTGTTTAGGGTGTCCCACTCCCTCTTACATATGGAAGCACGGGAGGACCCCTTGCAGGGTAAAGCTGAGGATTTTGTACACAACCTCTAAGACGAAATCGCTCAGATTCGGGAAAGGCTGCACTCTGACTGGGTAGGGGTGATGGAGGCGGGTCTTGAGACCATTATCTGGGAGGAGTTTGACCCTGTGACTCCCGAGGACGTAGACAGGATTTTGGGTAGGCTTAGTGCTGCCACATGTTTATTGGACCCGTGTCCCTCCTGGTTGGTGCTGGCCACCCGGGAGGTTACACGAGGCTGGCTCCAGGGTATTATCAATGCTTCTTTGAGAGAGGGTTTCTTCCCCACCACTTTGAAAGAGGCGGTGGTGAGGCCTCTCCTCAAGAAGCCTTCCCTGACCCAGCGCTTTTGTCAAATTATCGTCCAGTCTTCGCTTTGTGGCAAAGCTTGTTGAGAGTGTGGTGGCACGACAGCTTCCCAAGTACCTGGATGAAGCTGTCTATCTTGATCTGTACCAGTCGGGTTTCAGGCCTGGGTACAGCATGGAAACGGCATTGGTCGATGATCTCTGGAGGGCTCAGGACAGGGGTTGTTCCTCTGTCCTGGTCCTATTAGACCTCTCAGCTGCTTTTGATACCATCGACCATGGTATCATGCTGTGGCGGTTGGAGGGGTTAGGGGTTGAGGGCACTGTACTTTGGTGGTTCTCCTCCTTCCTCTCTGACCATTCGCAGTTTGTGTTGGCATGGGGGGTTATATCTTTTGGCTATATCTGTTTTACTTTGGCTGTACACTGCCCTGAGTCCTTTGGGAGTAGGACGGTATAAAAAACTAATAAACCTAAACCTAAACCTCATCTTTCCGGATGGCCTCTGGAGTCATCGCCAGCCGCGCAGAGACTCGCTGCTCCTCCATGCCATGGAAAACATAGGTGCACGCACGCCCCACACAATTATAGCCCAGGTTCCTGCCATTATGAAGTCTCCGACTGAAGTCTCTGAATGCAGACTTCTCTGAAGTCTGCATTCCCTGCACATGCACAGGGAATGCATGTGCCTACGTTTTCCATGGTGTGGAGGAGTGGCAAGTCTCTGCGCAGCTGGTGATGACTTCAGAGGTCATCCGGGAAGATGAGAAATGTGAGGGGGACCCCGCCCCCCCACGGATGGCCTCAGGAATCATTGCCGGCTGCGCAGAGACTTGCCGCTGCTTCATGTGGAATTTTGTAGACAGAGGCACAAAGAGAGAAAGAGACAGATGGAGGGAGGGAGGAAATCAGAGAGAGACTAAAGAGCTACATTCAAGGGGCCAAAGAGCTGCATGCG
Organism: Rhabdophis nuchalis; assembly: GCA_039707465.1. NCBI lineage: Eukaryota > Metazoa > Chordata > Lepidosauria > Squamata > Natricidae > Rhabdophis > Rhabdophis nuchalis. The sequence goes on from CM077649.1 coordinate 3,582,383, forward strand.
ACTCGCGAGCTGCGGTTGGCCAACCACTGTCCTAGCTCATGTCATATGATAATGTATTGACCAAGTAATTTACTCCAGAAACATTCTAGGATTAAAAAGTGTGATAGAAAAGGAAGGAGCAGAACACGATGGACCTATTTGTTATATCAGGGACATTCCAAAAAAATCTTCTTTCATTCTTTGAAAAATGGCTAAATTAGTAGATCAGATAAATGCTGTGGACATGTATACTTGGACTTTTTGGTCACTTAAAAATGTGGGAACTATGGTGAAGCTCCTAGAAAACATATCCAAAAATCATGGAGAGATAAAAGCAGAGATTGGAGAAGTGAAAAGAGAAGTGAAAATGATATCCAGAAGCTGGATGAGAGACTGGGATCGATACAGGACGCAATCTTGAAAAACGATCAAAGAATAAAAGTAATTAAAACAAGAACAGAATAAATGGGGGGGGGGGAATAGAATTGGTAGACTAGAGAATGATAGGGCTGAATAAGGATTTAAAAGATTCATTGATACACTTAGAGATGGACTGGGCCTCCTTTTACCTAAGGTTCCAAAATGTAACAGAGACTAAGGAAGAAGACCTGGGAATGGGAATGGCAGAGTAGATAGCTGAAGCCCTTCAAGAGGATAAACAAGTGATTTTAAATGAGTTGAATGAAGTCTACAGAGTGTACACAAACTATGCCAGACATCATAGGTTACCAAGGGAAGTCCACATACGATTTGCCCAGAAGAAAGTTTGAGACATTATCTACAAAATTACTAGAGAGAAACCGATGTGATATAAGAATAAAAAAATCATAACATTGAAACAAATCCCTAGAAGAGTCTGAGAACAAAGAAAGGACTATCGCTTTTGGAAACTCTGCTGAATAAATTAAATATACTATTCCGAAGGATCACCCTGGAATGAATGTTGGTATTCTGGCAGGATTAAAAAAAAATTAAAGTAAATATCTTAGATAAGGTGCAATAAATTTATGACCAATTTGTTGGATCAGAGGGAGAGCACAGCAGCAGGGAGGAATTAAAACAGATGAGCCAAGAAGAAGACCAACAGATTGTGAAATGAAAACACCAGGAGGAAAGAAGTAAGGAAGAGAAGGAACACCAAGAAGAAGAAGGAGTAAGAACAAGGACACAAAGGGATAGAAGACTGTGACTGGCACAACAGTAAGAGAATGGAAAATGAACTGAAAGTGTTTTCACTAAATGTTAATGGACTTAACTCTCCAGTGAAAAGGAAACAAATATTCACAAAATTAGACTTCCTGTTCCGCTTCTGGCGGCGACGGACGAACTCTGGGGTTCGTCCGCCGTTTTGTTCCTCTTTCTGCCCCTAACGGGGTGGGGCACTCCTTTTTCGGGGGGGGGCCTCTATAGGGCTGGCTTGCCTGGGCTGGTTTATCCTGGCGGCAGCTGGGAAACGGCCCGGGTCCTCGGCCCAGGAGAAAGAGGACATGCTGTGGGGGGCTTGGTTCCCTTCGCCAACGGAGGACGGTAACATTCAATGAACCAGGAGAGAGCTGAAGGCGGATCGGAAGGTTTCCGGGGCTTTTGCGGCGAGAGTGAGAGTGAGTGCTTTTAAAACTATTTTTGCTGGCAGCCTGGACTGAAAGAACTGTGGAGGGAGGTGTTTGTTTGCTAACCCCCCCCCCCCTCGGATTAACAGTGGCGGTTAGAAATGGCTCCTTGTTGCGGGGAAGTGGATATTTTGTATCCGTTTTTTTTAAAGAAAGTGAAAGTAATTTGCGGCTTGCTTCTACACAATGTATCTAAGTCCGGCTGGCTTGAAACAATTGTTCTTTTGTCACTTTCTCCTGCTGGCTCTCAGACTGGGCGGTGGAAGATGGCTGCCCTTTGTTCCTGAATGACTATTTTTATTTGTGGAAAAGTACCAACGTCTCTTTGTGATTTGGACTGCCTCTCTCTATTAATGAAGAAATTCTTGGACTGATTGATTCCTTCCCTGGGTGCCTTCTTTGTTTGAATAATTGATTCTGCAATTTGTTTCTCTTTGGGGGTTTTATAAATTTTTTACAACTTTGATCTGGACTTTGTTCTCCTGACTTGCTGCAGCGGCCCCACCCAAAAAACGCCATTTTAGTGGCACGGATTTTAACAGCTCACCATGGCTTCTATCACATCAGAACTGGCAGGATTGGAAAGAAGAATGACAGCTTTGGAAGCAGTGTTACAAACCTTGGTGCAGGAAATTAAAGGTTTAAGACAAGACAATAAGGATTTCAAACAGGGACTTATGGAAACACAGAAACAACTGAAGGAGAATACACAGAAGACCGAGGAATTGGAGGCGGGGCTGGCTGGGGCAAAGGGAGAACTTAAAAATGTTAAAACTGAAGTTGGGGAATTAACTGGGCATATGTCAAGGATGGATTTTGAAAGGATGTCATATTTTTTAAGATTTCAGAACGTTTCTGAGGAAGATGGTGAATGTCTTCCTGATCTCATGAGTACAATTTTAGCAGAATATTTGCATAAACCCAAAGATGAGATCAGGGGGGATATTGACAGAATAAATTCTGCATATGCCAGGATAAATGAGGTACCCAGAGAGATACATATTAAATTTGTTAGGAGGTCAACCAGAGAGGGAATTTTGAAGGCGCAGAGAGGTGGTCCATTAATTTACCAGCAAAAAGAAGTCGATATCTTGAAGCAGATCTCTAAAAAAATTAGAGAGATGAGAAGGAAGTTTTCCTTCTTATCCCAAAAATTGTTTGACCACGGGATTTGGTTTAAGTGGGCGATGCCTGAAGGGATGTTGGTGTTCTGGGAAGGAGGAAAAGTTAGGATTAAAACAGTTGTTGAGGCGGAAGCCTTTCTTAAAAAACATTCCTCTATCCTGGGGGAAGATTCAGGAGGGGCAGGGGGGGCCATGGCCCCGCCCGCTGGGGGCCAGGAAGGAGTACAAGAAGATACAATTGCCAAGAGACTTAGATCTAAAAAATGAATTTGTTTGTTTTTTATTAGCTCAATATAACTTTTTATCTGGATGTTTGTATATGACTGCCAGCATTGAATTTAGAATTTAGAATTTATGATGTATGCACTCACTTCCATCTTGTAGTATATTGAAAAATGTATTACCAATGTTTTATCAAGAGGCCCTGGAGGGGCCGACGATTCCGACCTGAAAGTTCTCAAAATTTCTTTGCATCTCACCTTATCCTATTCCCTTTGTTTTTTTGGAAAAAATTGTAAAATCCAATAAAAAAATTATTGATAAAAAAAAAATTCACAAAATTAGTGAAACAGGAAATGGATATTATGTGCCTCCGGAAGTGCACATTAAGAAGCAAGACGGAAAATATTTACAATGTAACAAATTGGGGAAACTTTATGTAGCTTTGGTAGAAGGGAAAAAAGAGGGTTGGCGGTATATATCAGGAAAGGGATAAAAGTAAAACAAATATATGCAGATACAAAGGGAAGAGTGCTAATAATTGAAATAATTTTAGATCAAAAAAGTATGTTGCCAGCAGCTATTTATGCACCTAATAAGAATCAAAAGGAAATCTATAGAAAAGTTCATGGAAAGATTATAGAGATCAGACAAGAGAATATATGTTTAATTGGTGATTATAATGCGATTGTAGATATAAAGAAAGACTGCTAGCAACCAGAAAAATAAGAAAAAAGAATACTCTTCCAAAAACCTTTTTCGAAATGACAGACAAACTAAATTTAATGGACATTTGGAGAACCCTTAACCCAGAAGAAAGTAAATTCGCAATCTACTCTAACTCTCATGGATCCTGGTCAAGGATTGATGTGATTTGGATAAAGGTAGAATTAGGTAAAGAAATAGAGGCAGTAGAGATTTGGCCAAATACCTGGGCAGATCATAATCCCCATGTTATGGAAAGGGCAAAAAAAGAAGAGAGGAAGATGGACATTGAACCCACAAATTTTAAAACAAAAGGAATATATTAAATGGATTACAAAAGAATTAGAATTCTTTCAGGTCAATAAGACACAACATACCTCACTACAAAACTTATGGGACACAATGAAGGTGTATATAAGAGGACTAACAATAGCCTATACTGCTAAGAAAAACAAGGAGAAAGAGAAAGATTACAATACACTACAGGAGGAAATCAAACAGTTAGAAGCCCAACTACAAAAGAAGCCGGGGATGAGCAAAGTAAAAGTAAAAAGGCCCTAGCCAAGCACAAATTAAATATACTGGAACAGGAGAAAAATGCAAGTAACCTAAAATTTGTAAAACAAAACCACTTTGAACACACGAACAAACCAGGGAGATGGTTAACATATAAATTAAAGAGAGAGAGAGAAGAGAATAATCCAGTAACTACAAGATAAGAACAGAAACTTACAAAGCAATATGGATAAGAAAAAGAAGATTGCACGAGACTTTTTTCAGGAGCTCTGAAGGAGTTACAATAGAGAAAATAAATGATTATCTGAAAGGAGAAAACGTGCCCCTGCTAACAGAAGAGAAAAGAGAAATATTAAATAGGGAGATAACATTAGAAGAATTTAAGGAAGCAATTCAATGGCAAAAAACAAACAAGACCCCGGGGATGGATGGGTTACCAGGCGAAATTTATAAGAACTTAGGTGAACCAATTGAATTGTTATTACTGGAAGTCTGTAATTATGTTTTGACAGAAGCAAAGTTACCAGAATCATGGAGAAAGGCATATATCTGTCTGATTTTGAAAAAAAGGTATAGATGGCACACAAATTAAGAACTATAGGCCAATCTCTCTTTTAAATGCTGATTATAAAATATTTATGAACATTATTGCAGAAAGAATTAAGGAATTATTAAATGAAAATATACATTCAGACCAAAATGGATTCTTACCAATAAGACAAATGAGAAATAATATAAGAATAGTAATTAATATATTGGTGTATTATGAGGCCCATCCAGTAAAACAGGTGGCCCTGATCTTTTTAGATGCTCAAAAGGTAGTTGACAAGGTAAATTGGCAATTCATGACCCAACAAATAAAAGAAATGAAGTTTGGAGAGAAATTTGAAAATATGAGAGTCAATTTACTCTACCCAGAAAGCAAGCATAATAATAAACGGGGAGATTTCAAAACCTTTTGAAATAATGAAGAGGTACAACAGGGATGCCCACTGTCACCTCTACTCTTTATTTTGACTTTAGAACTTTTATTAATAAGAATTAGATCTACTTTTTGAGTAAGAGGAACTAAAATTAAACAAGAAGAATATAAGGTCCAGGCGTTCGCTGACGACCTGATATTCTTAATAGAAGAGCCATTGGAATTGGGACCAATACTAATACAAGAGATAGAAAAATATGGGGAAGTAGCAGATTCTACAATTAATGAGGAGAAAACTAAAATGCTAGTTAAAAATCTAACAGAAAAAAAGAGAGTTAGAGAAGGAAATGGGGCTGCACAATGCAAAGAAGGTCAAATTTTTAGGTATTTGGCTAACGGCAAGATGCTCCTCAATAAAAGATGATAATTACATGATCCTATTCCAACAAATAAAGAAAGAGGTATGGGGGAAACTATAATTATTGTTATTAGGAAAAATTGTGACCAGTAAGATGAATATTCTACTTAAATTACTTTATTTATTCCAAACGATTCCCGTGAAACTAGATAATTTTTTCCCCATACATTTAATAATAATATAATAATATATTTAATTTCTAGACCGCTCCCTCTCCCCAAGGGGACTCGGAGCGGTGCACAGAGAAATTAAAACAATAAATATACATAGATATACAAAACAGTTAAAAAACACATTAAACAATAAGACCCTGCGCTAAAATTCCCCAAAACCAATCACTAAAACCCTAAACCCTATAATACTATGGTAAGAGGCTACCCTAGGCCGGCCAGGCAGAAAAAGTGCGTTTTCAATTTCAGACAGAAGGAACGGAAGTCCGTGGTAGTTCTAATATCGGGGGGAGGTCGTTCCAGAGGGCAGGGCCCGCCACAGAGAGAGCCCTTCCCCTGGGCGTCGCCCGCTGACAAAGTCTAGTGGACGGCACCCGGAGAAGTCCCTCTCTGTGGGAGCGAATCGGCCGTGAGGAAGTATGAGGCAGAATCCGATCCCGCAGGTAGCTAGGTCCCGAGCCATGGAGCGCTTTAAAGATGATGACTAGCACCTTGAAGCGCACCCGAAAGACTACAGGTAGTCAGTGCAGCTCGCGCAAGAGCGGTGTTACATGGGTGTACCTTGTGGTACCCATTATTGCTCGCGCGGCTGCATTCTGGACCAACTGCAGCCTCCGGGTGCACCTCAAGGGGAGCCCCATGTAGAGAGAGTTACAATAGTCCAGTCGGGATGTCACGAGAGCATGAGTGACTGTGCGAAGGGCATCCCGGTCCAATAGGGGGCGCAACTGGCGAACCAGGCGAACCTGGTAAAATGCCCTCCTGGCCACGGCTGTCACTTGATCTTCCATGGACAGCCGGGAATCCAGGAGGACACCCAAGTTGCGCGCCCCATCCACAGGGGCAAGATGTTCGCCCCCTATGGCCAGCGATAGAGACAGCTGGTTGAACCGGGCAGCCAGAAACCACAGCCACTCGGTCTTGGTCGGGTTGAGCTTGAGTCCGTTACTTCCCATCCAGACCCGCACGGCTTCCAGGCACTGGCACATCACCGCTACGGCATCGTTGGGGTGGTTTGGGGTAGATATATACAGCTGAGTATCATCAGCGTAGAGATGGTACTCTACCCCAAAACCACGGATGATCTCACCCAGCGGCTTCATATATGTGTTGAACAGGAGGGGCGAGAGGACCGACCCCTGAGGCACCCCACATGTGAGGGGTCTCGAGGTCGACCTCTGACCCCCTGTCAACACAAATTGCGACCGGCCAGAGAGGTAGGAGGAGAACCACCGCAAAACGGTGCCTCCCACCCCCAACCCCCCCAGCCGGTGCAATAGGATACCATGGTCGATGGTATCAAAAGCCGCCGAGAGGTCTAATAGGACCAGGATGGAGGAACAACCCCCATCTCTGGCCCTCCAGAGATCATCGACCAACGCGACCAATGCCGTCTCAGTGCTATGCCCGGGCCGAAAGCCGGACTGGCGCAGGTCTAGATAATCAACTTCCTCCAGGTGACGGGGAAACTGTTGTGCCACCACACTCTCGACAACCTTCGCCAAAAAGGGAAGGTTGGAGACGGGACGATAGTTGTTTAAAAGAGCTGGATCCAAAGAGGGCTTCTTCAGGAGGGGCCTCACCATGGCCTCTTTAAGGGAGGCAGGCAAGGAACCCTCCCTCAAAGAAGCGTTGACAACCTCTTGGAGCCAGCCTCGTGTCACCTCCCAGGATGCCAGTACAAGCCAGGAGGGACACGGGTCCAATAAACATGTGGTGGCTCGCAGTCGCCCACGTAGCCTGTCCATATCCTCGGAAGTGACGGAGTCAAACTCCTCCCAAACAAGATCCGCCTCATGGCAACCCACTGGGCCATGAATGGGGGCTAACTCGTTCTGTATCTGAGCGATTTTCTCCTGCAGATAAATCACAAATTCCTCTGCTCTACCCTGTAGCGGGGCTTCCCGCACCCTCTGTTGAAGGAGGGAGCGGGTCACCCTAAACAGGGCGACAGGGCGGTTATCTGCGGATGCTATGAGAGTGGCACAATGATGACGTTTGGCCACTCTCAGCGCCACAATGTAAGTCCGTAAATGGGCTCTTACCTGTGTCCGGTCAGATTCAGATCGGGTAGACCTCCATCTTCTCTCTAGGCATCTCTTGTGGCGTTTCATCACCCTCAGCTCCTCGGTAAACCAAGGGGCCAGGGTGGCTCGCCGCCGCAAGAGAGGCCGCAAGGGCGCGACCCAATCCAAGGCCCCCACGGCCGCACTATTCCATGCGGCCGTGAGGTCCTTCATCGGGGCGCGGGTCAGGGGTACAGGAAGTGGCCCAAGCGCCGCCTGGAACCCATCAGGGTCCATCAGGCGCCTGGGGCGGAACCAGATTGGTGACTCAGGTTCCGCCTCCCCGCGGAGGGGAGTAGCGGTTGGAAAGTCAAGCCGGAGAAGTGAGTGGTCTGACCCAGATCACTTTTCCACTGGCCAGAGACGAAGATGAGATCCGGTGTATGTCCACCCTCGTGGGTGGGGCCTTGAATTAATTGGGTCAGGTCCATGGCCGTCATGGAAGCCATGAACTCCCGAGCTACCTCGGATGATTCGCCCACCGATGGCAGATTAAAGTCCCCCATGACTAAGAGTCTGGGGGTCTCCACTTCCACCGTAGCGATCACCTCCAGGAGCTCAGGCAGGGCTGCTGCTACATAGCGGGGAGCCAGGTATATAACCAGCATGCCCAACTGCCTCTCTAGGCCCCACTTCACGCAGAGGGACTCACAACCGGTGGTCTGTGGCACAGTGGTCTCTCTCGGCTCAAGACCTTCCTTTACAATAACCGCCACCCCACCACCCCTGCCTAGGGTCCGAGGCTGATGAAAAGCGCGGTAACCTGGTGGGCACATTTCAACGAGGGGGAGTCCACCCTCGTGACCCAACCAGGTCTCCGCGATTCCTGCCAGGTCCGGCTCCCCCTCTGACACAAGGTCACAAATGAGGGGGGCTTTGTTGACAACGGACCTGGCATTGCAAAACATCAGCCTCAGGCCCTGGCTCTGTATTCCCTGACCACCTAGCCTGCAGGGGTTGTGACACCCAACCGTATGCAACCAACGGCTGCGTGCCCCCAACCGGGAGGATGGAACTTGCCTCCCCTGGGACCTGCCTCTCCCCACGACCGTCAGGATGGAAATGCCCTCCATAGGGACGACTCGTGTTCCCCCCCCCTCACGGATCCCTCCGCTACCCTCCGCCGACTGCCGGCCTGGCCCTCTCTTCCTAACTGCTTATACCCTCCCCCCTCCCTGGTACCCCCTAAAATAGACAATAATTTAGAAACTAAAAAACCCCTAAGGGCTTCGCCCACCTCTCCAGATTAATAAATCCTTCATCAAGGCGGGCCCTCGTTAAAGCGGAGGGCCAAACCTGCGAGAGCGGGGACTCTCGCAGTTGTAGCAGATCGGTTTTAGAGTACAAAATGATTATAAAATGTAAAATGTAAAATGTAAAATTTAAATAAAATAACTCTAAAATTTGTTTGTCCAGGTAAAAAACCCACAAATAAAATTAACTGCAATTCAGGACAGCAGGAGTAGAGGTGGCTTTGGACTCCCAGTATGAGAAACCTATTACAAAGCAACAAGTTTAGTATGGATTACAGAATGGGTAAATTTAAAAAACAGGAGAATTTTAACCTTGGAAGGGCATGATCTACAGACAGGGTGGCATGTCTTCATGTGGAATACCAGAAGCAAGTTACAAACATATTTCTACAAACACATATTGAGGGATTCATTGATACAAACATGGGAGGAGATTAAAAGTAAGCAGTATATGAAAATCCTGGGCTGGTTATCCACTATGGAGGCAATGGTCCACCCCAATACACTAGACGTAGGTAGAATGGCCAAATACTATGAAATTTTAGACATTATTAAAAGGAATATTAAAAACTAATCAGGAATTAAGGGACCAGGGAGTAATTATAGACCATATCTCCATCTCCAACTACAATCCAGATATAAAAAAGGTCAAGAGGAATTTGGAATTGATATAGAACCAAAGCAATTAGACAAAATGCTGTTAGGTACAGAAGATAAATTAATAATGAGGATATACAACTATTTACTAAATTTTGACATGGCAGAGGAAATAATAAAAGGACCAATGATAGCCTGGGCTGAAAATTTTGGTCATAGTATTCAGTTGGAAGATTGGGAAAGAATTTGGAATAAAAATTATACAATAACAAAATTTGTCGCATACAAAGAAAACCAAGACAAAATTAATTTTATCATTGGAATTTAGTCCTCACGAGATTGGCAAAAATGTATCCAAATTTACATTCAAACAGTTGGAAATGTAAAGAGGCAGAGGGTATCTTCTTTCATGAATGGTGGTTATGCTCGAAAGTTAAAAATATTGGACTAAAATACAAAAATGGTTACAGGAAATTACAAACACCCAGAATTGTTCCTTCTTGGGATTATTAAGGGGAAGCATACAAAAGAGATAAAATACTTAATTTTGCACATAATTACAGCAGTGAGAATAGTACTCGCACAATGTTGGAAAAGTGATACCATGCCGACAGACTGTTTGATGATTCAAAAGTTTCTTGATTGTGCAGAGATGGATAAAATCATATTGGAGCTAAGGGACAAGGAAGATTAGAATATTATACAGTTTAGGAAAACTGGTATCAATGGATAAATAATTGGAACATGAAATGTACAGCTTAGAAACATAGATGTATACATATATGAATAATTAGGAATGTATAAAAATGTATTTGAATAACAAATGGTTGTTAGTACTGTCAAAAAGGATCGTAACTTATATACAATTATTTTTAAAGGTATTTGTACTTCAATGTTTTAAAATTTTAATAAAGGTTTTTTTTAAAAAATGTGGGATAAACAGCATCACCGACAGACAGACTGGCTGACAAATGGCACTCAGCATGTAGTCCATAATGGAACTACATCAGGTGGAGGGAAATATGCAGTGCACTGATCTGGGGTTTTGTCTTAGGCCCAGTAACCTTTAAAATTTTCATAAATGATTTAGATGAGAGAATAGAAGGGGAACTGATCAAATTTGCCAAACTGGTAGGAGTAGCCAACACTCCAGAAGATAGACTCAAGATCCAGAAGGACTTGAACATTGGGCCCTATCAAAATGAAATTCAATAGTAAGAAAAGTAACAATTTATACTTAGGCAAGAAATACCAAATGCCCAGGTATATAATTGGTGGTACGTGGCACAATAGAACTACTGTGAAAGGGATCTGAGAGTCCCAATGGACAACCATTTAAATATGAGTTAGCAGTGTGCTGCAGCTGCCAAAAAAAGCCAATGCAGTCCTAGGCTGCATTAACAGAGGGGTAAAATTAACATCACATAAACTGCCTTATATTGCCTTGATAAGATCACACTTGAAATACTGCATACAGTTTTGGTTGCCAAAATATTGTTGAGACTCTAGAAAGAGTGTAGAGAAGAGCAACAAAGATGATTTGGGGTTGGAGACCAAAACATATGAAGAACAATTGCAGGAATTGGGTATGTCCAGAAAAGAATAACTAGAATGACATGATAGCAGTGTTCCGATATTTGCAGGATTGCCACAAGAAGAGAGTCAATCTGTTCTCCAAAACACCTAAAGACAAGACAAGAAGCAATGGGTGGAAACGAATCAAAGAGAAAACCAACTGACAACTAAGGAGAAATTTCCTGAACAATAAGCAGTGGACTGTCTTGCCTCCAGAAGTGAGTGCTCCATCATTTGAGGTTTTTAAAGAGATGGGACAATCATTTGTCTGAAATGGTATAGGGCAGTGGTCGGCAAACCGCGGCTCGTGAGCCGCATGCGGCTCTTTGGCCCCTCGAGTGCGGCTCTTCCTCCACCCTCGCCGACGGTGGGACTCCTGGGACCCGCCGGAGCAACCCTCCCTACCGGCCGCCGATTCCCTCCCTCCCTCTCTCCGCAGAGCCTCCCCAGCCAGCATGCCCGCCACTCGTCTACTTCCAGGGGGTGCGGGGGCTCCATGTTGGGGGAAAGGAACTGCGTTCAGTGGGTGACCCACTGGACGCTTATTCCTTCCTCCCACCCGCGGAGCCTCCACACCCCCTGGAAGTAGATGAGTGGCGGGCATGCCGGCTGGGGAGGCTCCGCGGAGCGAGGGAGGGACCCCTGGAAGTAGCCTGAGCGAGCGAACGAGCGGGCAGGCAGGCCAGGCTACTTCCAGGGCGATTGGAGGGAACTGGCATCCAGTGGATCACCCACTGAACGCCGTTCCTTCCCCCACCCCACACGGAGCCTTCTCAACCCTGGAAGTAGCCTGAGCGAGCGAACAAGCGGGCGGGTGAGCCAGGCTACTTCCAGGGCGATTGGAGGGGACTGGCATCCAGTGGGTCACCCACTGAACGCCGTTCCTTTCCCCCCCCCACATGGAGCCTGGAAGTAGGCGGAACGAGCAAGCAAGTGCAGTGGGCAGCCGGGGCGGCCAGGCTAAAGTGAGCAAGTGAGTAAGCGCAGCAGGCTGGGCTTAGGAGGCTCTGCAGGGGGTGAGGGCAGACAGACAGACAGAGAGAGGCACAGACACAGAGAGAAACAAGGAGGGAGGGGGGAATCAGAGAGTGACAGACACAGAGAGAGACAGGGAGAGACAGAGAGAGGGAGGGAGAGAAAGATAGACAGAGACACAGAATGAGTTAATAAGTGCTTGAATGTGAGACAGACAGACAGACACACACACACAGAGTGACAGAGATGGGCGGACAAAGGAGAGACAGAGATAGAGAAAGAAAGAAAGAGAGAAAGGAGAGAAAGAAAGAGAGAAAAAGAGAGAAAGAGGGAAAGAAAGAGAAAGAAAGAGAGAGAGAGAGAGAGAGAGAGAGAGAGAGAGAAATGGAGAAAGAGAGAGAGAGAAAGGAAGAAAGAAAGAGAGAAAGGAAGAGAGAGAGAGAGAGAGAGAGAAAGAAAGAAAGAAAGAAAGAAAGAAAGAACTTGTGACAACAATTGAGCCTAAAAGTTTGGTTGCTAACCAAGACCATTGTTAAGTGAGTTTCACATTTTCCAAGTTGGCCATGCCCACCCAGTCACATGACCACTGAGCCACTCCCACAAAACAGGCCACACCGTCTGGCGGTATTGTTGATATTTGGCTCTGTTGACTAATGAGTTTGCCCACCACTGTCAGCTCCAGTGTGCATGCGCACTCCATCCAGCTGATTTTCAGCCTTCTGGAGGGCCGGGGGGGGGCATTTTTGCCCTCCCCGGGCTTCAGGAAAGCCTCCGGAGCCTGGAGAGAGCACAAAATGGGCCCAACAGGCCTACCGGAACTTCAAAAATGATCTGGCTTCCAGAGGGCCTCCAGGAAGGTCGTGGTGAGGGAGGCCCAATGGGCCAACCAGAATGATCCATTGCCAGCTTCTGGAGGGCCTACCGGGGCCAGGGGAGGCCGTTTCCGGGAAAGCCTCTGGAGCCTGGGGAGGGCAAAGGACAGGCCCAATTTCCAGGTGGACCGTTGGGCCCGTTTTTTGCCCTCCCCAGGATCCAGACACTTTCCTGGAGCCTGGGGAAGGCAAAAACGTCTTCCCCCGGCCACCTGGAGGAAATACCAAGCTCAACCTGGAGGCGAGTAGTGCGGTGTGCATGGGATAGTGTGGGGTGTGTGTTGGGGGGGGTTGTGTGCACATGGATATGTGGGTGTGCACTTTGCATTATGAGTGCTGGCACGTGCGCACACTATTGCCCATGTGCCCTCGCATCTTTGGCACCCAACAACAAAAAGGTTAACTATCCATGGTATAGGATCTCCAGCTTGAGCAGGAGGTTTGACTAGAAGACCTCCAAAATTCTTTCCACCTCTGTTGTTCTGTTATTCTGTTTTTTTATGTACTATCAAGTTTATCTATGTAGCAAATGGCATCATTTTATTTGACTCTCAAAACTGTAAGGTATTTTTCTGAATCCAGAACTAAATTTGGGGGAATTGCTGATATACTAAATTCATGAATTTGGAAATGCCGTTAAATTTTTTTTCAAAGCTGTTATATGTTGTAAACAAAGTCCAGAAAACAGCATAAAGACTTTATTCATAACCCTCTCTGTATTGATATTCCTAATTATGCTGATTGTGTTTCGGTTTTGTATGTCTCTATGAAGTCTAATGGATAAATATGGTTACAAATGCCACTTATGCATAGCATCTAAATCATTGGAAGTGAAAGTATTAGCTGTATTTGGTGTATTAGCCGGCCGGATGGGAAGGAGGCCGACGCCGACGCCAATTCAGAGCTGCATTTCGAGCTGGAGGCCAGGAGGACGTGATGGCCGGGGCTGGAACGGGGCTGAGACGATCTTACGGAGCAGTGGCGTGCCGGGGAGGTTTGGGAAATTGAGGAGAGGCCGGCCCGGGCCGGGCCGGGAGAAGAGTGGCCGGCCCGAGGCCTCTAGAAGGAGGTGAGACTCTCTTTTTTTTGGGCGGCTGAAAGAATGGCTGGAAAGAACTTTGTAACAACGTGGCCGGGGCCTGAGCGTCCTTTAAGTCATTGCCCAGCTACCGGAGCCTTTGGATAGGCCGGATTGGGCCGGACCGGGGGCTTCGCTGGTTGTGGAGAGGCCGGGCCTGGGAGATGGAAGAGTGGTTGGCCTGAGGCCTCCAGGAGGAGATGAGACCAGGCGGCCGGAAGGACCTGGATAATTTAATAACAGCGTAGCCGAGGCCTATAAGAACGTTTGGCCGGGCCTGTCCAGGAGAGGGAAGAGCGGCCGGGCCTGGTCTTTTCTGAAAGGATGCAAGGCCAGAAGAGCCCTGTTAAAATCTGGGCTTCAGAGACTGCCCACTCCTCCCCCCCAAACTATACCCCCCCCCCCAAACTATACCCCAAATTATACCCCACTATACCCCACCCGGACAGACTATTCTAACACTCACGATGGAACTTTAAGACCTGTAGAGCCGGACTATACCTCACTGGAGCATGTTGAATTTATTATTTTTAAACATCTATTTTAACTATTTATATTGCCAACGATGTTCCCTATAATCAACTGTATGACCCATTTTATATCTTGTATTTATATTTGTATTATATTTATATATTTATATATTTATATGAAGTGGATATTTTGTTACAGCTTCCTGTTAGGCCTATTTAAGGGAGGAGACAAACTTGTCATCCTTCTCTGTCCTTCGACTCAACCTAGAGACCATCCAGACAGAGACCTATTAAATTGCTGCTGTCTTTTTAGATATGTGTTAAATTTCTTTAAGGGATGATTAATAATAATTAATTAAGAGACCAGGATGGATCCATTTCGGGCTCCTTAGCCCTCGTCAGCTGGCCATACTTCCCTACAGGGATTTGAACTGGTGCTCTCCAGCATTCGAAGCAGGCTTCTCTATGCCTTGAGCTAACCAGTTTCCCTGATTACATCATCCTTTCTACAGGACTTTATTGATGAAGTGGATATATTGTTACAGCTTCCTGTTAGGCCTATTCAAGGGAGGAGACAAACTTGTCATCCTTCTCTGTCCTTCGACTCAACCTAGAGACCATCCAGACAGAGACCTATTAAATTGCTGCTGTCTTTTTAGATATGTGTTAAATTTCTTTAAGGGATGATTAATAATTATTATTATTAACACATATCTAAAAAAGACAGCAGCAATTTAATAGGTCTCTGTCTGGATGGTCTCTAGGTTGAGTCGAAGGACAGAGAAGGATGACAAGTTTGTCTCCTCCCTTAAATAGGCCTAACAGGAAGCTGTAACAATATATCCACTTCATCAATAAAGTCCTGTAGAAAGGATGATGTAATCAGGGAAACTGGTTAGCTCAAGGCATAGAGAAGCCTGCTTCGAATGCTGGAGAGCACCAGTTCAAATCCCTGTAGGGAAGTATGGCCAGCTGACGAGGGCTAAGGAGCCCGAAATGGATCCATCCTGGTCTCTTAATTAATTATTATTAATCATCCCTTAAAGAAATTTAACATATATTTATATATTTATATATTTATATATTTATATATTTATATATTTATGTATTTATGTATTTATGTATTTATGTATTTATGTATTTATGTATTTATGTATTTATGTATTTATATATTTATATATTTATATATTTATATATTTATGTATTTATGTCTTTATATATTTATATTTATATATTATAATTATGTACTCAAAGGCAGACCTCATGCTACTGCGAGAGTCCCCTCTCTCGCAGGCCTGGCCCTCCTCTTTAACGAGGGCCCACCTCGATGAGGGATTAATCAATCCAGAGAGGTGGGCGAAGCGTGGTCTTAGGGGTTTTTTAGTTAGATATTTGCTATGTATTTTAGGGGGTACCAGGGAGGAGGGAGGGTTTAAACAGGTTAAGGAAGATAGGAAGGAAAGGGGTGAAGCCGGCAGAGCGAGGAAGGAAGCGGAAGGGTCCACCAAGAGGGGGGATACACAAGCCGTTTCCATAGAGGGTCTACCCATCAAGACGGTCGTAGGGAGGGGTAGGTGCGATGGGAGACAGGCTCCTCTTTCCCGGTTGGGGACACAGGGCCGCTGTTTACAAGTGGTCAGGTGCCACAACCCCCGCAGACTAGGTGGTCAAGGATTACAGAGCCAGGGCCCGAGGCTGATGTTCTGCAACGCCAGGTCCGTGGTCAACAAAGCCCCCCTCATCCATGACCTTGTGTCGGAGGGGGAGCCGGACCTGGTAGGAATAGCGGAGACCTGGTTGGGCCACGAGGGAGGACTTCCCCTCGTAGAAATGTGCCCACCAGGTTACCGCGCTTTTCATCAGCCACAGGCCCTAGGCAGGGGTGGAGGGGTAGCGATTATTGTTAGGGAAGGTCTTGAGCTGAGAGAGACCACTGTACCTCAGACCACCGGCTGCGAGTCCCTCTGCATGAAGTGGGGCCTAGGGAGGCAGTTGGGCGTGCTGATTGTATACCTGGCTCCCCGCTATGTAACAGCAGCCCTGCCCGAGCTCCTTGAGGTGATCGCCGCGATGGCAATTGAGACCCCTAGACTGGTTGTCATGGGGGACTTCAATCTGCCATCGGTTGGCGAATCATCAGAGGCAGCTCGGGAGTTCATGGCCTCCATGACGGCCATAGACCTGACCCAAGTAATTCAGGGCCCCACGCACGAGGGAGGACACACGCTGCATTTAATCTTTGTCTCTGGTCAGTGGAAGAGTGATCTGGGTCAGACCACTCACTTCTCCGGCTTGACTTTCCAATCGCTACACCCCACCGCGGGGAGGCGGAACCGGATCCACCTATATGGTTCCGCCCCAAACGCCTGATGGACCCGGATAGGTTCCAGATGGTGCTTGGGCGATTACCTGTGCCCTTGACCCGTGCCCCGACAGAGGACCTGGTGGCCGCGTGGAATATAGTGGCCACGGGGGCCTTGGATCGGGTCGCGCCCTTGTGGCCTCTCTTGCGGCGACGAGTCACCCAGGCTCCTTGGTTTACCGAGGAACTGAATGTGATGAAGCGCCACAAGAGACGCCTAGAGAGGAGGTGGAGATCCACACGGTCTGAATCTGACCGAACACAGGTGAGAGCCCACTTACGGACTTACCTTGTGGCGCTGAGAGTGGCTAAACGTCATCATTGTGCCACTCTCATCGCATCCGCAGATAACCGCCCTGCCGCCCTGTTTAGGGTGACCCGCTCCTTCCTTCAACAGAGGGCGCGGGACGCCCCTTTGCAGGGTAGAGCAGAGGAATTTGGGGAATATCTGCAGGATAAAATCGCTCAGATTCGGAGCGAGTTGGCCTCCATCGAAAGTGGCCCAGTGGGATGCCCCGAGACAGACCTTGAGACAGTTTTGTGGGAAGAGTTTGACTCTGTTACTTCCAAAGATATGGACAGGTTACGTGGGCGACTGTGAACTACCACATGTTTATTGGACCCGTGTCCCTCCTGGCTTGTACTGGCATCCTGGGAGGTCACACGAGGCTGGCTCCAGGAGGTGGTCAATGCTTCTTTGAATGAGGGGTTCTTGCCGGCCTCCCTTAAAGAGGCAGTGGTGAGACCCCTCCTCAAGAAGCCCTCTCTGGACCCAGCATTATTGGTAAATTACCATCCGGTCTCCAACCTTCACTTTCTGGCGAAGGTTGTAGAGAGTGTGGTGGCACAACAGTTCCCCCGTCATCTGGAGGAAATTGATTATCTGGACCCGCGCCAGTCCGGCTTCCGGCCCGGGCACAGCACCGAGACGGCATTGGTCACGTTTGTAGATGATCTCTGGAGGGCCAGAGATGGGGGTTGTTCCTCCATCCTGGTCCTATTAGACCTCTCAGCGACTTTTGATACCATCGACCATGGTATCCTATTGCATCGGCTGGGGGGGTTGGGGGTGAGGGGCACCGCGTTGCGGTGGTTCTCCTCCTACCTCTCCGGTCGATCGCAATTTCTATTGGCAGGAGAGCAGAGGTCGACCTCGAGACCCCTTACTTGTGGGGTGCCTCAGGGGTCGGTCCTCTCGCCTCTCCTGTTCAACACATATATGAAGCCGCGGGGCGAGATCATCCGTGGTTTTGGGGTAGAGTACCACCTCTATGCTGACGACACGCAGCTGTATATATCTACCCCAAACCACCCTAACGATGCCGTAGAGGTGATGTGCCAGTGCCTGGAAGCCGTGCGGGTCTGGATGGGAAGGAACAGACTCAGACTCAACCCATCCAAGACCGAGTGGCTGTGGTTCCCGGCATCCCGGTACAGCCAGTTGACTCCATCACTGGCCATAGGGGGCAAACATCTAGCCCCCGTGGATGGGGCATGCAACTTGGGCATCCTCCTTGATGCATGGCTGTCCATGGAAGATCAAGTGACAGCCGTAGCCAGGAGGGCATTTTACCAGGTTCGCCTGGTCCGCCAGTTGCGTCCCCTACTGGACCAGGGAGCCCTTTGCACAGTCACTCATGCTCTCGTGACATCCCGACTGGACTACTGCAATGCTCTCTACATGGGGCTCCCCTTGAGGTGCACCCGAAGACTTCAGCTTGTCCAGAATGCAGCCGCGCGGGCAATTATGGGAACCTCGAGGTTTTCCCATGTAACACCGCTCCTGCGCAAGCTGCATTGGCTGCCTGTCGTCTTTCGGGTGCGCTTCAAGGTGTTGGTCATCATCTTTAAAGCGCTCCATGGCACGAGACCTAGTTATCTGCAGGATCGCATCCTGCCCCATACATCCCTGCGGCCGATTCGCTCCCACAGAGAGGGACTTCTCCGGGTGCCGTCCACTAGGCTGTGCAGCGGGCGACGCCCAGGGGATGGGCCTTTTCTGTTGCGGGCCCGACCCTCTGGAATGACCTTCCTCCCGATATTACAACAACTACGGACCTCCGCTCCTTCCGTCAAAAATTAAAAACACACTTTTTCTGCTTGGCCGGCCTAGGTTAGTCTTCCGTCTTTTAATAGGGTTTTAGGGGATTTTAGTGTATTTTAAGATAGGGGATTTTAGCGCAGGGATAATTTTTGGCCAGGCTGGTTTAATGAAACCCCTTGCTAGGTTTTTCTCAATGAATGTCCTCAGTTCTTTCAGCTCCCTCAGAGACATGCTATACCTCTTGGGTTTAGGGAGTTTGGCCCTGGGTAGAATGTCTCTTTTTTAAAAGATTTTTTATTTATTTTATTTTTAAACACAACACAAAAATCCTCCATCTTACATGCTATAGAAAGTGTATCCTCTGATTACAAAATATTTTCATACATCTCTTCAATATTCATTCAAGTTTCATATTATTTCATATTATTTCAAGTATATTTATAGACATTATCCTTTTCATGCCTCCATTCTTACTTAATTATAATTGTATTAAACATCCTTCATCTTAAAACGTACTAAAACTTAAAACATAACCACATATTGGCATCATTTATTAATTCTACTATCCTCCAACATCATTATTCCCTATAACCTATTCTAATCAAACATCAATAAATATTTAGTAACAAAAAATTTCTAATCCTCCTTTTCAAATCCCTGTTTAAAATTTATATCCAGTTTTCCCATATTATACCCATACCTATATAGGTCTTGTTATCCTTATGTCTCCTTTATTTAACTATATTATCATAATTCTTTTTTATTAATCTTTGTGTATGACCAAACTATTACTCATCTCCTTTAATAAGTGCCATTCAGTATCAATTTCCAATTACTACTTATTATAACTATGCATAAATGTACATTATTATCATTTTCAATTGTTTATCTAACTATGTCTATTGTCACTAAATTTCCCTAATCTCAACTGGTTTTAAATTAACCTTTTATCTATCAGCCTGTATCTTTCCAGTAATAAAATAGTACCATGTCTTCTGCCATTTGTGGCTTAAGTCTTCTAATCATATCAATCCAATTTGTATGGACTTTTCTTTGCAGTTCATTATTTGTTAGTACTTTCCGGTCAATTCGATGCCCTTCTTCTTCCTTAATCGGCTTGTCTTTAATTATCAGGGTTGTTATCAGTGGTGTTACTGGTAAAGTTTCTTTCTTTAATACCATAAATTCTTTTGTTGTTTCTTCTTCTGTATCTTGCCATCTGAGGTGAAGTTCCCATCCATCTGATTCATCTTTCCATATTGCAATTTTCCCATTGCCAGACATAAACCAATCATCAAAAGGATCAACAGATTTAGTTTCTTTGTGATTATTTTTCTCTTTAGTGCTTGAGACTCCAACCTGTTTTTTTCCATTTGATATGTAACGCCATCCTTTTCCTCATATTTTCCAATTAGATGTTCTAATTTTTTTTCAAATGAATTAGAAAATTGCTGTATTGCAAACATTATCTCTTGCAAAGTAACAGTTTCTTTCTGTTGTTCATTATAAGCAATTGTCTCCAATTGTTGAAAGGAAAAGCTGCTACTCTGGCTTAAAGAATGCTTTTAACAAACTTATGTTCACCATAGAGTCTCTGGTTGAAATTAGACTTCAAAAGAACATTTGTAAAAAAAACACCAATTCCCTTTTCACTTTTTAAGCAAGCTGTGGGTCTTTAAAATTCCAAACCAGAATAAACAATAATGGGAGTGAAAGTGTTTTGTCTTCAATCCACATACTTCAGCTTTCAAGTAGCAGCGCCATCTTTCCCTCTGTTATTTCAATCATTACTATTTTTTGTTTCTTTTTCTATCTTAATTGTTTCAAGTTAAAAAGAGTCAAATTCTTAAGTAGAGTAAAGAAAAGGAAAAATGTGAAAATCACACATAGTAATGAAAAGGTTTAGTCCATAGGTTATAGAAAAAAATATATAGAAGAAAACTTAATCCATTCCTTTTAAAAATTCTTCATAGATTCCATTTAAAATATCAGTTAAAGAAGTTGGGATAACACACTGACCAGGGTCCTCCAGATCTCAATTCCGCCGCTTATTTCTTCTATTTTTAAATTTTTTAACTCAGTTTAAATTCTTTATGGGCAATCTCTTTTAGAATAGTCTCTTTTAAACAGTAAAAATCTCACCAGCTGGAACCACTTTCTCTTTTCACTTCCTTCCTACCGGAGCCATCAGCAACTTTGCCAGCCTGGGGGCTGTCTGTTTACCGTAGGGTAGAAGCACTTTCTTTGGATCAATCAGGGACTTTGCAGTGTCCCTGAGATCAGCAAAGATTCATCTTCCTCTTCACTGTCCTTGCAGGACAGTTTAGGTCCAATTGGACAGTCCAGCAGCAAAAGAATCGACGATGATCTTGCAACAGTGAGATCAAGCGTCATGTCGCTGCCCTTCGCACAGTCACTCAAGCTCTCGTGACGTCCCGTCTCGACTACTGTAATGCTCTCTACATGGGGCTTCCCTTGAGGTGCACTCGAAAGCTACAGTAGTCCAAAACGCAGCCACGCGGGTAATTACGGGAGCCGCCAGATGCTCCCATATAACATCGATCCTGCGCGAGCTGCATTGGCTTCCTGTGGCCTTTCGGGTGCGCTTCAAGGTTCTGACGACCATCTTTAAAGCGCTCCATGGCTCGGGGCCTAGTTATATGCGAGACCGCCTCCTGCCCCATACATCCCTTAGATCGATACGCTCCCACAGAGAGGGCCTTCTCAGGGTGCTATCGGTCGGACAATGCCGACTGGCGACACCCAGGGGAAGAGCCTTCTCTGTGGCGGGCCCTGCCCTTTGGAACGACCTACCCTCTGAATTACGCACCATCACCGACCTCCGCCTCTTCCGCCAATGTTTAAAGACATACCTTTTCCATCAAGCCGGCCTAGCCTAACCTCCCACGGGGACTTTTAGAAAGTTTTAAATTGAGTATTTTAACAATTTGGTTTTTAGCATAGGATCGGGATAATTTAATATATATTTTAAATTATGTATTTATTTTTCTATTTTTGTATATTTTTAAATTTCCTGTGCGCCGCCCTGGATCCTCTGTGGAGAAGGGCGGGATATAAATATAAATAAATAAATAAATAAATAAATAAATAAATAAATAGCCCCACTGCCCACAGGAATGGCAGTATCACGATAGGGATCTGATAGATATCAACTCAAGAAAATGTGAATTCTACTAGAGCTTATGCTGCCTTGAAATGCCAGACAATACACCAAAAAACTGATCCAAAGCTACCCAGCATGTTGAATAGCCAGCCAGAGAATTTAATCCTATTGACAGACTTTCTACAGCTACTAGTTTCATCTATGAGAAATTTTAAAATAGAGCCTGCTTCCTTGGCCACAGTCTGACAACTGTCTCATTAGGGCCGTGATGGCGAACCTATGGCATGTGTTCCATAGATGGCCCGCAGAGCCATTTGTTAGGGCATGTGAGGTGTTGCTCTGCCTGCTCCAATGTGCATGTGAGCACTGGCCAGCTGACTTCGGCGTTCATTTTTGGCCATTTTTTGTCCTCTGGAGGCTCTCCTGAAGCTTCTGGAGAGCGAAAAAAAACCCAACATGCAAACCAGAAGTTTGGGAATGGACTGAAGCCTCAGGAGGGCGAAAAACGGCCCTATGGGCAACTATTAACAGATTTTCCATTTTATCTTTTATATCTCAAATGTACTTCTGTACATATGTGATGAAGGACCTCTTAGTTTTGCATCTGATAGACTCTTTGCTCCGAGAATAAAGATTAATATGGAAAGAAATTATTCAATATTTGTCAAGAACTAGGGTGAATGCAAGAGAGATTAGAAATATTTATGGTTTCCTGTGTGAACTTTTATAGAAATTATTCTTGCAAAAATAAATATAATAATTCATGGAGAGACTTTTACTATATGAATTCAGAAAGGTTGGTGAGTTTAATAAGTTTGTTTCCTTAATTTGTTTGGGGAACTTTTTGTTTGCCTACTTCCAATTTGGATTGATTTTAGCTCTAGTATATGTTTATCCTTTGCCTTTTTGTTGCTACTGATGGACATCTTTTAAATTTATCTGTACTGTGGCTGCTTTTTCCATTTAAAAAATTACACAGTGTTTCTCTTCTTAAAATAATTAGGTGCTTTAGAACTTTTATTTATATTTGTGATCTTGCTGATTGCACAATAAACCTGATTTAAAAAACCATCATTCTACTCTGCCAGCCATTTCCAACCTTACATCTGCTGAACTAAATAGCTGCCTACTTAAAACACTCAAGAAATCTGTTTCAAAAGCCTGGAGAATAACAATGCAGGTTAAGTAATTTGAAAAAAAAGTAATTTTACAGTAATTCAAATATAGGCATTCTGCAACGTAAGGAAAAAATAGCTCAGGTAAAATAATGTTTCTAAATGACATATCATCATCTAATATGATATTAGATGATGAACAATATGCAAAACAAAATCCAACTAAATTTAACAGCTTAGATTTCCCTATTACAAGTTTTTGGTAGTCCAAGACAGTTGTAGATTAAGGAGCCATATATGCAGAAAAAGGTATGCTGTGTTTCTTTAACATATTTAATCAGCCCACCAAGGACTTTTACCCACACGTTATACCCTCAACAGTTCTAGATTATCCTTTTCAATTTACTTGTTTTCTTTCAAACCTGTTCTTGTAAGCATACTTCCACACTTATCTCTCTTTTTAGCATATTTTATGATGACAGATACAATTGTCTCCATATATCCAATGATTCAGAAATAATGATCTGAATAACAATATGAAGTGTAAAATCTATAAAGGGTGATTGCTAAGCTTATTCCTTCTTTACCAAATTTTGATGCATTTGAAAGCTTCCTCCTCCTACTTTATTTTGGTGTCTTTAATAATAATAATAGAGAATGTCCACAAGGGGCATTCTTGTTTCAAACATTGGGGTTAACTAAAACTTGTCACAATGTAATGGTGCTGTTTCTTTTTTCTCTAGTTTGCTTACTCAACTTCTGGTTCTTCCTGGGCAGGTGCAGATCATGAGTAGTAGAACAACTTCTAAAAGAATTGACCCCTTAGAGCAGGGTTGTCAAAGTCAAGTTGTCACATCATCACCATATAAGGTATTGGGACTTTTTTCCCCTTCTCTAAACCGAGGGTGGGCATGGCCAGCACCTGACACATCCGGGCCATGGGCCATGAGTTTGACACCCCTGCCTTAGAGGAAGAAGACAGATGGAAATATGTCACTTACATACACAAACCTAGTGCAAAACACTTGTCCAACCTAACCCACTTCGATGCAACTCCACTGGTGCTAAGCAATATATTTCATGGACTCTCCCTGGAAGAAAACTTGCAGACACATAGAAAAGAAGCATCATTAAATGTCCCTTAAAAAGTACCACCATCAAATGCTTCTGTGATAGATAGACAAATACCCCAAACCTCCCTAGCAAAAGAAAGGCAAGAGTTGGTGATAGCAGATTCAATTCTCAGGGGAACAGAACCAGCCATCTGTTGACCAAACTGTCAACCCAGAGAAGCATGTTGTCTCTGGAGCAAAAATCAAAGATGTAGTCAAGAAGTTAATCAAAATAATAAAACCCACAGATTACTACCCTTTTCTACTACTACATGTAGGGTCGAATGACACAAAAAAGGACTTGAAAACAATATTGAGTAATTACGAGCAGCTAGGCAAGAAAGTCAAGGACTTAGGTGCACAAGTAGTTTCTTCATCTGTACTGCCAGCAAAAGAACAACATCCGGTAAGAGAAGAAACAATTCAAATAATGAAGTAAGGAGGGATGGGAAGGAAGACAAACTCAAACATCAAATAAGAGACATAGGAAGCATACACAGAGTCATTATGAGCGGCTAGGGAAGAAACTCAAGGACTTAGGTGCACAAGTAGTTTCTTCATCTGTACTGCCAACAAAAGTAACCGTGTCATACTAGATGCAATCACAAGCAATAGAACATAATGATATCAGATTCTTAGATTTTGAAAGAGCTGATTTTAACAAACTCAGCAAGAACTTGGGAAAGATTCCTTGGATGAAAATCCGAAAGAGGAAAGCAACTCAAAAAGCTTGGGTAACTCTGAAAAATATGATCATAAAAGCCCAGTGTCAGGATTGCCTCTAACGATGACCAAGAAAGAATCCACTCAAATCCATTTTAGAAATTTAAGAGTACTTTTACTGGTTATGAAAAGATTGCAGCCAAGTTCAAGCAAGGTCTGAGATATTCGCGCGCGAAAGCATACATATCAATAAATGTTCAACCTCTTTCCACCACAATCCCCCAAGCCACTGTCCAATGCAAAAACCCCTTCGTTGTCATGTGGGTTGCATCTTCAGGAGCGTCATCAGAATGGTATGCAAGACCGTTGACCTTGACCACTGCGTGGTACCAGCTCCTGGAATGCGAAGTAGACAGCGAGAGCATCTACCGTCTCCAAATCACCTCCTGCACTAATACAGTCCCACTCCCAAATACCATAGCCCCTCCCTCCCTGTTTCAATGGCAGCCGAAGCAAGCAACAAAGCGGAGGCTATCATCCGGCCTTCCTCCAGAACAGTGAAGCTAGTCCTGTAAAGAAAACACAAACACAAGCAGAGAGAGAGACAACAAGAAAAGGACAATCAGTAAGGCACACGGTCAAGGGTTGTCAGGATACTTAGCATAAAACTTCTTCAACAGTTTGGGAGCCCTAACATGACATTTGTCAACCCATTCGGTATGGGATGGAGGAAAATGCTTCCAAGCAACCCTAAGGGGCAGTTGAAAGCAGTTTTCCATTCATCCCCCTCCTTGATTCTGATCCTATAGTATGCTGCTCTGAGGTCCAATTTCGTAAAAAAATTCCCTTTAGCTAAATGTGCCAACATGTCCTTCGTGAGAGGGAGGGGTAAAACATTTTCAGCGCAAATTGTATTCAAGTTCCTGTAGTCTACAACTAAGCTCAGGTTGTCATCTTTCTTTTCTCTAAACATTACAGGGGCTGCTACACGTAGTCCAGCTGGCTCAATGAAACCCCTAGCCAGGTTTTTATCGATGAACTTGCGAAGTTCAACCATCTCCCGGGGCGTCATGGAGTAAATGCGGGGCTTTGGAAGTTGTACGCCAGGGAGGAAATCAATGGCACAGTCTGTTTTACGGTGGGGTGGTAAATTATCGGAGAACTTTTCACTGAAAACATATTTTAAATCCCAGTATTCCTTTGGGATTTTTTCTTCCCCTTCAATTTTTTCAGAAGCGGCTGCTGCCACTACCAGTTTAGAAGTCTCCCTTGGAGACATGGGTTTTGAAATTTTCTTGTTGCCTTCTGGGGGCGGAGCGGAGCATATGCGTAACCAACCCTCAGTCCAATTAATTTTTGGGTTCCACTTCCACAACCAGGGCAAGCCCAAAATGAGGGGGTTATCCACTCCAAGCGCAACAATGAAACTCAGGGTCTCTTGGTGACTGCCTATCCACATATCAATAGGTTCAGTGACAAACTGAGCAGGAGCCCCCCCTGCTATGGACCCATCCAGTTGGCAAAAGGCGATGGGTACTTTTAAAGTCTTTAGCATTAAACCCATCTGCTTCACTCTGTTGGGGCTAATAATGCAACATGTACATCCTGAATCCAAGAGGGCTAGCAGTTTAGACTGAGCACCAGTAGAGGGCACTTTAAGTTCTACTGGAATGGTCATGGGGCCCGACCAGGAACTCACCCAACGGTCGTTGTCATCGGTGTCGGTTTCACTTTCCTCTGCCGAGTCATAAGCCTCCTCCTCCTTCCGTCCTGAGGTGCGGAGATCTATTAGTTCCACTAATACAGTCTGTATTATAATACAGACTGCACTAATACAGTCCCACTCCCAAATACCATAGCCCCTCCCTCCCTGTTTCAATGGCAGCCGAAGCAAGCAACAAAGCGAAGGCTGACACCTGGAGCAGGACAATACCACTGAAAAAGAAAAACAGGAAATCCAAGAACAAACCAGCATGGCTGCACAAACATTTCTTGGACAAATTAAAAGACAAAAAGAACAAATTAAAAAAATGGAAAGGAGGGCACAGAACAAAGGCAGAATATTAGCAGATAGCCAGAATCTGCAAAGTCAGGAAAGCAGAGGCTCAAAATGAACAAAGGCTTGCAACAAAAGTAAAAGGTAATTTTAAAAAAGTTTCTTCAAACATAAAAATAACAAGAAAAAAAAATCAAGGAAACAGTCAGTCCATTAAAGAGAGAAGATGACAAGGAAGTAACAAGCAGCAGAGAGAAAGCAGAGCTGCTTAACTGATTCTGTGTATCGGTCTTCATGCAAAAAGAAACTATAGCCCAACCTACCAAAAACATAACTATAAAAGACAAACTAGAAATAAAAGTTAAAATAAGAAAAAAAAGTAAGAGAATACCTATCTGATTTTGATGAATACAAATTACCAGGACCTGACAGATTGCATCCCAGGAGCTGGCAGATGTCATCTCAGAACCTCTGTACCACATCTTTCAAAAATCCTGGAGCACCAGGGAACTACCAGAGGACTGGAAAAGAGCTGATGTGGTTCCCACCTTCCAAAAAAAAAAAAGGGGGGGGGGAACAGACTCAGGCAACTACAGACCAATCAGCCTAACTGTCAGGATCTGTTTCTTCGAGTACTCAAGAAAGACCACACTTAGACATTGTTTGAAATGAATAAGGCTACTTTTACTAAGTAACGAAAGTGAACAGACCAGGTAAAGCAGGAAGTGAATAGTTTAGCCGCGAACATTGAGTATTAAAGCTTAAGCCCATCCCAAACCCTAACCCCCCCCCCCAGCATTGTCCAATATACTTTCTTCTCTGACATCAGGTGGGCAGGTCATCACCAGCATGGAATGTGAGACCGTTAGTTGAGAGATAACACCAACCGGCAACATCTTCCACCAATCATCCACCAGCAGAACAATTGAATCCCAGCACCCCACCCTCCCCGTTTCCATGGCAGCTAAGCAGTGCAAGCGAAGGCTGACATCCGGACCTCCTCCAGGAACAGTGAGAGACCCCGGACGTCCTTCAGAAAAGAGGTGCTAGACCTGTAAAACAGACAAGAAAAGACAAAACAACATATAGGAGAGAGGGAAAGGGTCAAGGCTTGTGCGGGTATTTGGCATAAAACTGGCGTATCAGCTTAGGAGCCTTGAGATGCTCTTTATCCACCCATTCGTTGTGAGAAGGGGGAAAATCTTTCCACATGACCAAAAACTGAGTTTTATTCCTACGGACTCTGGAATCCAAAATGTCACGAACTTCATAGTGCTGGTGACCGTCCACCATTGTAGGCGTAGGGGTATCAGGAAAAGGTTTGCGGAGATGCGAAGTGCGTTCAGGTTTCAACAGGTGAACATGGAACACCGGATACAGGCGACGGTAGGTTTTTGGGAGATCCAAACGGACGGACACAGAGCTGATGATTTTTGTGATAGTGAATGGACCAACAAATTTGGGCCCCAGTTTTTTGCACTTCTGCGGGCTATCCAAATGTTTCGTAGAGACATATACCCTGTCACCAACTTTGTAGGCAGGGGGGACCGCTCGTTTCTTATCAGCATACAATTTATGTGATTGATGAGCATCGTTCAAAGTCTTACGTATGATCGGCCAAACTGAAGACAATCTGGAGGACCAATCGCCCAAAGAGGGAACTGTTGGTGAGTCGTGAGGCAATTCGGGGATGGGCACAAAGTCCTGTCCATAGATGATTTTAAAAGGGGTCATATTTGTACTGGAGTGAACAGAGTTATTATAGGCCACTTCGGCATGTATTAGAAGATCAGCCCAATCATCCTGTTGAAAATTTATGAAACAACGTAGGTATTGTTCCAAAACGGAATTGGTCCTCTCACAAGAACCATTCGTCTGGGGATGGTAGGAGGAGCTTAGGCCTTGGGAGGAGCCAATCAACTTCAAAAATTCCTTCCAAAAGAGAGACGTAAATTGAGCGCCCCTATCAGAAATGATACGCTGGGGAACACCATGAAAACGGTAAATATGGTTAACGAATAGCCTAGCCAACGACTTGGAAGACGGAATCTTCGAACAGGGCACAAAATGAACTTGTTTGGAGAAAAGATCTGTAACAACCCAAATGACGGTATAGCCTTGGCTGGGTGGAAGGTCAACAATAAAGTCCATCGAAATTTCCTTCCAAGGTGCTTCTGGCTTCGCCACGGACTGGAGAAGGCCATGTGGTTTTCCAGGAGCACGTTTAGACGCAGCACAAACAGGGCAACTGGCAATATACGATTCAACATCTTTCTTTAGTGAGGGCCACCAGAATTGTCGTTTAACAAGGTGTACAGTCTTAACGAACGCGAAATGACCTGCTAGACGTGAGTCGTGAGCGCGTTGCAATACAAACGGTCGTATAGTAACAGGGACATAGATCTTGGAACCAATCCAAGGAAGATCATCCCTAATAGTACAATCACCCGAATGTGCGCTATACCATTCATCAGTAAGAAGTTCAGTTTTAATACGAGCATTGAGCTCAGCAGGTGGAGCAGTTTGGACTGCGGAATGGCTTCGAGTAGATACAGGAGAAGCTGGTAAAGTAAGCGGCATGATGGGCTGTACAATTGTAAGTTTAGAAACATCATATTGGGGTAGCCTGGAGAGGGCATCAGCCATGAAATTCTTTCCACCAGGAATATATTTAAGATGGAAATTGAAGCGATGGAAGTAGTGTGCCCAGCGAAGTTGTCTCGGGGACAGTTTACGAGAAGAGGTGAGAGCCTCCAAATTTTTGTGGTCCGTCCAGACTTCAAATGGATGGGGAGCACCTTCAAGGAAATGACGCCAAGTCATGAGGGCCCAACGAACAGCAAAAGCTTCTTTCTCCCAAATGGCCCAACCACGTTCGGTTGTGGAGAGCTTGCGAGAGGTGTAGGCACATGGTTGCAATTGGCCATGGTGGTTGAGTTGTAGCAAGACTGCTCCCACAGCGACATCACTGGCATCTGCTTGAACCACAAAAGGGGAACTAACATCGGGATGTTTAAGGACAGGTTCAGCCGCAAATAAACGCTTAAGTTTTTCGAAAGCGGCTTGGCATTCCATGGTCCATTTGAGGGGAGTTCCTGGTCGAGGTTTACCCTCACCCTTCGTTTTGAGAAGATTTGTAATGGGCAAGGCAATGCTAGCGAATGATGGAATAAATTGGCGGTAAAAGTTTGCAAAGCCCAAAAAACTTTGGAGCTGTTTACGAGTTCGGGGAGGAGCCCACTCTGTTACAGCCTTCACCTTTGCAGGGTCCATCTCAATTCCTTCAGAAGAAATGCGGTAACCCAAATAATCAATTTTTTCTTGGTGAAACTCACATTTGGACAATTTGGCGTATAGCTCAGCGGAACGGAGTTTTTGAAGGACGGAACGCACTAGTTTAATATGTTCATCGCGTGTTTGTGAGTATACGACAATGTCATCAATGTAAACTAAAACCCCCTTGTAAAGGTGCTCGTGGAGAACCTCATTGATTAGTTGCATAAACACAGAAGGAGCACCCTGAAGACCAAAGGGGAGAACCTTAAATTGAAAACATCCAAGAGGACAGTTAAAAGCAGTTTTCCATTCGTCTCCCTCTTTAATTCTGACCCTATAATAAGCTTCACGCAAGTCCAGTTTAGTAAAAATCTTGCCAGTAGCCAGGTGAGCAAGCATGTCTTTCATAAGTGGGAGTGGGTAGACGTTGTGTTCGCAAATGGTGTTGAGATAAGAGTAATCCTGCACTAATCTGAGAGTGCCATCTTTCTTTTCTCTAAACATAACAGGTGCAGCTACGCGTGGCCTAGCCGGTTCAATGAAACCCCTTTGAAGATTTTTATCGATGAACTTACGTAACTCTTCCATTTCCCGTGGAGTCATAGAGTAAAGGCGAGGTTTAGGCAACTGCACACCAGGGAGGAAATCAATGGAACAATCAGTAGCCCTATGAGGAGGAAGTGAATCACAAGATCTTTCACTGAAGGCCTCCTTCAGGTCCCAATATTCCTTGGGAATCTTCTCCTCGCCGGGGATGAATTCAGGAGAAGGGAGAGCCAATAAGGGGGCAGCGGGTTCAGTTACAGGGGCTAACTCAATGGGTGGAACATGATTGTCCTCTGAAGGTAGAGAGGTATGTTCAGGTAATAACAAAGGTATTCGCACCCATCCCTCTTTCCAATTAATCAGAGGATTCCATTTACGAAGCCAATTGACCCCCAAAATGACAGCATTTTCAGAAATGGCGGTCACGATGAACTTGATGGTTTCAGTATGAGCTGTGCCAATAGAGACACGAAGTGGTTCGGTGATAAAAGATGTCGGGGTTCCCCCTGCTACAGAACCATCCATTTGGCAAAAAGCTATGGGAGTTTTCAAGTTTTTTAGATGAAAACCCATGGAATAGACCAAATCTTGGCTTATGAGACAGCGTGAGCAACCAGAATCAATGAGGGCTTGCACATCGCAAGTACGACCAGTAGATGGAGCCAAAAGCTTTAAATTAATATAA
Source organism: Rhabdophis nuchalis (assembly GCA_039707465.1). Lineage (NCBI taxonomy): Eukaryota > Metazoa > Chordata > Lepidosauria > Squamata > Natricidae > Rhabdophis > Rhabdophis nuchalis. Next base: position 3,613,855 of record CM077649.1, read on the forward strand.
AGGGGCCCGGAGCGGTGACTCACCAAATTGTCGTCAGAAGAATTAGAAGACGCCTCCCAGTCGTCAGGGTGGGTGTTGGGCTGGTCAGTGGAGAGGTCCAAAGGCTCCACCCCACTCATCGCAGGTCTACTGCGCACGTTCGGAGTTTTTGGAGGCTTTCTTTCGGAAGAGGAATGTGGGCGTGGAGGTTGTCTTGATCTGCATTTGTCTGCCCAATGCCCCTCCTTTCCACAACGATAACAAGTGCCCGTGCGAGGCTGAGTTGATTTCCGCCCCCCCCCTCTGCATGTGGGAATCTTTTTCTGGGGATCGAGGCTTGAGGCTTTCCCTTTGCGGTTTCTTTTCAAGACGGACTGGATCTTGTAAGTGGGCTTGGTCCAGTTCCACATCCCCAGCGAGGTCTATCCAATCATCTAAGGTTTCGGGACGGAACCTGTTCACGCACGTTTGATAAATGTCCTTATCAAGCCCCTCAGTATAGAGATCCATCAAAGCCCGGTCACTATAACCGGTCATAAACACGGATAACTCCTGAAAAATCTGCGTGTATTCCTGGACCGACATACTCCCCTGGTGTAAGTTTTTCATTCTCATTTTAGCTTTCCTTTCAACACGGGGGTCTTCAAAATGCCTTCTAAGAGCATTCATAAAATGATCGAAATCCCGCAACATGGGTGAGCGGCGATTATGCAAGGAGACCAGCCATTTGGAAGCTTTATCCTCCAGAGCCATTGAGACAATTCTAATTTTGATTTCATCCTCGAAATCAGCTGCGTAAAACTGCACAAAATTATCGACGTGAATTAGAAAAAATGCTAAGTTGTCGGCGCTACCGTCGAATTTAACACCCAGGGGAGGGAGCTTTGCAAGCCGACGGGGGGAGGCGGGGCGGGCTTCTCTCTGCAATTCCCTGCTGGCTCGGGGAGGGGGGGATGGTGTTGAGCTTCTGCTTTCTTTGGCAGCTGCAGAAGGCGTTTCTTTTAACTGTCTGCGTTCCTGCTGATGCCCCCTCCCCCAGAGTTTATCCAAGGCCTCCCGCTTCTCGCCTGCCTGGCGAAGCAATTCTTGGGCCATCTCTTTTAATTCCCTTTCTTCTCTTAAAAGATCCGGAATGAATGTCTTGGGGGAAGGGCGACGTCTGGTGACGTTAGCTCCGGGGCCTAGGCCTCCAGTCATTCCCACCCCTTCAGACCAGCGTTGAGGTTTGGCTGAATCTTCGGCTGGCACATTTAGATCTAGGCCGGCTAGACAATCCAACACTGACCTCGTATCTTCAGTTGGAACAGGAAAGTTTGATGCCTCTGCTCCCATTTCAGTTTCAGGCAGAACCTCCACCAGCGGAAGCTCTTCTTTTGCGGGGTCCGACATCAGGTGTGGTTTATTAAAGACTTCCTGCTTAAATGTCAGGATCTGTTTCTTCGAGTACTCAAGAAAGACCACACTTAGACATTGTTTGAAATGAATAAGGCTACTTTTACTAAGTAACGAAAGTGAACAGACCAGGTAAAGCAGGAAGTGAATAGTTTAGCCGTGAACATTGAGTATTAAAGCTTAAGCCCATCCCAAACCCTAACCCCCCCCTAGCATTGTCCAATATACTTTCTTCTCCGACATCAGGTGGGCAGGTCATCACCAGCATGGAATGTGAGACCGTTAGTTGAGAGATAACACCAACCGGCAACATCTTCCACCAATCATCCACCAGCAGAACAATTGAATCCCAGCACCCGACCCTCCCCGTTTCCATGGCAGCTAAGCAGTGCAAGCGAAGGCTGACACTAACATTAATACCCAAGAAGATACTAGAAAAGATAATAAAAAACCAGATCTGCCAACATCTAAAACCAAGTAAAGTAATAATTAGCAGTTAGCATGTCTTTGTTAAAAACAGATCATGCCAAAGAAATGTTATTTCATTTTTCAATATAGTGACTAAATTCGTAGACCAATGAAATACTGTAGACATAATATACTTGTTAGATTTCCTAAAAATGTCCTAATTTATTCATAAGTAATGAATCAAGTTTTCAATACAAAACCTGTCATTTATTAGTAGCACCATTAGGCAAGATCTGTTGGCAGTCAAGCCTATGCTTTGTTTGATTTATCTCTGAACTTTACCCCTGTTCCTTCCTTCCCCCAGCCTGTCTCATAAATCACATTACCCTATAAAATGCACTCCTCCCAAGCTGGCTGCAGTAATCTGAGATCTGTCTCCAGACGACAGTATACGTGGAATGCACTCCCCCTCATTCTGTCCCCATGACAACACTGAGAGTTGACAATCGGCTCCCCTCACTTTCCAAAAGCAACCTGTGTGAAGCAAAAACAATTTGAGTACAAGTATAGGATTCAAGGCTACATCCTCCCCCCTGGCTTGTTTGAATTTTTTTTTCATGGAATCTTTCTATAAGATGATCAGCCTGTGTCAGCCTCTGCTTTTGCTCACTTCGGCTGTCATATTGTAACAGGTGTGTGTGTGTGTTGCTAGGTTACGAGTGTGCAGGAGAGAGGGATGTGGCCACAGCCTGTTATCACCTCAGCTAACGGTCTGCATTCCATTCTGATGATGACCCTGGGCAGGACTTACACCTGATGTCGTGAACGACTGTGCATTGGACAATATGCTGGGGTCAAGAGGCGAAGGTTGGGGTTATGCTTTGATACGTGTGTTGCGCGCCTAAATGTTTCATTCCTTGCTTGACTTTCGCTGCAGTTTTGTCATATTCAGTAAAAGTAGCCTTAAACTTTCCAAATGAGTTTAAGTGTGTTCTTTCTTGATTTATGATGGAAGCAGGTCTGACAGCCTGGATATTTCTACTCTTTACCCAAGATGCCTCTGACAAGGGTCGCCCTTTCACTTGATTAAGTAGTGGAGTTGTCTCTTGTACCACCTCAAATCAAGGATTCGTTGCACCTCATAATGGGTTTGGTCTATGACCACAGGGCCTGGGGGTCTCAGAGTGGATCAAACCACAGGTTTTAGGAGGCTACTATGGAATACTGGATGTATCTTCCCTAGCAGTTGGGGCAGTTTCAATTGCACTGTGACTGGGTTGATGATCTTTACTATGGGGAATGGTCCCACAAACTTTAGCCCCAGTTTCTTGCTAGGGAGTTTTAACCTCAAATATTTTGTGGAGAGGTAAATCTTTTCTCCCACCAAGAATGGTCATGGTGGAGCTTGGTGTTTATCTGCCTGTTTTTGTAGGTTTGTGCTGCTTTAGCCAGCGCTTTTTTGACATTCTCCCAGGTTTCTTTTAGCATTGGCATCCAATCAGTCAAGCTGACTGAGGAGGGAGGGTCCCTTGGATACTCAGGCATTGGGACAAAGTCCATGCCACTCACTACTTTGAACAATGTTAGTCCTGTGCTATTGTGAACAGCATCATTGTATGCAACCTCAGCAAAAGACAGATGGTCTGCCTAATTGAACTGCTGATAGTTCACGTAGCACCTCAGGTAGTGCTCTATCATGGCATTCAGTCTGTCTGCTGCCCTATTAGTGCTCGGATGAAAAGTTGAACTAAGACCCTGAGATGACCCAATGGATCACAGGAACTCCCTCCAGACATTAGCTGTAAAATGGACCCCTCTATCTGAGATAATTCTTTGAGGTACTCCATGCAGGCAGTTGATGTGCTTCATGAACAGTTTGGCCAGCTCGTGAGCTGAGAGTAGTCTGCTGCAGGGTATGAATTGTGCCTATTTGGAGAACCTGACTATTACAGTCCAAATCACCGTGTTTCCCCCACTTCTCAGCAACTCTACTATAAAGTCCATTGCAATCTCCTCCCATTGGCTCTGCTATTGGTTGCAGAAGTCCAGAGGTTTTTCCTGGTTGTCTCTTCATTGTGGTGCAGATGGTGCAACTTTTCACATCTGTCCACATCTTTCTTTATGCCAGCCCACCAGAACTGCCTCCAGGCTAAGTGTAAAGTCTTTAGGAATCCAAAGTGGCCTACTGGTTTGGTGTCATGGCCCCTCTGGAGAATTAGGGTGTGTAGGGATTCTGGGACATAGAGGTTCATCCCTTTCCATGTGAAGTCATCTCTTTTTGTCAAGATGTGTTGGTTGTTTCGGAACCAGGGGTCTGCTAGCAATTCGGTTTTGAGTCTCATGGTTAGCTGGTTGGTCTTACCAGTCATGGCATTGTTGTCTGGTGGTCACTTGGGCAGCTATTTGGGTAGAGGGAATGATGGCATCCACCACCTGATCCCCTTTGCATTTGTATTGGGGCATGCAGGAGAGAGCGTCATCTAGAAGGTTCCTTCCCCCTGGAATGTGCTTTAGTACGAAGTCAAAATGGTTGAAGTATTGAGCCCATCAGACTTCTTTGGGTGATAATTTCTGTGGGGGCCTGAGAGTCTCTAGATTTTTGTGGTCAGTCCAGACTTCAAATGGTTTCTGGCCCCCTTCCAACAGGTGTCACCAGGTTAGTGGTGCCCATCTCACCATGAAAGCCTCCTTTTCCCATGTGGCCCATCATCTCTGTGTTTGTGAGCTTGCAGAAAGTGTAGGTGCAGGGTTGTAAGTTTCCTTGGTTATTTCTTTGGAGTAGCACCACTCCCACTGCCATGTCGCTGGCATCTGCTTGGATCACGAAAGTTTGCTTAGGGTCAGGATGCTTCAGCACCGGTTCCTTTCCAAACATTTCTTTTAGTGTTTCAAATGCTATTTGGCAGGTTAGGTCCCACTGTAGAAGCTGTCCCAGGTGAGGTTTTGTTCCTGGGCTCCCTGTCATTAAGAGGTCTGTCATGGGTTTGACAATCTTTGCAAAGGAGGGGATGAATTGTCTATAGAAGTTCACGAACCCTAAAAAGCTTTGTAGCTGTCTGCGGATGCAAGGGGTTGCCAACCTAGGACGGCTTGTACTTTGGCTGGGTCCATCTCTATTCCCTCATTTAATACTCGGTAGCCTAGGTAGTCTAGTCGCTCACGTTGGAATTCACATTTTGATAGCTTGACATACAGGTTGGCTGCCAGAAGTTTTTCCAGTACTTGGCAGACCAGGGGTATGTGGTCATTGATGGTCTCGGCCTAGATAAGGATGTCATCTAGGTAGACCAGGACCTCTTGTAGAGGTGCTCATGCAGCACCTCGTTTATTTTCTTGTATAACAATTTTTATTGATTTTACATTTTTATAATAGGAAAGGAGTATGTAGGGTATTTAACAAATATTTTAGAGCTTCCATGTCAGGTTTGGTAACCTCCTCCGAGACTTCGTATAAAATAATTTCAATAAAAGGTGGAAAGAAATACATACATTTCATATCATAAATTCCATGCATTTAATCATTTGTTCGTGTTAACATCCATGTAGGAGTTACAATACAAATAAAAAAATCATTTTTGTGATCGTAGCCTCTTTGCTATTGTTTCTTCTTCTTCCTTACTGTCAATGGGCGGAGGCATGGCCCCTCCCGTTCCCACATCTTTGTCCTCCAGGGTTGAGGTGTGTTTTTTAAGAAAGGCCTCTGCCTCTTCTACTGTTTTAATTCTAGCTCTGCCTCCCTCCCAGAACACCAACATTCCCTCTGGCATTAACCATTTGAACCACACCCCTTTTTTATATAATTTTTTTGATAAGGAATATTTCCTTCTTATTTCTCGAATTTTTTAAGGATCTGTTTCAATATGGCAATCTCTTTTTGTTGATATATCAAAGGTCCTCCCCTCTGCGCTCTCAGAATCTCATCCCTTGTTGACCTTTTTACAAATTTAATATGAATCTCTCTGGGTACATTATTTATTCTGGCATATGCTGAATTGATTCTATAAATCAGGTCTATATCCCCCCAAATATGTTCTTTATTCTTTTTAGTATATTCTGCTAAAATCATGCTCATTAAATCTTTTAAATTCTCAGAGTCTGACTCTGGGACGTTTTGAAACCTTAAAAAAAAAGACATTTTTTCAAAATCGATTCTTGACATATGACCAGTAATATCTGTAATATCTTTCTGAAATTCCTTCATCTCTTCCCTCATCTCAACTGCCCCTCCCTCCAACCCATCAATTTTTTGTTTATTTTCTGTTATAGCTCTTTGTGCCTCCAGTAATTCCAATTTTGTGCTTATATTATCTTTCCGGATCTCTCTTATTTCCTTCATTATGCTTTGCAGCATCTCCTCTATTGTTGGTGGAGTGTCCTCTCCTGATGTTTCTTTCTGGAGCATTGTAGAAATTTTTGCCTGCTGTAGGGATGGACTGGCCTTTGTAGAAGGTGAAACGGAGAGTGATTTCCCCATCGGAGGCTTTTTTGCTGCCATTGTTAAAGTTTTAAGTTCTTATGACAAAAGATGGCATTGAAGGGCAGACAGTCAGTGAAGTCCAAGAGAAGGAAAAGTCTATATCAAAGTTCAAAATTTTGTACTGTTTAAAATCCAGAGAAACAATTGTATCATCCAATCCATCTAAAAAAAAAGTAAAAAGGCTCGCAATGGGAGAAATACCGAGAGCCGCTTGGGTGGCTTTGATCTTGTAAAGGTGAAGAAATGTTCTCAAGTCAAAGAATGTTTACTGCTGGGAACAAAGAAGCACCATTTTTCCGCCCCGTTAGCAGCAGTGAAGAATCAGCGAAAGTTTCATTTTAACTGTAGCGAGGCTCGGATACAAAGTTTATTTAGCAACTCCATATATGGCAATACATTTCCCTTTCTTTATGTTAATTTGGATGTTTCACTTTCTCCTTCTCCCCGATCCTGGGGAGCATTTTAAAATGCTGCTTAATTCTGAGGGGGGGTTTCTGGCAACTCCCCCCTCTATTCTTCTTTTCAAAGAGTTGAGTGCATTAAAGTCAATAACTCACAATCCACGCAGCTGTCCAGAGTCTCGGTGCGGTCCTCCAACTCCGGCGTTTCAGCCCATTCTCCAAACAGCACCTCGTTTATTAACTGCATGAATACTGCTGGGGCTCCCTGTAGTCCAAAAGGCATCACTTTGAATTGGAAGCTCCCTAGGGGGCAGTTGAATGCTGTTTCCCACTCCTCTCCTTCCCTGATCTGTACTCAGTAGTATGCTTCTCTGAAGTCTAGTTTGGTAAAGACTTTTTCCTTGGCCAGGTGACATAGGATGTCCTTCATGAGGGGGAGGGGGTATAGGTTGTGTATGCGCACAGCACTGATTCCTCTAAAGTCCATACACAGTCTCATAGTTCCGTCTTTTTTTCTTTGAAGAGGACTGATGCCGCAACCTGTGGCTTGACTGGCTCAATGAACCTCAGTGCTAGGTTTTTGTCTATGTATTTGCGCATTTCTTTCATTTTCCAGGGCGTCATGGTGTACAGTTTGGGTTTGGGTAGTTTTGCCCTGACCCAGAGGGTTCAGGATCTGACCCAGGAGGTTCAGGATCTCAGCCTGGGCCTTCAGCTGATGTTGTGTAACGCCAGGTCCATGGTTAATAAAGCCCCCCTCATTCACGATCTGGTTTTGGAGGGGGGGTGGACCTGGCGGGTATTACGGAGACCTGGTTGGGCCAAGAGGGGGGTGCCCCTCATTGAAATGTGCCCACCGGGTGACAGTGCATTTCATCAGCCATGAGCCCAGGGTCGGGGTGGGGGGGTGGCGGTTGTCATAAAGGAGGGTCTGGACCCAAGGGAGACCACTATGTTGCAGACAGCTGGCTGTGAGTCTCTATGTGTGAGGTGGGGCCATGGGAGGCAGTTGGGCTTGCTGATTGCGTACCTGGCTCCCTGCTACATATCAGCAGCCCTACCTGAGCTTCTCAATGTGATAGCCGAGATGGCGGTTGATACCCCCAGGCTCCTAGTCATGGGGGATTTCAACCTGCCATCGATAGGCGAGGCATCTGAGATGGCACGGGAGTTCATGGCTTCCATGACGGCCATGGACCTGACCCAGTTAGTTCATGACCCCACCCACACTGGAGGACACACGCTGGACTTAGTTTTTGTCTCTGGCCAGTGGTTGAGTTATCTGGGTTTAGGGGAAATAGCCATTGAACCCCTGTCATGGTCAGATCACTCTCTCCTTCAGCTGGGCTTTCCAACCGCTGCATCCCACCGCGGGAAGGCGGAACTGGAAGCGGTGAGATGGTTCCGCCCCAGGCACCTGATGGACCCTGAGAGGTTCCAGATGGAGCTTGGGCCAATACCTGAGACCCTGACCCGCAACTCGACTGAGGACCTAGTGGCCGCTTGGAATAGTGCGGCCATGGGGGCCCTGGACCAGGTCGTGCCTTTGCGGCCTCTCACCCGGTGCCGAACCACCTTGGCTCCTTGGTTTTCCGAGGAGCTGAGGGTGACGAAACGTTGGAAGAGCTGCCTAGAGAGGGGTTGGAGGGCCACCCGCTCCGAGTCTGACCGGACACTGGTAAGGTCACATTTGAAGACCTACCTAGTGGCGATGAGTGCGGCGAAGCGTAATTATTTCTCCACTCTCATCACATCTACAGATAACCGGCCTGCCACCCTGTTTAGGGTGACCCGCTCCCTCCTTCACCAGAGGGCGCGGGATGCCCCCTTACAGGGTCGTGCTGAGGAATTTGGGTGTTATCTGCATGATAAAATCGATCAGATCCGGGACAGCTTGGCCTCCGATTGGACTAGTTCAGGTGGTTCTGATGGAGGCAGGCCTTGAGAATGCTATCTGGGAAGAGTTCGATCCTGTGACTCCTGAGGACATGGACAGGATGCTGGGGCGGCTGAACGCCACCACATGTTTATTGGACCCGTGTCCCTCCTGGTTAGTACTGGCCTCCTGGGAGGTTAGACGAGGCTGGCTCCAGGGAATTGTCAATGCATCTTAGAGTGAGGGGTTTCTGCCGGCCACCTTGAAAGAGGCGGTGGTGAAGCCCCTCCTCAAGAAGCCTTCCCTGGACCTGGCTGTGTTGGCCAACTATCCTGTCTCCAACCTTCGATTTCTTGCGAAGGTTGTTGCAAGTGTGGTGGCGCGGCAGCTCCCTCAGCACCTGGAGGAAACTGTCTATCTGGACAGTTCGGACTGACTATCTGTCTATCTGGACTGACTCGCGCCAGTCCGGCCCCATCCTGGGTACAGCAAAGATACGGCATTGGTCGCACTGGTGGATGATCTCTGGGCAGCCCCTGCCCTCTGGAATGACCTACCCCCTGACCTACGGACGATCACCGACCTACGCCTTTTCCGTCGGGCCTTGAAGACCTATTTGTTTCATGCAGCCAGCCTGGCATAGTTTTTAATTTGTTTTAGCAGGGGTTTTAATAGGGGTTTTAGGACAGGCCAACTATTTAATGTATTTTTAATGTATTTTATGTTTTATATTATCGATTTTACCTGCCTGTACACCGCCCTGAGTCCCAGTAGGGAGAAGGTGTGGTATATAAATTTAATAAATTCTAATTCTAATAACATCAACCCACAAAGCAGGAGTTCTCAAGTTTTCCCATTTTGACTTGGGTTGCAAAAATACAATTGGAGAGGAAAAAAGTAAACAAAGTGGATCATAAAGCAGCTATTCTTTCAGTCGCAGGAGCCATATATGGAGGAAATCTTAGCAGAGCACCAGGGGTGAGATCAATCAATTCTTAGTAGGCATGCCCTGTTTTCTAACAAATTTGTATTTTGCTGAGCCAGGGAGATGAGGTCATTGCCCAAAATCTCCTTGGTGAGTTATTCCAGGCTGGAGGTGGGGGTGCTCCCAAGGAATGTAATTCTATCACTTGGATACATCTAAACCACAACAGCAGCACGAAGCAGGTGAAGGGAGGCTTCCCAACCTTAAGGACCATGTGACCCTAACCCTAACCCACTGATTTACAAAAGGCAGCCTATTACTCCATGTGCTTGGTTGGAAGCACAGATATAAATAATCATGCAAGGCTAGCAGTAATTTTGTGTTATGCTGTTGGTGACATCATGAGAGAAGAGCTAGTAAAACGTATGCCTTTGTCTGAAAGAACAGAAGGGATAGATATCTACAAGGCTGTGATGGAAGCTTTTTTGTCACAAGACATAAGACCAGAAAAAGTGGTTTCAATTACTAGTGATGGGGCACCTTCTATGGTGGGGGCAACAACTGGTTTCATACAGTTCTTTGTTAAAGAAACAAAACATCAGGTCATTCACACTGTCCCGGTGTCTGGAGGCCGTACGGGTCTGGATGGGTAGTAACAAACTCAAGCTCAACCCGTCCAAGACCGAGTGGCTGTGGTTTCCGGCACCCCGGTTTAGCCAGATAAATCCAACACTGGCCATTGGGGGCGAACATCTTGCCCCCGTGGAGAGGGCGCGCAACTTGGGCGTCCTTCTGGATTCCCGGCCGTCCATGGAGGACCATGTGGCGGCCGTGGCCAGGGGGGTGTTCTATCAGGTTCGCCTGATACGCCAGTTGCGCCCCTTACTAGACCGGGGGGCCCTTCGCACAGTCACTCAAGCGCTCGTGACATCTCGGCTGGATTACTGTAACGCTCTCTACATGGGGCTCCCCTTGAGGTGCACTCGAAAGCTGCAGTTAGTGCAGAATGCGGCCGCGCGGGTGGTTATGGGTGCCTCAAGGCAAGCCCACGTAACACCTCTCCTGCGCGAGCTGCACTGGCTGCCTGTGGCCTTTCGAGTGCGCTTCAAGGTGTTGACCACCATCTTTAAATCGCTCCATGGCTCGGGGCCTAGCTATATACAAGACCGCCTCCTGCCCCATACATCCCTTCGTCCGGTCCGCTCCCACAGAGCGGGCCTACTCCGGGTGCCGTCGGCCGGGCAATGCCGGCTGGCGACACCCAGGGGAAGAGCCTTCTCTGTGGCGGGCCCGGCCCTCTGGAACGACCTACCCCCCGACCTTCGCACTACCTCGGACCTCCGCCTCTTCCGCCAACGTCTTAAGACGTACTTATTCCAACAAGCCGGCCTAGGATAGCCCCCCGCGTCTGACTTTTAAATATAAATTATAATTTGGTTACGGTTTTAATAACGGGTTTTAGCACGGGTGAATTAATTTAATATATTTTTAATTGATGTATATTGTATTTATGGTTTTATATAATGCCTGTGCACGGCCCTGGGTCCTAACAAGGAGAAGGGCGGGGTATAAATTTAATAAAATAAATAAAATAAAATTCAGTTCCATTGTATTATACATCAAAAAGCTCTTTGTGCCAGGGAAAGCAGCAAAAAAATTGACAATGTCCTTAAAGGTGTCACAAAAATGGTGAACTGCATTGTGGCTTGTGTTCAACAATTTCAAAGCACTTCTTGAGGAGGTTCAGACATAGTATAATTGTTTATTTATGTACAATCATATCCAGTGGCTGAGCAGAGAACAAGTACTGGAGAGATTTGTAGCCTGCTTGGAGGAAATTAGGCAATTTATGAATGAAAAAGGGCAGGAATATCCATAGCTTACTGATATGACTTCGCTTACCAACCTCATGTTTTTTTTAAATAGATTTTACACGAGACTTCAATATACTGAACAAACAACTACAAGGTGTAGGGAAAACAGCAGAAAGGATGTTTTGTAATATCAAAACATTTGAGAGAAAACTGCAGGTTTTTGAAAGAGACATTGAAGGTGGGCAGCTGAAATGTTTTCAAAAACTAAAAATGCATTTAGAAAATTCTACAACGTTTGCAGACAATCTGTCAGCCTTCGCTATCTGCTTTGCTGCCATGGAAACGGGGAGGGTGGGGTGCTGGGATTCAAATGTTGTGCTGGTGGAAAACGGTGATGGACGGTGTTATCTCTTCGGCTAACGGTCTCACATTCCAGGCTGGTGATGACCTGCCCACCTGATGTCGGAGATGAATGCATATTGGACACTGCTTTGGGGGGAGTTGGGTATTGGGTTGGGCTTAAAGGTTAATACGCTATGTTGGCGCCTAAAGTATTCACTCTCTGCTTCAAATGATCTGTTCACTTACGATCCTTAGTAAAAGTAACTTTATTCATTTTCAAACAATGTCTAAGTGTGGTCTTTCCTAAGAAATCGAAGAAACAGGTCCTGACATTAAGCAGAGAGTCACAAATAAATCCTACACCATGTCGGACCCCACGAAACAAGAAATTCCCTTGGTGGAAGTCCGGCCCGAAACGGAACTGGGAGCTCAAGCACCAACAGAAGATACGAGGTCAGTGTTGGAATGTTTAGCCGGCCTAGATTTAAGCCAGCCAGCCGAAGATTCTTCCAAATCTCGCCGCTGGTCAGAGGGCGTGGGAATGACTGGAAGCAAAGCCTCAGGAGTTACTGTAACCAGGCGTCGCCTTTCCCCCAAGCAACTCATACCTGAACTCTTAAAAGAGGAAAGGGAATTTAAGGAATGGGGCCAGCATTACCTTCAACAGGCAGCTGAGAAGCGGGCGGCCCTGGATGAACTTTTGGGGAGGGAACAACAGCAGGAAAGCAAACAGTTAAATATGCAGGGAGCTGCAGCTGTTAAGGATATCAGAGATTCACCATCCCCCCCTGCCCGAGCCAGCAGAGGTATGCAGAGAGATGCCCGCCCAGCCTCTCCCCGCCGGCTTGCAAAGCTTCCTCCCCTGGGTGTGAAATTCGACGGCAGTGCCGAGGGCCTGGCATTTTTTCTGATTCACGTCGATAATTTTGTACAATTTTATGCAGCTGATCTTGAAGATGAATTCAAAATTAGAATTGTCTCTATGGCCTTGGAAAAAAATGCTTCCCAATGGTTGGTCTCACTGCATAATAGCCATTCACCCGTGTTGCGTGACTTTGAGCGTTTCATGACTGCCCTGAGAAGGCGCTTTGAGGACCCCCGTGTTGAAAGGAAAGCTAAGATGAGAATGAGAAATTTACGCCAGGGGGATAATTCAGTTCAGGAATACACGCAGAACTTTAAGGAACTGGCCGTGTTCATGACCGGTTACAGTGACCGGGCATTAATGGACCTCTATACTGAGGGTCTTGATAAGAACATTTATCAAACGTGCATGAATAGATTTCGCCCCGAAACCTTAGAAGAATGGATAGATCTCGCGGGTGACGTTGAGCTGGATCAAGCCCAATTACAAGATTCAGTCCGTCATGAGCGGAAACTGCAAAGAGAGAGTCCCAGACCTCATTCCCCTGAAAAGTTTTCACCCATCCAGAAAAGTGGGGGGCCCCGAAGACCTACTCAACCGCGCTCGACTGTTTGTTATCGATGTGGAAAGGAGGGGCATTGGGCTAACAAATGCAGATCAAGTCGTTCTTCACGCCCACATTCTTCTCCGGAGAGGGAAGGAGGGAGGGACAGAAGACCTCCGAAACCTCTGAGCGTGCGCAGTAAACCCGCGATGAGTGGGGCGGAGCCACTGGACCTCTCGTCTGCCCAGCCCAATGCCTGCCCGGATGACTGGGAGGAGTCGGATGACGACAACTTGGTGAGTCATCGTTCCGGCCCCCTTTATATTAATTTAAAGCTTTTGGCTCCATCTACTGGCCGCACTTGCAATGTGCAGGCTCTAATTGATTCTGGTTGCTCACGGTGCCTTATAAATCAAGATGTTGTGTATTCTATGGGTTTCCATCTAAAAAATCTAAAAACTCCCATAGCGTTTTGCCAAATGGATGGTTCTGTAGCTGGGGGAGCCCCTGCCTCTCTCATTACTGAACCTATTCGTGTCTCCATTGGGCAGGCCCATACAGAAACCATAAATTTCATTGTAACGACCATTTCTGAAAATGCTGTCATTCTGGGTGTTAATTGGCTTCGTAAATGGAACCCCCTCATTAACTGGAAAGAGGGTTGGGTTCGAATTCCTTTGATAGTGCCTGATCACACCTCCCTGCCTTCGGAGGACGAGCATATTTCGCCCATTGACCTGGCCCCTGTTTCGGAACCAGCTGCTCAATCACTGGCATTTCCTTCTCCTGAGGTCATCCCTGGAGAAGAAAGAATTCCCAAAGAATATTGGGACCTCAAGGAAGCTTTCAGTGAAAAATCTTGTGATTCCCTCCCCCCTCATAGGGCCACTGATTGTTCAATTGATTTCCTCCCGGGAGTGCAGTTGCCAAAACCCCGCATTTATTCCATGACGCAGCGTGAAATGAATGAACTACGGAACTTCATTGACAAAAATCTTCAAAGGGGTTTTATTGAACCAGCTAGGCCACGTGTAGCGGCACCTGTTATGTTTCGAGAAAAGAAAGATGGCACTCTCAGATTAGTACAAAACTATTCTTATCTGAACACCATTTGCGAACATAATGTCTACCCACTCCCACTTATGAAAGACATGTTGGCTCACCTGGCTACTGGGAAGATTTTTACTAAGCTGGACTTGCGCGAGGCCTATTATAGAGTTAGAATCAAGGAAGGGGACGAATGGAAAACTGCTTTTAACTGCCCACTTGGATGTTTTCAATTTAAGGTTCTCCCCTTTGGTTTGCAAGGTGCCCCCTCAGTGTTTATGCAATTGATAAACGAAGTCCTCCACGAACACCTTTATAAAGGCGTTTTAGTCTACATTGATGACATCATCGTATATTCGCAGACACGTGATGAACATGTTAAGCTTGTGCGTTCCGTCCTTCGGAAACTTCGCTCCGCCGAGCTATACGCCAAATTATCCAAATGCGAGTTTCACCAGGATAAAATTGACTATTTAGGTTATCGCATCTCTTCTGAAGGAATTGAAATGGATCCTGCAAAGGTTAAGGCGGTAACAGATTGGGCCCCGCCCCGTACTCGTAAACAGCTCCAAAGTTTTTTGGGCTTTGCAAACTTTTACCGCCAGTTTATTCCATCATTCGCTAGTATTGCTTTGCCTATAACAAATCTTCTCAAAACGAATGGCGAGGGGAAACCTCGACCAGGAACGCCCCTTAAATGGACCATGGAATGCCAAGCCGCTTTCGAGAAACTTAAGCGTTTATTTGCGGCTGAGCCGGTTCTCAAACACCCCGATGTCACGTCCCCTTTTTTGATTCAAGCAGATGCGAGTGATGTCGCCGTGGGGGCTGTCCTGTTGCAACTCAACAACCATGGCCAATTACAACCGTGTGCCTACACCTCTCGGAAACTCACCACGACCGAACGTGGATGGGCCATTTGGGAGAAGGAGGCTTTTGCTGTTCGTTGGGCCCTCATGACTTGGCGTCATTTTCTTGAAGGTGCTCCCCACCCATTCGAGGTCTGGACCGACCATAAGAACCTGGAAGCTCTCACCTCTTCGCGTAAACTATCGCCAAGACAGTTGCGCTGGGCGCATTATTTCCATCGGTTCAACTTCCATCTTAAATTTATTCCCGGAGGAAAAAATTTCATGGCTGATGCCCTCTCCAGATTACCACAATATGATGCTTCTAAACTTACCGTTGTACAACCCCTCATGCCTCTTACTTTACCGGCTTCTCCGGTTGCTGCTCGAACTCGTTCTACTGTTCAAACTACCCCTCCGGGTGAGCTGATTGCTCGGATTAAGACTGAACTGCTTACTGATGAGTGGTATTCCGCCCACTCTGCTGATTGCACCATTAGAGACGATCTTCCTTGGATTGGTTCCAAAATCTATGTCCCTGCGACCATACGGCCTTTTGTACTCCAACGCGCTCACGATTCACGTTTGGCAGGTCATTTTGGTTTCGTTAAAACTGTACACCTTGTCAAACATCAATTCTGGTGGCCGTCTCTTAAAAAGGATGTTGAATCTTATATTGCCAGTTGCCCTGTTTGTGCTGCTTCGAAACGTTCCCCTGGAAAGCCACAAGGCCTTCTCCAGTCTGTGGCGATGCCGGAATCACCTTGGAAAGAAATTTCGATGGACTTTATTGTGGATCTCCCACCCAGCCAGGGCTATACCGTTATTTGGGTGGTTACAGATCTTTTCTCCAAACAAGTACATTTTGTGCCTTGTTCCAAAATTCCATCCTCCAAATCTTTGGCTAAGTTGTTTGTCACTCATATCTACCGTTTTCATGGTGTTCCCCAACGCATTATCTCTGACAGGGGCACTCAATTTACGTCTGTCTTTTGGAAGGAATTCTTGAAACTGATTGGCTCCGCCCAAGGCTTAAGCTCCGCCTACCACCCCCAGACGAACGGATCTTGTGAGAGGGTTAATTCTGTTTTGGAACAATATCTACGCTGCTTCATTAATTTTCAGCAGGACGATTGGGCTGATCTCCTGGTGCATGCGGAAGTGGCTTATAATAATTCAGTTCACTCTAGTACGAATATGACCCCTTTCAGTATCGTCTATGGACAAGATTTTGTTCCCATTCCTGAATTACCGCATGCCTCACCTACTGTTCCTTCTTTGGCCGATTGGTCTTCTAGACTGTCTCCTGTTTGGCCTATCATACGTAAAACCTTGAACGATGCCCATCAATCACATAAAATGTATGCTGATAAGAAGAGGTCAGCTCCCCCGACCTACAAAGTTGGTGATAGGGTATATGTCTCTACTAAACATTTGGATAGCCCGCAGAAATGTAAGAAACTGGGACCCAGATTTGTCGGTCCATTTACTATCACTAAAATCATCAGCTCTGTCTCCGTCCGCTTGGATCTCCCTAAAACTTACCGTCGACTGTATCCGGTGTTCCATGTTCATCTGTTGAAACCTGAACGCACTTCGCATCTTCGCAAGCCGTTTCCTGATGCTCCTACCCCTACCATGGTGGACGGTCACCAACATTATGAAGTTCGAGACATTTTGGACTCCAGAATCCATAGAAATAAGACTCAGTTTTTGGTCAGCTGGAAAGATTTTCCCCCTTCACATAATGAATGGGTTGATAAGGACCATCTCAAAGCACCTAAACTACTACGGCAATTTTATGCCAAGTATCCTCACAAGCCTTGACCCTTTCCCTCTTTTCTCTCTCTTGTTTTGTCCTCCTTGTCTGTTTTTCAGGTCTAACATCTCCCTTTCAGCGGATATCCGAGCTTTCTCGCTGTTCCTGGAGGAGGTCCGGATGTCAGCCTTCGCTATCTGCTTTGCTGCCATGGAAACGGGGAGGGTGGGGTGCTGGGATTCAAATGTTGTGCTGGTGGAAAACGGTGATGGACGGTGTTATCTCTTCGGCTAACGGTCTCACATTCCAGGCTGGTGATGACCTGCCCACCTGATGTCGGAGATGAATGCATATTGGACACTGCTTTGGGGGGAGTTGGGTATTGGGTTGGGCTTAAAGGTTAATACGCTATGTTGGCGCCTAAAGTATTCACTCTCTGCTTCAAATGATCTGTTCATTTACGATCCTTAGTAAAAGTAACTTTATTCATTTTCAAACAATGTCTAAGTGTGGTCTTTCCTAAGAAATCGAAGAAACAGGTCCTGACACAATCCTACAAGCCATCAGGAAATCTACAAGGAATTTTCTAGTATTGTAGCAGCTGCAAAGGTGAATTTTAGTAACAAATTTGTGCAGTTCTGTAAGATGGTATAGGAAGGGAATTTCACAGAGACAGTGTTGTACTAGGAAGACCATGCCAGAAACCTTAAGAAACAGTATTGTCACAAGAACAGACTAGAAATCCCTAGAATAACAATGCAAGCATTGACTCACCAATATCCGAGCCAGAGAAATAGAAACACTGGACACATTGTAAAAGAACATGCTGAAAATAATTACAAGGGTATCAGGGCAATTAGAAACAGCTGCTGAGTACGAAATAATTCAAAAACAAAAGACCCGGGATGTGCAGGAAGAAGTTACCTTTGAAATAACAAAAGGTCAGAGTGATAACAAAGATTGATTAGCTCAGGGCAAAGATTTAATCATAAAAGAGTTAAGAGGGAAAATACACTAGACATAGATTGACACACCAGAAGACATAGAGCTCATCTATGCCCCATGGAGATTACTTAAGGGCAGAAGAATAACAAATGCAAGGCAGGAATGGAACCACTAGCAAGGGCACACACAAAAAGTAATTGCACAACAGTACAAAGAAAACAAAAGGACTTCAAAGAAGAAAATGCTATAAAAATGTACACATACTGTACATTGGAGTCAGCTCACTCAGGAACACTGGTCCACATCACTGTTGGTCTTGCCTTCCTGAAAGAAAATAAAGAAACCTTGCTTTCAGTGCAGCTTGCTTTGATCTTAAATTCTTTCACCATGCCATTGACGCTCTCCGGAAAGACAGAACCCAGGGAGGAAACTTTATTTCCATCTAACAATAGGGAAGAAAATAGGGAAGAAAATGGTAAGTGAGCATCTGTCTGCCCTGGACGAGTTCAAATCACCAGGACCGGATGGATTACACCCCAGGGTCCTGAAGGAACTGGCAGACGAGATCTCAGAACCACTGAACTATATCTTTCAGAGATCCTGGAGCACCGGGAAACTGCCAGAAGACTGGAAAAGAGCAGATGTGGTTCCCATCTTCAAAAAAGGGAAAAAAACAGATCCAGGAAACTATAGACCCATCAGCCTGACCTCAATACCAGGAAAGATTCTGGAAAAGATAATTAAACAACAAATAAGTGAACACCTAGAAGCAAACAAAGTAATAGCCAAAAGCCAACATGGGTTTGTCAAAAACAGATCATGCCAGACGAATCTAATTGAATTCTTTGACAAAGTGACAAAATCAGTGGACCAGAGGAATGCTGTTGATATAATTTACCTGGACTTCAGTAAGGCATTTGATAAAGTAGACCATAACCTACTATTAGATAAAGTAGAAAATTGTGGGTTAGACAGCAGCACCACCAAATGGATTTGCAACTGGCTGACCAACCGCACTCAACGTGTAGTCCTCAATGGAACTGCATCTACATGGAAGGAAGTATGCAGTGGAGTCCCCCAAGGCTCTGTTTTAGGCCCAGTACTCTTTAACATCTTCATCAACGATTTGGATGAGGGGATAAATGGGGAACTCATCAAATTCGCAGACGACACCAAGTTGGCAGGAATAGCCAACACTCCAGAAGATAGGCTTAAGATACAGAAGGATCTAGACAAACTTGAACATTGGGCACTGTCTAATAAAATGAAATTCAATTGTGAAAAAAGTAAGGTCCTACATATAGGCAAGAAAAACCAAATGCACAAGTACAGTATAGGTGGTACCTTGCTCAATAGTAGCAACTGTGAGAGGGATCTTGGAATCCTAGTGGACAACCATTTAAATATGAGCCAGCAGTGTGCAGCAGCTGCCAAAAAAGCCAACACAGTTCTAGGCTGCATCAACAGAGGGATAGAATCTAGATCACGTGAAGTGTTAATGCCACTGTATAGTGCCTTGGTAAGGCCACACTTGGAATACTGCATACAGTTTTGGTCACCACGATGTAGAAAAGACGTGGAGACTCTGGAAAGAGTGCAGAGAAGAGCAACCAAGATGATTAGAGGACTGGAGACTAAGACATATGAAGAACGGCTGCAGGAGCTGGGTATGTCTAGTTTGATGAAGAGAAGGACCAGGGAAGACATGATAGCAGTGTTCCGATATCTCAGAGGGTGCCACAAAGAAGAGGGAGTCAAACTTTTCTCCAAGGCACCTGGGGGCAGGACAAGAAGCAATGGGTGGAAACTAACCAAGGAGAGAAGCAACTTAGAATTAAGGAGAAATTTCCTGACAGTAAGAACAATTAACCTCTGGAACAGCTTGCCTCCAGCAGTTGTGAATGCCCCAACCCTGGAAGTCTTTAAAAAGATGTTAGACAGCCATTTGTCTGAAATGGTATAAGGTTCCTGCCCATGCAGGGGGTTGGACTAGAAGACCTACAAGGTCTCTTCCAACTCTGCTGTTGTATTATTGTATTGTAACAATGGAGACAAACCTGTGTTTTCTTACTTCTCCAGATAAAGCCAAATTTGAAGAACTTGATCTTTCCTGCTGATCTTTCCTGCTTACCTGGTTAGATTTAGGAAATCTGGAAATGGAGCTATTGGAGTTCAATCTGGAAAAATAAATTCTATGACCTGCATGAAACACTTGAGAAGATAGAAGGGATGACAAGCAATAGCACAGTTAATTCTGAAAATGAAATCCTTAAAGTGTGGAATTCTCTTCCAAATAATTTTAAACAATGAAAGCACTTGGGATTGCTTTCCTTACTTTGTTTGGATCGTTTTATGCTTGTGAGCAGCTGTTTTCAGCTTTGAATTATATCAAATCCGACACCAGAAACAGACTAACAGCTGACGTGAGTCCTGCAAACTTACAAAGTATGAGCTAAGGTTAGATAAATTATCAGCATGCATACAACAGCAAAAATCACATTAATTGTTCAAAAGCATACCAAATTCAAAATTTTACCTTTCAATAAAAAGTTGTTTGTATCGACTTGACTTCCAGTTACCAATGGCGACGGACACATTTTCGGGCATGTCTGATGGTGGTCGGCGGAGCACTTTCCTGCTTTGCCCCAGGAATTGGAGGGCAGAAAGCGGGGGGGGGGAAGCCCTCTTGCCAACATTAGCTGGAATTGCTGAAAATGAAAAAGACGGTGGAAATGTCGGAGACGGAGGATCGAGTCTCCAGATGAGATGGATTGGCAAATGTGAATTGTGAGTTTTGTTTTTACATTCGATCGTATTAAAGAAAGAAGAATAGAGGGGGGAATTTTAACCCTCCCTCGTAAAAGGCGGCAATAGAAAATGCTCTCTACAAGAGAGAAAGAGGACTAAAATGCCAACCGAATAAAATAGCAGTTAAAGAAAAAAATTTCTACTCCCAGAGTTACAGTTGCAACATTGTAGCCGGGTCCCTTTGCAACAAAAAAGAACTTTCACTTTTACTTCTCTTACTGCGGTGAGGCGGGAAAATGGCTTCTCTTTGTTCCCAGCTGGAAAACTTTATCCTGATCACCGGAGCATTCCTCCAGAGTTTTAAGATTGCAGGACAATAAATTTATATTTGAAACCTCTCCCAGAAAGCCCTCGGTGCCTCTCCTGATACGTGGATCCTCCTTTCTCTTTTTTCCTCTTGGTTTGGACATTAAAATTAATTCTGGACTTTGATGGAACTTTGATTTGGCTTCTCCCTCTCCCAGATATCTCTGACTTTTCTGACTGTTTGGTTCTCTGGCGCTATTTTCTGCTGCAAAAACTTAAAGTTACAACAATGGCTTCAAAAAGCCGCCATCTGGAAAGTCCTTTTCAGCTCCAGCCTCTGCCCGATCCAGTCCAAGCTTACAACAAGGGAAAATTACTACAATGTTACAGAAGGAAACATCTGGGGAAGGTGATCAGGACCTATCAACGAGCGAGATGCTTCAGAGCATTATGAAAGAAGTGCAGGAAATTCGAAAGGACATATTAAATTTAAGAATAGAACTATTGGAGACACAAAGAAACACAACGGATAATAAACAAAAAATTGAGGCGCTAGAAGAAGGAACAGTTGAGATTAAAGAAGAGATGAAGGAAATACGGAAGGAAAATACAGAAATTAGTGGGCATATGTCAAAATTTGAGTTTGAAAGAATGTCTTTTTTCCTTAGGTTCCAGAATGTGCCAGAGATGGAGCAAGAAGATTTAAAAGATATAATGAGTACAATCTTAGCTTTTAGATTATACTAAAAGAAATAAAGAGCAGCTCTGGTGGGATATGGACCTAGTTTATAGAATTAATTCAGTGTATGCTAGAATAAATAATGTACCAAGAGAAGTTCATATTAAGTTTTTAAGAAGGTCCACGAGGGATGAGATACTGAGGGCGCAACGGGGGGGAGGGTTCTGAAATATCTTTTTGTACCTCCATTCTCCACCGTCCCCTACCCATCCTTATCCCATCCCCCTCCCTCTCTTTTATCCTAAATGTCATCATTTAACATCATTACCCATGACATATTTATAGTTATATCTATATTTATATTTTAACTGAGAACATCTATCTACAGTATATATCCTATATTCTATGCATGCCTTGCTGAAAAAACATCTGACAGTGGTCATATGGCCCCTGCAAACGACCATTCTCCGCAATGTACTTGAGGGCAGACCTCATCTTGCTGCGAGAGTCCCCCCTCTCGCAGGGCTGGCCCTCCACTTTATCGAGGGCCCACTTCAAGGAAGGACTGATTAGTCACGAGAAGTGGACGAAACGTAGATTGAGGTTTTTTTTAACAAATCATTTGATTCGGCTTTTAGGGGGTACCAGAGAGGAGGGAGGGATTAGGCAATCTATGACTGGGAGTATGGCCAGGCCGGCTGGCGGAGACAGGAGGGAGACGGGTGGGTCCAATATGGGGGAGGACACAGGTTGATTCCACAGAGGGTTCTTTAATCAGAACAGTCGTGGGGAGGGGGAGTGGCGATGGGAGACAGAAACATCACCACCGGATGGAAGCGCGCAGCCGCTGGCTACAGGCGGTAGCGTGCCCCAACCCTCTGTGCTCCCCCCGTGATCTAGGAGGTCAAGGTACACAGAGCTGGGGCCCTATGCTGATGCTATGTAACGCCAGGTCTGTGGTCAACAAAGCCCCCCCTCATTAATGACCTTGTGTCAGAGGGGGAGCCGGACCTGGTGGGGATTACAGAGACCTGGTTGGGCCACGAGGGGGGGTTACCGTGCATTTCATCAGCCTCGGGCCCTAGGCAGGGGTAGAGGGGTGGCGGTTATTGTTAAGGAAGGTCTTGAGCCGAGAGAGACCACTGTGCCACAGACTACTGGTTGTGAGTTCCTCTATGTGAGATGGGGCCTGGGGAGGCAGTTGGGCATGCTGATTGTGTACCTGGCTCCCCGCTACGTATCAGCAGCCCTGCCCGAGCTCCTCGAGGTGGTCGCCAGAGCGGCGGTGGAGACCCCCAGTCTTATAGTCTTGGGGGACTTCAACCTGCCATCGGCAGGTGAATCATCTGAGATACCCCGGGAGTTCATGGCCTCCATGACAGCCATGGACCTGACCCAGGTAATTCAGAGCCTCACCCATGTAGGGGGACACACGCTGGATTTAATTTTTGTCTCTGACCAGTGGATGAGGGATCTGGGTGTAGGGCAGGGGTCCCCAACCTTTTTTGCACCAGGGACCGGTTTCATTTTAAAGAAAATTCTGCGGACCGGCTAGCCTAGAGGAGGAGAGGGGGCAGGGGGAACAAGCAGCGCATGCGCATGCAGGGGGGGGGGGAGTCGGTTCACTTGGCCGTCTAGGGCAGTGGTAAGCAAACTTATTAGTCAATAGAGCCAAATATCAACAGTACCACAACTGAAATTTCTTTTGAGAGCCAAAAGGTGTGGCCTGTTTTGTGGGAGTGGCTCAGTTATCATGTGACACCAGTGGGCGTGGCCAACTTGGAAAATGTGGTGAAAATCACTTAACAGTCTTGCTTAGCAACCAAAATTTTGGGCTCAATTGTGGTCATAAGTTAGTTCTTTCTCTTTCTTTCTTTCTTTCTTTCTTTCTTTCTTTCTTTCTTTCTTTCTTTCTTTCTTTCTTTCTTTCTTTCTTTCTTTCTTTCTTTCTTTCTTTCTTTCTTCCTTCCTTCCTTCCTTCCTTCCTTCCTTCCTTCCTTCCTTCCTTCCTTCCTTCCATTTCTGGCTGGTCTTTGGTCTTCTGAAGATGGTAAAAATGGATTTCGTTATATATAAAGGCAGCCCATGACTCTTTGGGATGCTGGTTTGAATCCAGGAAATGACTCAGAGGATGTGATTCCTTTGAAATGACCACTGGGAGAAAAATAGATCTTTAACTTGGTTAACCAAACAGGTAGCTTGAGGTGGAATTTCAATTTCAATTTATTAAATTTATAAAGGAAATAGGAAAAGATTTCTTCCTTTCCTTTCCTTTCCTTCCTTCCATTGCCTCCCTTCTTTCCTTCCCTCCCTCCTACCCTCCATCCCTCTTTCTTTTTCTTTTTCTTTCCTTCCTTTCCTTCCTTCCTTCTTTCACCTCTCCCTTCCTCCTCCCTCCCCCTTCTTTCCACTCCCTCCCACCCTCCATTTATCTTTCTTTTTCTTTCCTTTCCTTCCTTCCTTCCTTCTTTCACCTCTCCCTTCCTCCTCCCTCCCCCTTCTTTCCTTCACTCCCTCCCACCCTCCATTTATCTTTCTTTTTCTATTTTTCTTTCTCTTTCTCTGTTTTTTTGTCTCTCTCTCTCTCTGTCTCTCCTCCCTCCACCCATCTCTGTCACTGTGTGTGTGTATGTGTGTCTGTTTCCCTCTCTCTCTATTTCTGTCTCTCTAAGTCTGCCTCTCTGTGTGTCTGCCATTCTCTCCCTCCCTCCCCCCAGGGAAGCAGCAGAGGGGTCGGCATGTTGGTTGCAGAGGTTATCCCGCAGCAGGCGGGCGAAGGACCCGAGCTGCGGCTATTCTTAAGTGCCGCCAAAGCCATCCGGGCGCTGCACGCCCAGCTCCCTTCCAGCTCCGTGTGCGCCGCTGAAGCCGTCTGGGCGCTTAAGGTAGCCGCAGCTTGGGTCCTTCGGCCGCCCGTTGTGGGATAACCTTCCCAGCCGACATGCCAGCCTCTCCAGAAAGCCCCGGAAAGTGCAGTGGCCATCGGAACGAGCTGGTGGAGGCGCGCTTGGCCATCCTCTGCCAGGGGGCTGCTCCCTCCTCCTTGCCGGCCCTGCGGCCCGGTTCCTATGAAGCTGCGGACCGGCACCGGTCCGCGGACCAGGGGTTGGGGACCCCTGGTGTAGGGGATTTAACCATCATGCCCTTGTCATGATCAGATCACTCACTTCTCCGACGCGACTTTCCCACTGCTATACCCCACCGCGGGGAGGCGGAACCAGAATCTCCTAGATGGTTCCGCCCCAGGCGCCTGATGGAACCTGAAAGGTTCCAGACAGAGCTTGGGCCATTACCTGTGGCCTTGTCCCGCGCCCCGACGGAAGACCTAGTAGCCGCTTGGAATACTGCACTTGGAATACCGCTGGGGCCTTGGATCAGGTCGCGCCCTTGCGGCCTCTCATGCGGCGCTGAGTCACCCAGGCCCCTTGGTTTACCAAGGAGCTGAGGGAGATGAAACGCTGCAAGAGACGCCTAGAGAGTAGATGGAGATCCACACGGTCTGAATCCGACAGAACACAGGTAAGAGGCCATTTGAAGACTTACCTTGTGGCGATAAGAGTGGCCAAATGTAATTACTGTGCCACTCTTATAGCATCCGCAGAGAACCCCCCTGCCGCCCTGTTTGGGGTGACCCGCTCCCTCCTTCAACAGAGGCCACGGGAAGCCCCTCTACAGGGCAGAGCTGAGGAAATTAGAGAATATCTGCAGGATAAAATCGCTCAGATCGGAACGAGATGGTCTTCATGGAAAGTGGTCTAGAGGGAATTCCGGAGGCAGGTCTTGAGATACATTTTTGGGAGGAGTTTGACTCTGTTACTTCCGACGATATGGACAGGTTACGTAGGCGACTGAGAGTCACCACATGTTTTTTTTAATTGAAAAAGTTTTTCAACCAACAAATTTCCCCCCCTTCTTTTTTACCCCCCCCCCCCACATAAAAAAACATAAATCAGGTACAATTATATCCCTTTCCCCCCCTCTTTCAACCAGAAATACATAAATCAAATATCAGTATAGTTCCCTCCCATATCCTCCCTAACCCTCCCCACCCCATGACTTCCGCTATATGCAACCCTAGTAATTCCAAACACAATATATGTTATTCATTCCCTTCATATTCTACCCCTGCTGACTACCTTATTCATCTAATCTCCATCAGCTAAAAGCTACACAATATTTTCTAGTCTGATATTTGTTTTTTATATAATCAATCCACTTTTTCCACTCCTGTGCATAAGTCTCTTGCATCTGGTCCTTTAAAAAAGCTGAAATTTCCGCCATTTCAGCAAATCCAACCATCTTCTGCGTCCATTGGTCTATAGTAGGCAAAACATCTTTCTTCCAGTGCTGGGCAACCAACAGTCTAGCTGCTGTCACCATATACAAAATCAGTTTTGTTTCCACCAATGTAAAATCCCTAACTATATCCAATAAAAACAGTTGTGGAGTACATTGTATTTTTTTCTTCAAAACATTTTGCATAACCCACCAAATTTTTATCCAGAAAGCCTTAACTTTCTTGCAACCACATGTTTATTGGACCCGTGTCCCTCCTGGCTTGTACTGGCATCCTGGGAGGTCTCACGAGGCTGGCTCCAGGAAGTAGTAAATGCTTCTTTGAGTGAGGGGTTCTTGCCCGCCGTCTTGAAAGAGGCAGTAGTGAGGCCCCTCCTCAAGAAGCCTGATGTCAGCCTTCGCTCTTCGCTTCTCCCTATGCTGCTTGGCTGCCATGGAAACGGGGAGGGTGGGGCTATAGGGGTTAATTATGTAAGCTGGTGGAAGATTGGTGGAAGATGTTACCGGCCGGTGTTATCTGTGGCTTAACGGTCTCACATTCCATGCTGATGATGGTGTTGGACGGACTGCCCACCTGATGTCGGAGACGAAAGTGCATTGGACACTGCTGGGGGGGGGTTAGGGCTATTGGGGTGGGCTTAAGCTTTAATAATCACTCTTCGCGCCTAAACTAGTTACTTCCTGCTTCACCTTGGTTCCTTGATCTTCTGTATTCAGTAAAAGTAGCCTTATACATTCCAAACAATGTGTAAGTGTGGTCTTTCTTGAGTATTCGAAGAAAGGGGCCCTGACATTAAGCAGGAAGTAACTAGTTTAGGCCCCTAAACAACTACGTTGGGCACATTACTTCAATCGTTTCAACTTCAGTCTCAAATATATTCCTGGAGGAAAAAATTTCATGGCTGATGCACTCTCCAGACTACCCCAATATGACGTTTCGAAACTTACAGTTGTGCAACCAGTAATGCCTCTTACACTGATAGCCTCTCCTGTTTCGACCAGGGGTCAGTCCGCTGTCCAAGCTGACCCGCCCGTTGAACTCATTGCTAAGATTAAGTCAGAACTACTTACTGATGAATGGTATTCTGCACATTCCGGTGACTGCACTATCAAGGACGACCTACCTTGGATTGGTTCGAAAATTTATGTCCCTGTTACCATACGGCCTTTTGTGCTACAACGGGCACACGACTCACGGTTGGCCGGACACTTCGGTTTCGTTAAGACTATACATCTGGTTAAACGCCAGTTTTGGTGGCCTTCTCTCAAAAGAGATGTTGAGTCCTATATCGCTAGTTGTCCTGTTTGTGCTGCTTCGAAACGTTCACCGGGAAAACCTCATGGCCTCCTCCAATCTGTGGCGAAGCCAGAGGCTCCTTGGAAGGAAATTTCGATGGACTTTATTGTTGATCTTCCAAGCAGCCAAAGTTATACTGTCATTTGGGTGGTTACAGATCTTTTCTCCAAGCAAGTCCACTTTATACCTTGTTCCAAAATTCCGTCTTCCAAATCATTAGCTAAGTTGTTCCTGAATCATATTTATCGTTTCCACGGAGTTCCTAAGCGTATCATTTCTGATAGGGGTACTCAATTTACTTCGAAATTTTGGAAGGAATTTTTAAATTCCCTGGACCCAGCATTATTAGTCAATTATCATCCGGTCTCCAACCTTCGCTTTCTGGCGAAGGTTGTAGAGAGTGTGGTGGCACAACAGTTCCCCCGTCATCTGGAGGAAATTGTTTATCTAGACCCGCGCCAGTCCGGCTTCCGGCCTGGTCACAGCACTGAGACGGCATTGGTCACGTTGGTAGATGATCTCTGGAGGGCCAAAGATGGGGGTTGTTCCTCCATCCTGGTCCTATTAGACCTCTCAGCGGCTTTCGATACCATCAACCATGGTATCCTATTGCATCGGCTGGAGGGGTTGGGGGTGAGGGGCACTGTTTTACGGTGGTTCTCTTCCTACCTCTCCGATCTATCACAATTTGTGTTGGCAGGAGGGCAGAGGTCGACCTCACATGTGTGGGGTACCTCAGGGGTCAGTCCTCTCGCCGCTCTTGTTCAACACGTATATGAAACCGCTGGGTGAGATCATCCGTGGTTTTGGGATAGAGTACCATCTGTACGCTGATGATACTCAGTTGTACATATCTACCCCAGACCACCCCAACGATGCCGTCGAAATGATGTCCCGATGTTTGGAAGCCATGTGGAGCTGGATGGGAAGGAACAGACTCAGACTCAACCCATCCAAGACCGAGTGGCTGTGGTTTCCGGCGCCCCGGTACAACCAGTTGATCCCATCACTGGCCATAGGGGGTAAACATTTAGCCCCCTTGGATCGGGCTCGCAACTTGGGCATCCTCCTGGATACTTGGCTGTCTATGGAAGATCATGGGATGGCCGTGGCCAGGGGGGCTTTCTGCCAGGTTTGCCTAGTACGCCAGTTGCGGCCCCTATTAGACCGGGATGCCCTTCACACAGTCACTCATGCGCTCGTGACATCCTGACTGGACTACTGTAATGCTCTCTACATGGGTCTCCCTTGAGGTGCACCCGACGACTACAGCTAGTCTAGAATGCGACCGCATGGGCAATTATGGGTACCACCAGGTACTCCCACGTAACACCGTTCCTGTGCAAGCTACACTGGCTACCTGTGGCCTTTCGTGTGTGCTTCAAGGTGTTGATTATCATCTTTAAAGCGTTCCATGGCACGGGTCCTAGCTATCTGCGTGATCGTATCCTATCCCACACATCCCTTCGACCGATTCGCTCACACAGAGAGGGACTTCTCCGGGTGCCGTTCACCTGGCAATGCCAACAGGTGGCATCCAGGGGAAGGGCCTTCTCTGTGGCGGGCCCAACCCTCTGGAATGACCTACCCCCCTAACTTAGATCTATCATGGACCTCCGCTCCTTCCGTCAACAATTAAAGACCCATCTTTTCTAGCAGGCCGGCCTGGCCTAACCTACCATACCAGCCTAGTTTTAGTAAATATTACCAATCGGGTTTTTACGATATAAATTTAAACAAGGTACTTTTTAACACAGGGTAAAACATTTAATTTAGTTTTAATTATTTATAATTTGTTATATGTATATGTTCTTCAGAGAGAGGGGACGGTCAATAAATCCAAATAAATAAATAGATAAATCAAGATAAAGACATTACCATTTTGAAGCAGATCCCAAAGAAAATTAGAGAGATAAGAAGGAAGTATTCCTTTTTGTCCAAAAAATTGTTTAAAAAAGGGATCTGGTTCAAATGGTTAATGCCAGAAGGAATGTTGGTTTTCTGGGAGGGGGGCAGAGTTAGTGTTAAAACTGTAGAGGAGGCGGAGGCCTTCCTTAAGAAACATTTCCTACTCCTGGAAGACGAAGAAGAGGGAACGGGAGGGGCCATGGCCCAGCCCATTGGCGGGAAAGAGAAAGAAGAAACAATAGCAAAGAGACTCAGATCCCAGAAATGAATAGACTTTGAAAACATTACTGTAACCTGTGAAAAGGGATGGCAGGAAAAACAAATGATTGAATGTATACATGTTGAAATGTGACATATATGTATCTTTTGCCAATTATTTTCTTTTTTAATATTGAATTTGTATGAAGTATCGGAGGTGACCACCATCCTCCACATGGAAGCCATTAAAATGTTTAACTTTTACCCTATTTTACCCCTTTTCCCCAAAACATTGTAAAACCCAATAAAATTGTTTTTTTTTAAAAAGTTGTTTATATCATTGAAAGCTCTCTTATTGTGTTTTTCTTTTAAGACAAAAGATGTTAATATATGAGTTGTTTTTTCTAAATTAAAACCTCAGTATTCAGGTTAAATTGCCCTTTTGGCTCTCAAGTGTGATAAGTGGATTTTGGGTTGCAGTTTGGGCACTCAAGTCTCTAAAAGTTTCACCATCACTGCCCTAGATAATAGGCTCAAGATCCAGATGGATCTTGACAGACTTGAACACTGGGCCTTATCTAATAAAAAGAAATTCAAGTAAAGTCTTACACTTAGGCAAGAAAAACCAAAAGTACACATATAGATTGGGTGAAACCAGGCTTAATAGCAGTAACTGTGAGAGGGAAATTGGAATCTTAGTAGATAACCAGTTAAATATGAGCCAGCCATGTACTGTGGCAGCCAAAAAAGCCAATGCAACCCTAAATTGGATTAACAGAGGGATACAATCAAGATCAAGTGATGTACCAATACCACTCTCTAAAGCCTTAGTAAGACCACACCTAGAATTTTGCATCCAGTTTTGGTCACCACAGTATTTTAAAAAAAAGATATTGAGACTCTTAAAAAAAAGTGCAGAGAAGAGCAACCAGGATGATTAGGGGATGGAGACTAAAACTCATGAAGAATGGTTGCAGGAACTTGCCAGGGCTAGTCTAGTAAAGAGAAGGACCAGGGGAGACATGATAGCAATGTTCCAATATTTGAGGGGCTGCCACAGAGAGGAAGGGGTGAAGCTATTTTCCAAGGCACCTGAAGGCACAAGGAGAGATTCAACCTAGAAATTAAAAAAAATTTCTGACCGTGAGAACAATCAACCAGTGGAACAGCTTGCTTTCAGAAGTTGTGGGAACTTCATTACTGGAGACTTTCAAGAAGAGATTGGGCTGCCATTTGTCAGAAATGGTGTAGGGTCTCCTGCTTGGGTGGGGGGGTTGGACTAGATGATCTACAAGGTTCCTTCCAATTCTTTTTTTTTTTTTGAATAACAATTTTTATTGGTTTTTACAAATTTTATAACAGGGAAAAAGGTATGTAGGATATAGGAAAGATATTTTAGGGCTTCCATGTCGGAGGTGGTGGTCGCCTCCGGGGCTCCATACAAAGAGTAAGGTTTTTTCTTCGACATAAGGTGAAAGGGAATACATATATATCATATCATAAATTACATGCATTCAATCATTTTCTATTGACATCCGTAAGGATTACACTATATAAAAGAAAATCATTTTTGTGATCTGAGTCTTTTAGCTATTGTATCTTCTTCCTTCCCGCCAGTGGGCGGAGCCATGGCCCCTCATGTTCCCCCATTCTCGTCCTCCAGGGTTGAGGAATGTTTTTTAAGAAAGGCTTCGGCCTCTTCAGTTGTTTTAATTCTTACTCTTCCCCCCTCCCAGAACACCAACATTCCTTCAGGCATTAACCATTTGAACCACATCCCCTTTTTATATAGTTTTTTGGATAAGGAGGAATATTTCCTCCTAACCTCTCGAATCTTTTTTGAGATTTGTTTCAAAATAGCAATCCCATTCTGCATATATATCAGAGCGCCATCTCTCTGTGCTCTCAGAATCTCATACCTTGTTGACCTTCTTACAAATTTAATATGTATCTCTCTGGGTATGTCATTTATTCTGGCATATGCTGAATTAATTCTGTAAGTCAGGTCAATGTCCCCCCAAATATATTCCTTACTCTTTTTAGTATAATCTGCTAAAATTGTAGACATTAAATCTTTTAAATTTTCTGAAGGTAATTCAGGAACATTTTGAAACCTTAAAAAATAAGACATTCTTTCAAAATCCATTCTAGACATATGACCAGCAAATTCTACTATTTCTTTTTTAGAATCCCTTATCTCCCCCCTCATCTCAACTGCCCCACCCTCCAGACCATCAATTTTTTCTTTATTTTCCATTAATGTTCTCTGTGTCTCCAAAAGTTCCAATCTTGAACTCAACATATCTTTCCGAATTTCTTTTATTTTTTTCATTATATCTTGAAGAGTTTTTTCTATTGTTGATAGTTGAGAAGCCTCTCCCGGTGTTCCTTTTTGCAACATTGCACTTATCTTAGGCTGCTGTGTGTCCGGACTGGCTCTTAATGAGGCTGGAGCGGAAAGAGTTTTTCCATGTGGAGGCTTCTTTGATGCCATGGTAAAAGTTTTATGTTCTTGTAATTAAGATGGCGTCTGAAGAGCTGGCAGTCCGTGAGATCGAAGAAAAGGGAAAAGTCTTGTCTAAGTTCAAAATATAAAGTCCATAAAGTCCAGAGAGAAAATTTTTTACAATCAAGTCCAATGAAAAAAGAAGGCACACAATGGGAGAAATCCCGAGAGTCACTGAGATGGCATGTGTATAAGTTTTGCAGTGCTGTAAAAATGAAGGAACAAAGAGAGGGAAATGCAGTAGGTAGGTAGGGAGAAAAAGAGAGAGTAGTTAGGTAGGTAGATAGATAAAGGGAGAGAGAGAGAGAGAGAGAAATACAGTAGGTAGGTAAGTAGGGGGAGAGAGTGTGTAGATAGGTAGGTAGGTAGAGGGATAGAGAGAAAGGGAGAGAGAGAAATAAAGTAGATAGGTAGGGAGAGAGAGTGTAGATAGGTAGGTAATTTTTATTGGTTTTTACAAATTTTATAACGGGTCCCTTTGGGGAGAGGGTGTGGTTATGTAAATCCAACAAATAAAAAAAGTAAGCAAAAAAGTTTCTTACTGGAAACAAAGAAGTGCCATTTTTCCGCCTCTTTGGCATTTGAGAAGAATTAGTGAAAGTCCATTTCTGCTGTAGCAAGATTCAGATATAAAGTATCAACCGCGAATCCACATTTAGCAAAAACTTTCATTTTCACTTATTAAATAGCCGGACGTTACTTTCTCCCTCTCCCCGCTCCTGGGGAGCATTTTAAATTGCCGCTTGTTCCGAGAGGGTTTTTTTAACGAACTCCCCCCTCTATTCTTCTTTTTAAAAAGTGAAAACATTCAAAAGTTCAGAAACCAACTCACAAGCCACTCTGTTGCAACGGAGCCTCGGCACTTCCACCAACTCTAGCTTTTCAGCCCGCTGCTTCAATTTCTGCGGTTCCAGCGATCCTTCGGCGAGAGGAACTCTTCCCCCCGCATTCTGTTCTCCGGCTCCTGGAGCGAAGCAGGAATGACCCCCCCCCAACCGCCGTCGTGGTGGGGATTTCACCACAAGCCGCTCTTATGGTTGGGGCTCCCTACAATAGCCCCTTACCCCCGAAAGGGCCACTAGAGAAGACAAGCGGCGGATGAGTCAAGAAAACCCGTCCGTTGCCTCCGGAAGGTGGAAGCGGTCTCCAAGGTTCCTTCCAATTCTCTTAATCTGTTAGAACTGAGACTCTACCTGGGATTTGATATGTATCAAGTTGGCATGATATACTTGATGTTCTAAAAGGAAATGAAAAGGGAATTAATCAATAGTATAATGAATGGGTAATAGGCTTAAATGATAGGAGGAAAGTAACTGGTAAGACATCGAATTTTATGCTTCTGATATTCATGGTTTTACCATACTTGTCATTATGGACATATCTTTAAATATCTTGTTTATATTTACAACAAAATATAGAGGGCGTGTTATCTGTTGTTACTTTCACAACTGAAAGAATGTAAGAAGTAATGGACTTCCTTAAAGCCATCCAGTAAGATCCAATTCAGAAAATTAATTCTACCACCCTTTTGGCAAAACTACCTTGGATATTAAATTTATTTCTCTTTCTCATAATATATTTACCATATTTTTCGGAGTATAAGACGCACTCAGTGGGTAGGTAGATAGAGGGATAGACAGGGAGACAAAGAGAGGGAAATGCAGTAGGTAGGTAGGGAGAAAAAGAGCGAGTAGTTAGGTAGGTAGATAGATAAAGGGATAGAGAGAGAGAAATACAGTAGGTAGGTAAGTAGGGAGAGAGAGTGTGTAGATAGGTAGGTAGAGGGATAGAGAGAGAGAAAGGGAGAGAAATACAGTAGATAAGTAGGGGGAGAGAGAGAGTAGGTATATAAGTAGATAGAGGGGAGGGAGAGAGGGAAATACAATAGATAGGTAGGGAGAGAGAGTGTAGATAGGTAGGTAGGTAGGTAGGTAGAGGGATAGAGAGAGAGAAATTGAGAGAGAAATACAGTAGATAGGTAGGGAGAGAGAGAGTAGGTAGGTAGTTACATAAGATAGAAGGGGGAGAAAAATACAATAGATAGGTAGGGAGAGAGTGTAGATAGGTAGGTAGAGGGATAGAGAGACAGAGATAGAGAGAGATAGAGAGAAATACAGTAGATAGGGAGTGAGAGAGAAAGTAGGTAGGTAGGTAGATATTTCCAGGTGTATTTACCCATGTGCTGGAGAAAGAAATCACTGACCACCTTTAGAACAAATCTTTGTTTCTGCAGGCACAGTACTTGATCAATGTAATTCTCATCAATCACTCTAATTAAACAGCTTTCCGAAAGGGGGAAAAAAGTGTTTTTGCACTCTGCAAACCTCCCCAAAACAGCCTGTGTTTTACGAAAATGGACCCTTTTTTCCCAAATAAAAGGCATGTATAGCCTTGCAGAGTGCTTCTGGGGAGTTGGGGGCAGGGGCAAAACCAGCAAGAAATGGCCCAATTTTCATGAAAACGGGCCATTTTTTGGTCAAAAAAATTGCATGCATAACCTTATGGAGGCTTATAGAGTGCTGCTGGGGACTGGGGGGGGGGGGCAAAATGCCCTGTTTTTTTGCTCATTTCTGCCCTCTCCAGCCCCAGGAGCTCTCTGGAAACCTCCATAAGGGTATGCGCATGGCCATTTTGGTGAAGGGGCGGGGCTTCAGGAGACAAAAAATGCTGTATTCGATGTATAAGACACACCCAGATTTTCAGCCTTTCTTATACTCCGAAAATTATGGTAATTGGTTTTATTGTTTTCACATTTTCTCTCCATCATATAATTTGATTGGATTGTCTAGGATTATGTTCTTTCCAGGTTTCTTTCAGTAACAGAAAACATTTAACACTCATTTCACTTTTGAAATACATTTTCCTAGGTTGAGCACAAGGATGTTCATAGTAACTAAGTAAATAATTAAGTCTGAAACCTCCAGCTTCAGTGTAGGGAAGCTGTGGTATAGCTTAAGTACAGAAAAACGGAAGGAGAATTTTGAACAAACAAGAACTTTGAAATATCTATTTCCAGCTTTTTCATGTGATCAGAAGGTTGCAAAATAACTGACTTTCTGACTAGTGGGAAGCAGAGTATTTCACAAATTTGGTAATTTTAAGAGGTGTGGACAGCCGGGGAATTCTGGGACTTGAAGCTCACAAAGCTTAAAGTTGCCAAGTCTGAGAAACATTGTTCTAATTCTTTGCTGTTATTTAGTAGTCGTCTGAAGTGTTGTCGTCTGAAGTGTTGAAGTGTTGAAGCAGTAGTGTTGATCTACTTCAAACTAATATAAAATGTATTATTACCTCCAGTTAACAGTTTTATGAAATGTTTACTACTTTATAGTAATTAATAAACAGTGAAGCATTGTGCATCTCCCAACACCTTGCTATAGAAAATCAGAGAAAGTCATGGAAGATACTGGACAAGGGGGGAAAATCCTAAGATTTCATAAAGCAATAGCAGCTGTGTGAGGAAAAAGAGTTAACTTTAACTTTAACTTTATTCGCATTTATATACCACCCTATCTCCCTTGCGGGACTCAGGGCGGTGCACAGGCAATAATAAAATGCTATAAACAATAAATACAATAAAATATCTTAAAAATAAATTAAACTAAGAGACCTGTGCTAAAATTACAATAAAAACCCCTGCTAAAACCAAAATTAAAATGTATGTAAAAACTATGCCAGGCCGCATAGAATAGGTCATTCCAGAGGGTGGGGGCTGCCACAGAGAAGGCTCTCCCCCTGGGAGTCGCCAGCCGGCATTGTCCGGCAGATAGCACCCTAAGGAGGCCCTCCCTGTCGGAGCGGACAGGTCGGTGGGAGGTATGTGGTAGGAGGCGGTCCCGCAAATAACCAGGTCCCATGCCAGGGAGCGCTTTAAAGGTGGTTACTAACACCTTGAAGCGCACCCGGAAAGCCACAGGCAGCCAGTGCAGCTTGCACAGGAGAGGTGTTACATGGGAGCATCTAGAGGCCCCCAAAATCCCCCGCGCGGCCGCATTCTGAACTAGCTGGAGCCTCCAGATGCACCTCAAGGGAAGCCCCATGTAGAGAGTGTTACAATAGTCCAGGTGGGAGATGACGAGGGCTTGAGTGACCGTGCGCAAAGTGTCCCGATCTAGAAAGGGGCGCAACTGGCGTATCAGGTAAACCTGATAAAAAGCCCCCCTGGCCACGGCTGTCATATGGTCGTCCAAAAACAGCCAAGAGTCCAGGAGGACGCCCAAGTTGCGGGCCCTCTCCGCGGGAGCCAGTGACTCGCCCCCAATAGCCAGAGATGGAACCAGCTGGCTATATCATGATGCCGGGAACCACAGCCACTTGGTCTTGGACGGTTGCTCCCCATCCAGTTGAAAGTAAACATCCTTTTGTCAGTTTTCTAATGGAATCATTAGGACTCCAACCTCCTATCTATCATGTATATCTTGCAGAAAATCAGAAAATCAGGAAGAATGTTTTCCATGTTGTGCAAATTTATATTACATTTATTGCAGAGATGGTGGATTTTCAGGAGATGGGCAGATTCCTAATCAGAAGTATTTGGGGATATGACGCTTTTATGGACAGGTGATACCAGGGGTGCATTTCAGCTGGTTTGCACCTCTATGGGTGTACCAGATGGTGAAATTTAGCGTGCTTTTCCATACCTGATCTTCCTGAGGCCCCGTACCAGAACGCTCCCTCCCCCCTCGCTCCCTCCACCCTCCTGGCCAAATGAAGGAAGCACGGGCTTCTTCCACAGCCAAGGAAGGAACAGGAGCGAAGGACTCACCCACCTCACCAGGCTTCCCCAGGGCTCTGTGTCCCCCAGAAACAGTGAGGTCAAAGGAGGGTTACTCCCTGTCCTGGGATTCTCCAGGGAAGGGCCGAGGGCCGCACTGGGCCTTGTTGCCCAGTGCCTTTGGTGCCTGAAGCCCAAGTGGGCAGGAGGAAGACTGGGACAGGGATCTCCTCTTGGATCCACCCTGGGAGAAGCAGCAGAGGAAGGCAAACCAGCATTTATATTTTATTTGCTTTATTTGCTTTTGGCCTGAGCGACGCAGGGAAGACACCTTGCCCGAGGCTGCTGGAGAGCATGGTTTGTGAACTGCAGAAGAGCGTGGTTTGGGAACTGGGCAGGTGAGATTGGAGCAGGCAGGTGGGCAAGCACACATGCTCCCAGGCTGTCTCTTTCCCACTGCCCACCTTTTCCCACCGAGCCTGTGAACACGACTGCTGGCTGTGCAGGTGGCCTGGAAGGAAGCCCCGAACCTCCTGGTGTGGACCTGGCATTGGAGATCCATGTTTCCAAACCGTAGCATTATTTTACTCCTCTCCCATTTTCCGGTGGGGGGCGGGGGACAACAATGATGAGAAGCGGGTAGTGGCCACTTGGGGAATATTTGTATCCCCGGGAGATCTGCTCTTCCCCACCTCTTACCTCCGAAGATGAGGCCAAGCGTGGGAGAGAGTGCTTATGATAATGACCAACCCCCCCCCCCCCATTTTTGCAGGTTTGGGGGTAGGGGTGGAAGAGAAAGGTAATTGCAGAGCATTTACCTTTACCAGAACAGAAAAGGAGATCACATGCTTCAATGTTGGTGAAGAGGAAGAGAAGGGCTGAGGGAGGGGCTTGCAGGGTTTTTTATAATCTGTTCTGCCTCACCTCTCTGTTTCCTGTTCCTCTGTAAGAAATGTATTCTGATTGGTTTGACAGACTCCCATGGAGCCATGCAGAGGCAACTCTCTAGGCTGTGTTTTGAATCCAGGTTTGGTTGAGTTCTCAGATGCCATATGGTGAAAGGGTAAAAGCTAGTCATGTCTTAATCCCATCACCCTGGAGCTGAAGGGGAGAACTCTTTATTATGTAAAGGGACTTGCTTGGGCTTCTTAATGGCCCATTGACAGAGGGGGTGGGGGCAGGAAGCTGCAGGGAATTTAAGACATGTTTCTCCCTTTTCACACCCAGGGAAATATAATATTCTGCCTTTTCAATATTTCCTAGGATATTTCATTTTTCTGGGAGAGGGCTGGGTGATAACTTTCCACAATGCATCATCTTTTTCTTTTCTTTTTTACCAAATTTAAAAAAAAGCCTTTTAAACATTCTATTCCTAAAGGCGAAAAAAAAGCATGAGGCTTGCTGGATAACGGAGTGGAGGTGACGTGTGAGGGAGAGGCAGGGTGTCATGGGGGGGGGGGAGATGATGCTGAAATAATTCGATCTATCAGGAAGTCAGAGGTGGGGAGAGTCAGTGGGAAGCCTTTGCCAGCCCGATGCCAGAGGTAGCTCTGAAGTTGCTTTCCTTTCTACTGAAGCAACAGATATTTCCCTTGCTTAACATTGGGAAGACTTGACTGGCAGGCTGTGCTGGCCCTCCTGGCGTTTCGAAAGGCCTCTCCGACAAAAGCCACTCTCCCGGAAGTGGGGGGGACTGTTGGAAGAGGGAAGTGGCTGCTGTTCACCACTTGCCGCTTTTGGAGTCATTTTGACGCTGGCCTCTTTGCACCCAGAAGCCAGGAAAGGGCGCAACTAATGCATGCCCTTGCCACAAAGTGTCATTGAAATGGCAATACTTTCTGTGTCATCCCCCCCAATATCAAAGGCGATTTAAACAGATCGATGTAAAGAGGAGGCAGAAGGAGATAAAAGCGAAAGTACAGTTTGTTAGTGAGCCACTTCCCCCCTCCCATCCCTTCCTCCTTAAAACCCCTGGGGAATACAGCTCTTCTCCCGACCCCCCTTAGGACTTTGATCTCTATGTCATCGGAAAACCCACAACAGAGAAGGGAGGGAGATTAGGAGGCTGCTTTCTTCTTCTCCCTCTCCCCAATCACCAAAGACATCCTGTATTAGCTCCCTCTGGAGTCCGAGGATCTTAACCACTCCCCTTTAGTCCTTTGTCAGTCAAGTGCAATTAGAAAAGGGGAGGGGGGCAGATTTGTCTCATAGCCCTGTGGCACATGGAGGTCGGCCTTTGCCTCTCAGACTTGAATTCGATGCCCCTTTGTGTCATATAATCTAAGTCAGGTGGGGAGAGGGGGGACAGCCTGGGAATGAAAGGAATATTTTAAAAGAAAACTTTCGTTTCAAGAAGCTCTGAATGGAGGTAGAAAAATCTTGCTTGAAAATCATAGCAATTAAAGAATAGTCTGTTATTCCCCTTGTCTAATGATAAACAGGAGGAGAGATAACTTTAAATGATGTGTTTTCAGTGGAAGCCAAGATAAGTTAAAAACTCTCCTCAGCTGATATATAGATAGGTTATACTGCTGTGAAAGTATTTTCTTTCTAAGCATCTGTAAAAATATAGGCCTGCAATCGATTGCATTCTTCCTGTGATAAGATCTGACTCCTTCAGATGCCACCCTGCTTCCTCCAGGAATCTGCACGTAAACTATGCTCTTTTGTGCTGCTAATAAGGGGACAAATGGGCAATTAAGGAAACAGAGAAGGGAAAAGGTAACAAAACATAAACACTGCCAGGAAGGATGTAAATCTAAGTTAGGATATATGGTGAAGTTTTACAATGTATTTAGATTATATGACTAGGCCAATGGTGGGCAAACTCATTGGTCAACAGAGCCAAATATCAACAATACAATGATTGAAATTTCTTTTTGAGAGCCAGAAGAAGGTGTGGCCTATTTTGTGGGAGTGGCTCAGCAGTCATATGACCATGTGGGTGTGGTCAACTTGGAAAATGTGGTGAAACTCATTTAACAATGATCTTGCTTAGCAAAGAAAATTTTGGGCTGAATTGTGGTCATAAGTTCTCTCTCTCTCTCTCTCTCTCTCTCTCTCTCTCTCTCTCTCTCTCTCTCTCTCTTTATCTGTCTCTCCCACTTTCTTTTTCTTTCTTTTTTCTTTCTTTTTTCTTTCTTTTCCTTTTCCTTTTCTTTTTCTTTCTGTCTCTCTTTGTCTCTCTGAGTGTGTGTGTGTGTCTGTCTGTCTGTCTGTCTGTCTCTCTCTCTGTATCTCTCCTCCCTCCCATCTCTGTCACTGTGTGTGTGTGTGTATCTCTCACTCACTCTCTGTGTGTCTCTGCCTCTCTCTCTTTCTCTCTCCCCTCCCTCCTCCCCTGTCTCTCTCTGTGTGTCTGTCAGTCTCTCTCTGATTCCCTCCCTCCCTCTGTCTCTCTCTCTTGGTGCCTCTGTCTGTCTGTTTCTGTCCACAAAATACAGCATGATGCAGTGGCAAGTTTCTGCGTGGCCAGCGATGATTCCCGAGGCGATCCACCATCCTGTGCCCACCAGGTTTCCGCGCGTTTCACCAGCCTAGGGCTCAGGGTAGGGGTGGGGGGTGGGGGTCATTATAAAGAAGGATCTATGCCCGAGGGAGGCCACTGTACCTCAGACAGTAGGATGTGAGTTCCTCCTAGTGAAGTGGGGTCGTGGTGTACAGATGGGCTTGCTGACCATGTACCTGGCTCCCTGCACTTGCTTTGCAACCAAAATTATGGGCTCAATTGTGATCATAAGTTCTCTTTCTTTCATTTCTCTCTTCCACTTTCTTTTTCTTTCTTTTCTTTCTTTCTTTCTCTTTCTGTCTCTCTCTGTCTCTCTCTCTCTGTGTCTGTCTGCCTGTCTGTCTCTCTGTGGCTCTTTATTTCTCTCTCCCTCCCTCTCTGTCTCTCTCTGTCATTCTCTCTGTGTGTGTGTGTGTGTGTCTGTCTGTCTGTCTGTCTGTCTGTCTCTGTGTGTGTCTCCCTGTTTCTGTCTCCCTCCCTTCCTCTCTGTCTGTCACTCTGTGTGCGTGTGTCTCTTTCTCTCTGTGTGTCTCTGTCTGTGTGTCTCTCCCTCCCAACCCACAGATAGGCTCCGGACCAGCAGAGCCTCATCCTTTTTTTTAACCAGGCGATCTTTCCTAAGACAAAAAAAAAAAAAAAGAAGCTTAATTGCAGGCTCAACAAAAGATGCTGGAAAGAGATACTGAAGCCAGGAAGCTGAAACCTGGAAGTGGAGAACAACCTTTTCTGTCTCCTTACCAGCCGATCCGGGAAGATAAGGAACACGAGGGGGATTCCTCCACCCGCGGAGGGACTCAGGACCAGCGGAGCCTCATCCTTCTTTTTAACCAGGCGGGTATCAGAGAGAAGAAGCCAGCGCATGCCCAAGGGCTTGTGCAGCAGCCGGAAATCGGCTGGTAAAAAATCGCCTGGCTAAAAAGGACGAAGCTCCACTGGTTCGGGAGCCCATCCACGGGGGGGAGGGGGGATCCCACTCGCGTTCCTCTTCTTTTCGGAAAACATAGGCGCGTGCGCACAATAATACAATTACAGCCTCGGAGACTGCAGAAGTTTCCTTCCAAGGCCCTCTGAGCAAGGAAGAGCCAGTTGGGAAAGGGGCTTTAGTTAAGGTGACCAGACATCCCGCTTCTGGCGGGACAGTCCCGGTTCACCTTCAGATGTCCTGCGGGGCGCCGCCTCTTCAAAATGTCCCGCTTTTTGCAGGCGGCATATAAAATAAAATAATAAAATAAAATAAAAATTTAAAAAGTAAATATTGATAGTCCTCAATTTACAATGGTTCATTGGAGACCAT
The DNA here is from genome assembly GCA_039707465.1 of Rhabdophis nuchalis. Classification (NCBI taxonomy): domain Eukaryota; kingdom Metazoa; phylum Chordata; class Lepidosauria; order Squamata; family Natricidae; genus Rhabdophis; species Rhabdophis nuchalis. Next base: position 3,654,928 of record CM077649.1, read on the forward strand.
TCAAAATTACAACAGCACTGAAAAAAGTGATTTATGAGCATTCTTCACACTTATGACCATTGCAGCATCCTCATGGACCCATTCAGATGCCCCACAACTGACTGAGGATTGCAGGCTCTTGTGATCATCTTTTATGACCTGATAAGCAAAGTCAATGGGGGCCAGATTCACTTAACAACTCCAGTGATTCACTTAACTGTGGCAAAACTCATTTAACAATTGTCTCACTTAGCAACAGCAATTTTGAGCACAAGTGTGGTCGTAAATTGAAGATTACCTGAAAAAACAAAACAAAACCTGAAAATGAGATTCCAATAAATTTATTCAAATAGATGGAGAAAATGAAATTGATTGATCATGAGGGCATACCATATGATGATCAGACATGTCACGGCGATGCTGGAGTATACCAAGTCAAATGAATAAAACAAGAAAAACTGCCTTATGCTTTCTTTGGGAGGTAACCTGAGTTTTCCCTGTCATCTTGAGCACAATTCTTGAAAAGGGACACTTTTTAATTAGAATTAGACTTGGAGTTGTAGCAAACAAGTCTTTAAGTAGAGAGCTTTCTAACACAACTTTTCCAATGTAAAGTAGCAGGTTTCTATTTTGATAACATTTGCGATCTCTCTTTAGTTTAAGTTGGAAGCAATAGAAATACTGATTACTACTGATTTTGGTAGGGGATATTATACTTCTATTTTGTTCTACCAAAGTTTTATGGTTTAATAAAAACAAGTAATAATTATAATCAATATGATAGTATATGGCCATGATGGCGAATCTATGGCGCGTGTGCCACAGGTGGCCCACAGCACCACCCTGTGGGCAGGAGAGCCGTCGCCCTACTTCAGCTCCACCGCACATGCATGCATGCCTCCCGCTGACCAGCTGGTTGTCGGGTCTCTGCTGCACACGTGTGGGGGCAGGGCATGTGCTGGGGCGTATGCTAGGGCACGTGTGTGGGGATTGTGCACGCATGCATGGGGGTGGGACATGTGCGGGAGGAGTGCGCACACATGGGGGCAAGGGGCGAGTGTTCATGCACAGATGACAGGTGCATGCATGGGGGTGTGCGCACATTGCATTTTGGGGGTTTGGGTGCACAAGCATGCATTTGCATGTGCACGCTTTAAGCACTCACTCTGGAAAAGGTTAGCCATCACTGGTATATGGGATCTGATTAGTTTAATATATATTTTTAGAAGGCCTTTTTTTTTGCTGCTGGGGTTTCATTTCCAAATTCTTAATGCTTGCATCTGTTCCCCTTGGGGATATGCAAATCAACTTCAGAACAATAGGGGGTTTCATCTGCACACTGTTCAGCCTTACACGTTAAGACATTGGAAGGAAATCTCTTTTTTCAGAACATACCGCAAAACTCACATTGATTCCCGTCACCTGCACAAACAAGACAAGTTAAAGTAGACTGAATGAGATCTAATAAATACGATGGTAATACCCTATGTAGAGAGCCAGTTGGGAGTAATAATTAAAGCATCAGGCTGGAAAATGAGAGACTGAGATCCTAGTTCCTGCCTTAGGCACAAAGCCAACTGAACTGGGTGACTTTGGGCTAATCACTTTCTCCTACTCCTAGGAAGTAGGTCATACAAAATACTGCTGCAAAACACTGCCAAGAAAACTGCAAAGACGTATACAGGCAGTCTCCAAGAATCGGACATGACTAAATACAAGGAAAAAAATCTATGTAAATATTATATTTACTCAATGAATCTAATGAATAGAACCTGTTTACATTTTTATTTCATGATTTCATCTATGCATATCTCATCTTATTTTCCTCTAAACCAGAGTTTCTCAGCCTTAGCAACTTTAACTTTAGCATGCTGGGGAATTCTGGGAGCTGAAGACCACACATTTGTAAGTAGTTATGGTTGAGAAACATTTATTTAAACTAAAATCTTATTTTGACTGCTTCTTTCTATACTCTCCCCTCCCAGTTCTATAATATTTATGATATTTTGATGTCCAGTAACTAGAGCTGTAGACAGCTTTCAAATCTGGTCATTCCAGAGACTTATAAAAGAGGATTAATGTATTCACATTTCAATTTTCAGTTCCCTTTCCAATGATTTGAAACATGAAAGCTGCCTTTTATTTGCAGCAACCACTCACTGTATTGACACTGTATCTACTATGATGCTGAGATCTGTTTTCTGATCATAATCATGCCAAATCACATTCAATCAAAGGACAAAATAAAATGACCAGAACTGATAAAAAGGAACTAGTGTAACACTCAGATTTCAAACAATAACAGCAGATCACCAATATGATTGCATTCTTTAAAAGACCCTAGGACCTAGGTGAATGAAATAGGTATTATGTAATGCCAAAAATAATCACAGTCCTGAATAATATCTTGTTTTGAACAATTACATATAAATAAAAACAACCCTATAGTAAATCTGATATCACAATCCTGTGATGGGTGTTATCACATTTCTAGAACAAGCATGCTTGACTCTAAAGAGATGCAGAAGACAGTATCTGCAATAAGAAGAAAAGGGTGGACATTACTCTGAACACATGGCAGTTTATCTAATGCATGCAAGATGAAATAAGGAAACAGATTGTTGCAAGCCTTAGTTTGTACTTCCTTATCTGAAGGAGGAAGAAAGCACATACTATATGATAATCAAACACAGCTCAGATTCACAATAGTTCTCACTATCATCATGGGCAACTGGGTAGAGAATGAAGGACTCTCCATATTTGTCATTGTAAGTACATTCCTTATGCATTTTAGTTTCCCAGAACTAAAATCCATTTAGTTTTATAAAAGCATCTTCAATTTAAGAAGTGCAAAAATTTAAAAATGTCTTCCTGTTTTGAATGCATTGTCATTTTAATATATGCAGTATTTTAAGCAATAAGTGTGTTATGGCCTTAAAACCAATTACTTATAGAGAATTCTCAATGAAATATGAACTGTCCTACTGGAAAAAATAGGAAATAAATAGTATTTATAAAAAAAACAAGTTTAGTTAAAGGGTGGTAGCAATTTAAGGGCTTCCAAAAGAAATTGGTGCCTTTTATAGATTATTATAAATTGTTATGTGAGTTATGTGAGTAGACATTTTATTTATGCCTTTAATTGTGTCTTTTTTTTCTCTAACAGCTAGTTCTGAATATTTTTTTGGATACCAGTATGATATTAACAAAAAATTTCAGAATTAGTTTAAAACTAGGCTGGATCATGAGACTATTGTTTACTGAATTTTTACTCAATTCATATAATTTCTAATTATTTATTATTGTAGATATTTCCTTGAGAACTAAGTAATTTTACTAAGAATTTTAGTAATTATTAATATAGTCACATATAACAAAAGAAGCTCAGATTTCCAGGTAGATTCCAAAATGTGGACTAGCTTTCTGTGCAACTTTTGAAGCCTACTAAAAGATAATTAAAGTCCTTGATCAGTAAGCAAACAAAGTTAATAAAATCGACAATATTAACACGCGCCCCTCCACCACTAAGGGTAAGATTTTAAGAAGTTTCACTTTGTTAGGAGTAGACTCCTATAGTTGGGTAGACAATATATAGTCACCGTAGCTTTAAGGCTGATGTAATGTTAGAGTGCAATTAGTAAGTGCAATTATCTCTATAAGAGAAGACAAGGAGAGGGCATATCTCTCTCTCTGCTGGATTTGCTGTGTTTGATAACTGTTTGTGTGAACTGCGATTACTGAAGAAGAAGACTGAAGATTGTGTAAGATATTTGATATTATTGAGACTTTTGTTGTTTGACTCAATTTGATATCACTGCTTATTCACCAGTAGCTTAGTTTAGTAGTTTTTTTTTTACATACCTAAGTAAAGGCTATTCTATTTTACTTAAACAGTGTCTGATATACTTATTGTGTGTATATTAGCAACATCCCTCTGGCTGCATTCTCTGCTGCACACCCTCTGCTTGTCTCCCAACGGAGATATCACCTAACACACTTAATTTTGAGAAATCCCATCTGCATTTAACATTGTTGTGATCAGTCTTTGAGAAAATCAGGGCATAGTCACCATCTTGCCTCTGCTAGTGACATAGAGAAGGGGTCAGGATGTTAAGCAGCAGCATCACTACTAACAGTAGCCAGTGCTATTTTATTGCTCACAGTTAGGTTGAGAATGTGATTTAAATTTAAAAACAACAATGCAGTTCTAAGTGTCATCATTTACCTAAAGACCATCATAGTTTTAAGATACTAAAGATAGTCCTTGAGGTACGACCACAATTGAGCCCAAAATCTATGTCGCTAAGTGAAACATTTGTTAAGTGAGGTTACCTCATTTTTCAACTTTTCTTGCTACTTGTTAAATAAATCATTCTATTTGTTAAGTTAGTAACGGTTGTTAAGTGAATCTGGATTTCCCATTGGCTTTGCTTGTCAGAAGGTCGCAAAAGCTGATCACATGACCCCAGGACACTGCAACCATCCTAAATATAATCCCTTGCAAAGAGTTTGAATTGTGATCACATGACCATGGGGTGCTGCAACAGTCATGTGAAAAACAGTCCTAAGCCATTTTTTCAGTACCATTGTAACTTTGAAGGATGACTAAATGAACTGTTGTAAGTTGAGGACTACCTGTATTGAAAAGTGCACACTTTGCACTTGGGGAAAGAAGCGCAGCCTGCATAGAATATAATGCAATATAATTGTCTGAACCTATTTGGACTTACTGTTGAATGTAACTGTTAAAAGTAGAATTGGTTAAAATTGGGCTGCACAACCTTTTGACTTTGCTGCTTTCCCGCAAATCTGGGCTAGAGTTTTCAGAAACCTATTCTGATCATTAGATCTTGCAATTATAGTAAAGTCATGAAAATAATTTTAGGCCATGTTTTTCTTCTTTCAGCTAGTATGGCTGGGTTTAAATGTTTTCCTCTTTTGCCATTACTACTTAATATATGAGAAAGGGGAACTGTACTACTATACAAGAACACTTCTTGGGGTAAGTCCTACACCACATGCTGTTTGTTCCCATGTTTCAGTGAACTTCATCATTGTTCTAATGTTTACTGGACATTGCTGCTAATTGCAGCTCAAAAAGTACTTCTCTTATTTATATGGCTAGTTCTAACTTTTCAAGGTGATTAGCTCTGGAAAACATTACTAGTGATAGCTTCTGCAAATCCACAAGAGAAGGCAAGAAGATAACCACATTGAATATAAGTCTTTCTTTTCTTTAGTGGTGTGTCTAAAGTCTGTACAGCATTAGGTCATTAATGCCAGCAATTTCTCAGGGAACTCCCATAGAGGTGGGTTCCTACTGGTTTGGTCCAGTACAGCTGAATAGCTACTAGAAATCTGGTGTACCAGACTGAACTGGTAGTAATAGTAGCATGGCCACTCCCCCAAACTAGTTCTCCCATGATGCCGCCTATGATGCCGCCATCTTGGGTTTTGCTTCTGCACATACACAAAGCCACACCTGCCCACGCTCGCCCTGCCTTACCTTCACCATGAGGATCCACAGAACTGCCTCCTCCTTACTCCTGCCTACACACAGGTAAGCAGCATTTGCGCTAGCCTAGCTTTTTAAAGCCTTTCCCCCTGCTGGTTTGCCTCAATGGGCAGGAGGAAAAGGCTTTAAAGAGTTTTTAAAAAGCTTCTGACAATTGCATGGATCAGCTGTGAGGCGTGTCATTGTCAGAAGCTTTTTTTAAAGCCTTTTTTCCATGCCAGTTCAGGGGAAATGGAAAAAGGGGGGAAAGGCTTTAAAAAGCAAAAGAGAGGGAGGGAGGGGAGGGAAGGGAGAAAGAAAGAAAAAGAAAGGAAAGGAAGGAAAGAAAGAAAAAGGAAGGAAAGAAAGAAAGAAAGGTGTTAGAAGGAAACTCACTTTTCAGCTGGAAGATTCAGCAAAGGAGAAAAACAAATGGTCGCTTTAATTTGAGTATCCAAACTGAGCATGTCTGGCTGTGGAATTCTGGGAGTTGAAGTCCATAAGACTTAATGCTGCTTTAAATTGAAAAGCTGCTCTGAAGGAGGTTTGCAAAGTGACATTCAGCAGTTTGTTTCTGGGTCAGCTGAACAACAAACTGGATAAAATGAAGGATTCTTATATGGTTCTATGTTTTTGAAGTTTTGGAGTTTGTGCAATATGGGCTTTGTGTTTCTAAAACAGGGATGATTTCCCTGCTTGTGTGAATGGAGTCAAACTTTCTATAGGCTTATTATCTCGTTATCTTTATCTGGCAGGAATGTGGAATGAGCCTCAGGCGGGTTTCTTTGTTAGCAGCTTGTTTTTTCCTTGCTTTTTTGGGAGCCTAATATTTTATTTGGGGGGGGGGAGTTGCTTCCCACAGTGGGAAAGAAGAAAGAAAGAAAGAAAAGGAAGGAAAGACAGACAGACAGACAGGATAGCAATTTAGGGCTAGAAGTCTACTTGGAGGTCATCTAGTCCAACCCCTTGCTGCAGCAGGAAACCTTAGATTGTCTGGATTATTTTGGTGCCTCTTAACAGAGAGGAAAATTGCCAGAAAGGAGAAAGAGTTTACTAGGACAAGGCTGCCATGCAGAAGAAGGCAGAGATAGTCCTTGACATGACCACAATTCAGCCCAAAATTTTGGTTGTTAAGCAAGAGTGTTGTTAAGTGAACTTCACCACATTTTATCCAATCCATGGCATCTCCTGATGAGTGACATCAAGTTTCAAGTCATGCCCACCCAGTCACATGACCAATAATCCACACCCACCAAACAAGCCACACCCACAGAACCGGTAGTAAAAAAATTTGAAACCCACCCCTGAACTCGCAGAAAGTTAACCAAAATAGTCATGCATGATTTCCAGTAAAGTCCATGGGTTCACAATTGAATCTATTAATTTTAAGATGCAGATAAAGATAGCTCCAGGAAGGTTTATCGGAGTTCTCCCTGAATCTATAGGTAATAGTACCTCAAGTTTAGTCTTCTGGGTCTCTCCTTTTGACAAACAGATGTCTCAATTTATTCTATACTGATGAGATCTAAAGTTCCTTTGGCTGTATTCATTCCCAACAATGCCTACCCTCTGTTAAGAGTCAATCAACTTTAGTGGTTACCAATTTCAATATGTGTCATCTAGAATTCCCAGAATTCTCAGGCAGCTTCAAGCACATATCGTAAAGTTGCTAAATGGCTGGGGAATTCTGGGACTTCAAGTCCACACATCTTAAAGTTGCTGAGGTCGAGAAACACTGGTTTACTCTCTCATAATTTGTAGGTTACCAGCAATGCCTCACTTCCCCCAAAATTTGACAGTAAGTCTCCTTTCTTTCTGTTGCCGGCCATATGACAATTGGATTGGTTGAGAACCCACCTGTGATTGCAGCCATTTTCTGTGCAGCTTGCAGTGGTCCAGTTACGGTCTCAATGTTTCCCTTTGCTTTGGGGGCAAAACTAGAGTTTAAAACTCTCTTCTCAGTAATGCTGGCAGAGTCAGAATACTTTTCCTTGCTTTTTTTCTTAGCAAGAGAGAAACTACTGGGGGGAGCAAAGTTAAGCCTGGTCCCACCCAGTGATCCTGATCAGAAGAACTAAAAGTTAGTTTCTAACTAAGTAACTAAAAGTTAGTACTAAAAGTTTCCCCCCAAAATTCCAGTTATTGTTTCCTCTGCTGTTAATTTTAAGAAACCAATAGCTTGGGGTTGGGTTTTTTTTGCTGAAAATACATCAAGAAGAAATAATACAGTATAATATTATGCTGAGAGTGAAAATCTAGATACATATATAGAATATTCCTCTGTGATATAATGTTAATATCTTTCTCTGAAATGTTGCAACTTTATTTCAGTTTGACTGTTAAAAAATGCAGCTGTCTATTAAGCAATCTTAGAAGTCTCTGTTCAAGCCCATTTCCCTTTTTTTGTCCTTCCACTTCATATCTGAATCAACGGTCAAACAAACCAAATATAACCTCCTTATTTAAAAATAATCCTTGTAGGATGATAACTTTAAACCACTGGAAGTTCTGTTACATCTATTACAAAGCAGAAAAAACAATGTGTGGTGCACCAGGATTCATTTGTCCCCTTCCCCCTGTGAAGAACCTGCCATCAGCCACTACTAGAAGGGGAGGGCAGTCTTCCAGGAAATATTTTTAGGTGTTGCTTAAGAGCATTGCCCCATCAAGAACCTGATTTCTCTTGCTTTATGCAGAAATTGGAAGCAGAGTTTGAGCAAGACATGAAGGGAAATAGTAACAATAGTACATTACAAATTCATCTGGTTTACTACTACCACGTTTCCCTGAAAATAAGAAAGGGTTTTATTTTCTTTTGAACCCCAAAATAAGCACTTGGCCTTATTTTCAGGGAGGTCTTATTATTTTTGAGGTGCAGGAGGTGGTGAGCATGGCTGCTGCTGTATTGCAATATTTTCGTAGAGGGCTTATTTTCAGGGAAGGGCTTATTTTAGCGCATGCGCTCAAAAGCCCAATTAGGCTTATTATCCAGGGAGGGTCTTATTTTCAGGGAAACAGGGTATCTACCTGGGTAGATATAGAGCAGTGCAGGCTGTACGGCAGTGTGTCCAACTTTGACAACTTGTAGACTTCAATTCCAAGAATTCCCTACCCAGGTTGGACATCCCTGCTGCAGAAAAAGTAGTTATTTCTCCCTTTTTTTCAGTCTAAAGGCAAATGAAAGTGTCTCAAAATTCTGAAGGGAAACTAATTCCAAAAATTACCACAAATCAATAATGTTTGAATTGAGCAGAAATATTTTAAGAGTGGAGGGAAGAGAAAATTACTGGATAAGAAGGATAGACGCCACAAAGAAACTGTAACTGTCAAGAGAGTTCCACCAAAAACAACAAAACCAATGAATAGTCACAGGGGGAATATGCAAGAGTCTCAGGAGAAATCCCCCTTGTTCCTCTTAAAATACCTTTCTTCCCAAATTGTATTTAAGCAATGCTAAAGGTTTTGATAACCTTTCTTCTGGGCAAGATAATCATTCATAGAATCATTTAAAATAAGCTGAGGTGTTAGTAATCAAAAATAGTCTTGCCTCCTTAGAAGCTTTGAATTTAAATAATGTCACTCTGTCTCTTAGAACCATACTATGACTTTCAATTAGTATCAGTTAGTAATGATAACTGATTATTACTCAAACTTTGCCAACAATGCAAAGTTTCTTGGTGTATATTAGTTTGCAGTTAGTGTTTCAGACTTAATCCTATTTTTCTTCACATTCATATATATTGCAATAGGTTTTTGTAAATGGCACACCAGAAGCTCATGACTTTACAGATGTTGCTAAACTATAATTCCCAGCATCCCTTTCTATTAATCATATTGGCCAGGTCTGCTGAGAATAGCTTAACAAAATCCACAGTCCCTATATAATTTTAATGTTGATTCTCTCTAGGGCTTTTAGTTCTATTTCAATGTATCCTTAAATGATATTGCTTAATTATGATCCCATTTTCTGATGTTTAGCCTTATTTGGCATTGGCCCGGGCACCTGCAGCATGTCTGAATTTCAACTGCCTATTAATTCTGCTTCCTGTCTGTAGAAATCTGCTTTCCTTTCTCAGAGGCTCAAGTGCAGTAAGTATTTACTATTTTTAATGAAAACAATAATAATCATTGTAAGCAAACAAGGGTTGTCTTCGATTCTTTAATCTTGTAGATTACCATTGATACAAATGTTGTGATAGTAAATGAACTTTCTCTGAAGATGGTATTCTGACTTCTTTGAACAGCTAAAACATGAGACTATTCAGAGTTGAGTCATTCATTGAAAAGGACTCTTGTGCCCACCCAGTTACTGACTGAGCCAAACAGCATATAAACCAGGGTTTATATGGGTTCCAAAAAACACCCCCAACTAAATAAAAGTTCAAGGCTTGTGTTTCCTCAAAGTTCCAATTTATTAGAGATGTCGTGTTGGCACATCTGGGAAAACCCGAATCTGAAAGCTTCCAAGTTTTTCCACCGAATTGAAAGTTCAAGATCCTGCCCCAACACCCACAGGTTTCCTCACATGGTCTCATCTTTCACTGCCACAAAGACAGATTCCTCCCATCCAGTCAATTTTTGGGTAGGTGTTTTGGCTTGCTTTGTTTGGGCTTGGCGACCTAGGGGTCTCATGGCTGGCTTTTCAGTGGTTGGCTTTCAGTGGGGGTTGAGCTGGTGATCCAGGATGACTGTGGTGTTGTACCAATTCTGGATACATTCCAGCACCTGCTGGATGCCACACACCTTTCTGAGCTCAGGATCTAAGGCCTCCTTGAATGTGTGTACAAGGAGGTGCTCTGGCCAGTCTTGCAATTTTCCAGCCAGTCTCCTAAACTGCCAAACTAGTTCTTTCACTGGTTGACCAGCTTGCTTCAACTCTTGGATTTGTGCTTCCACCTCCACTTGATGGGCAACATGGTCAAATCTGATTTGCAACAGTTAGACAAATCTGTTGGTGGCATCTAGCTCAGCAGCTGCTTCATTGTGGAGCTCAGCTATCCCTTCCGATGCCCCCCCCCCATTCATCTCATCCGATATGGCTGAAATCAAGTTCATCACATGGTCCAATCTTTCACTGGCACAACGACAGATCCCTCTCATCTAGATCTGGCCAGGTGCAGAGATAAAAACAACCTTGACTTTCTAAGAAGGATGTTATTATGGCTGCATATCACCCAACTCCATATAACCCCCCCTCCCATTTTCCCACACTAGAAAGTGTGGCAGGCCTGAAATCCAAAAGGAAAAGATGGCTTGCAGGTCTGACACCAGGCTTTCCTTAAGCAATGTGATAAATCAACTATAAAGACATAAAGCTAAACCATAAATTGGTTTATTCATGCATGTTAATGGTTTGTTTTAGTCATGATTTTCTGAACAATTCATAAACAAACTAGTTTTAGACTTAAATATAAGCAGTATGATCAGACTTAAAAAACTATTGCTGATTTGGTTTTCTAACTTTTAAAAGTATTATTTCCTCATAGTTCATTGATTGCAAGGGAAAATCAGTATTCTCCAAGCTGGGCATCTCTAGAAGTGTGGACCTCAACTTCCAAAATTCTCAGAAGGGTAACGCTGTCTGGTGAATTCTGTAAATTGAAGTCAATTTATCTGAAGAATGCCCAGGTCAGAGAGCAAAAAAATGCAAAAAGCAAACTAGAGATAAGCAGGCAGCACAGACTGGTCCTAAATTAAAATCATCCAAAACCAAAACCAAACATGCAGCTCAATTGAATGTTGGAAGAGCTTCAATGGGATAGCTATTGGAGAAGAAAGGTAAAGAGAAACAAGATGTACCAATCTTCTAATGTAATTAAATTAACATTTCACAAATTAGGATCTACACTGTCTAAATGAATTTCAAATTGGATGTCATATTTAATTGTTTTGAAAAGAGATTGAAGAAAAAAAATGGATAAAATTGATAATTTTGTGAAACAACTGCTCTGGAGAAATAAACTAATGACAGAATGGGCATGTAAGGAAATAAATAGGGAATTGTGAATATAGAATTGATAAATAAGTTCTGCTAGAGCTTAGAGAAAAAGAATTTATTTGAAATTTAGAGTCATTCCAGAAATTTTAGGACAATGTTAAAAGAAAAATTGTTCAGACTTGGCAGATATTTTAGATTGGACAGAGGATGAGATTGGAGAGGAGACTGATGAAGATTTCATGCCATCAAGACTAAAGACATTTCTGTTAGATTGTTAGACAAACAATGGAAAAATCATATGGTACTCTATTGCTATATATTATAATGGCGGTGAGTCTTTTATATGCCCAATGGTGGCATATAATACCTACAATGGAAGTATGATTAATAAAATTGATGGTATTAGCTGAGATGATGAAATTGACAAATTGCTTAGAGAAAAAATATGGATAAACTTTTAATGCTACTTGGAAGCTGCTTATAGACTTTTTAAGTAAAATGGAAAATAATGAAATTAGGATATATAGATTAAATGATTATTAATAGATTATTTTTAAAAATAGATGTTGTATTGTAACTATAGAATAAGAATTCAGTGTAAGTTTCATTTATATCTGTTGTAAAAGAAGTCAGAAGTCATTCCCTTTTTCTATTTCCGTTTAATGAGAAAAATGGCCATGCTGATTATAACTGAAAGCACATTCACAGTCAAGGCCTCTTCATTTGATAGGGCCTGAAACAGATTCAGTGGAGGCAGGTAGCACCTGGTAATGGGGTCAGCAAAGTTTATGAGGTATGGTTCAGTATCAGCCCAAGAATGGGTAGCTAGCACTTCAAACTCAGAAGAGAGAACCAGGAGAGACAGAGAGCATTGTTGTATTTCACTTTTTCTTTTGAATCTCTAGTGTTGCTCAGTGCGTGTCAGAAGACAGTTGGACAGAAACCTCACATTTCACAAACTGGTGGCCTGGATGATTGCATTACATACTGGTGGGTGTTCCAAAGTTCTATTTTATTCAAAGTCTCATCAGTTTAATGAACAAAACTCATACTGAAAGAACAAGTTTCTGGAAAGGCATGAGAAGTAAAGAAGTAGAGAAGTAAAGAAGACAAAACACCTGTTAAACGGATAGAAGAGAATATTTGTAGCTCGGGGTTGAGTTGTGGGGTCCTTGGTGCTCTCTGAGATTCGTTGTTTTCTTCCAGGTGTTTCATTGCCACTCTGACTAGCTAACATCATCAGTGTAGTCTATTTGCTAACCCATAATACAGTTGGACATTGAATGAATTTGTTCACCCTGCTTTATCAAACATGGTTTTTAGCTTTCTCTGCTGTACAAATCCAGTCATAGCCAACAAATTATGATTAAGTAAGCCATGATTTAGTACAGTATAGAAATCCAGATTAAAATTTTGGCAACTGTCAAACATGCAGAAGACGAATGAAAGAGAAGTTTATTCTGCATAATTATATTTAATTTTAGATGTCTCAGGTCATCAATTCCTATACAAAATATTAAAAAGAAATAGCATTGTGAACTTTTTGTTTAAAAGAAAATAGAAAGAAAAGGAACATAATATCTTGATATAAATTTACTGGGGCTTTAGCAGTTTTTCATTATTGTGAATATGTGCTAGCAAGATATCTTTTTCATGTCCTGTCAAATTCCTTCAGCATTAAATGCACTTACTCTACCTTGCTGTCAAAGTTCTTGTGCTATCTTATATTTATTTCCAAACATTTTATATCTACTTTTTCAAATTTTGCACAAAACCATCCACTAATTTTTAATAGCCACCTCATTACAATTGGAGAAAAATAATGCAATTAAAATAATTAGGTATACAACTTAAGACTAGAAGCAAAATGACCTATATCTGTAAAGTATGTGTCTTATACACTTGTTTTTATATTTTATAGGAGGTTTCAGTTCTCAAAATAGTTAGCAAAAAAGCCCCTTTCCATATGAAAAAAAGCATTTTAAAAGTGATTTATCTCTTTAATATTTAATATATATTTTCTATCCTGCTTTTGATTTATTTCTATTTTTTGCCAGCAATCCATACAATTGCACATTTATTTAACGTTGAAAGATTGGTGGATGCACGCACTGAAGAAAATGGAAGCATTAAGGCTGTACTGTCTGATCTCGGTGACCAGTCAGGTGAAACTTACCTGAACTTTGCCAGAAAAAAAATTTCGGTAAGCAGACGGGGAAAATCAGGGGTTTATTGTTTCTCATGCTTGCATACAGAAATATTTTATTTTATCCAATAATCATTGCTACCCTAACATAATGCTTTTTATTGGGGATACTGTTGCTTGGTTTTAAAGCAAAAGAAGTTATGCAACTCTGTCATAATGAATTTGTGTGGTATGATTATATCAACATGATTTTTCCTTTCCAGAACCCTATCGGTGGCCTCTATGTGGCATTTACGACTTTGGCTGGCCTCAGTGGTGTTATCATTACATTGTGTCTAATATTAATTATCACATCATCTACCAAAACCATTCGCAGATCGTACTTTGAAGTATTCTGGTTTACTCATCATCTCTTTGTTATTTTTTTTGCTGGTCTTGTCATCCATGGATTTGGGTAAGTAACTGCATTTATTCAGATATCACATTCAAGAACTGCCTAGAGACAGTATTATTTCTGAGCTAAATAGCTAAGAGTTAAAGAGCTGCCTCTAGACATTCATTTTATTAAGATTTTTAAAAACCTGCATTTGAAAGTTCTTCATGTCTCCTTACCCTGAAGACCCAATATCATTTGGAATTTAATACCACACTGATTGCACTTTTGGCATTTCTCCTGATACGTCTCCAAAATGCAGCCCAAAGATGCTCCATCTCCATCTCCCCCCACCCTCTCTCTCTCACACATATACTTTAAGCAAATTCCCTTGTTTTGGAGACTTTAGAAATCTGAAGCATCAGTACCAAAATCTAATTTTTATTTCTGCTGCTGTGAAACTACAGCAGCTAAGATGTTGATCTTATAAACAGATTATCCTTACCAGTACATTAATTCTCATTTCTCTTGGCATAAACTCCTCTCTGTTTTTTTCCTGGTAGCCTCTGCCTTCCAATGGGACACAATAGAGGCTCTTTTTATAGTAAACTTTTGTTCCTTGGGTCAGTTCATTATTTCAATTTACTTAAAGGGAAAAAAATATATCTAAAGCTTTCTACTGTTCTTCAGTAAAACCATTTTTGGCAGTAGGAATTTAAGTAAGGAAACTAATTAATGAAACTAGTTGTTTTCATTTTCCTTTCTACACATAAGCCAAACTGAAACACTCTGTTGAAATATTCCCAAACATTTTCCTAACCATCAGGATCCCCACTGGCTTTTGTTGCAACAATAAGGATGCTTCTGGCACATGTGTCATTTCAAGACTACCCGTGTGCTGGCACATGTTCATAGAATAACCCATCATACTGTGTGAAGCAAACAGGCTCAAGCTGTAAAACATCTGTGCCAGCACTTTTGTTTCCTTATAAATCATTTATCAAGTCTTAAGGGGCAACAAAGAATAATATGTTGGCATATAAATGTAAATCCGTCTTAAATTAAAAACTTACTTTTTCCGTCTGGCCGGCCTGGGATAGCCTCCTTGCCTTGGGATTTTATAGAATAGGTTTTAGTTTAATTGGGATTTTAGCACAGGGTTTATTTAATTGGTTTTTAAATTTTGTTGTTATATTTATTGTTGTTGTTTATATATTGCTTTTATGCTACCTGTGCACCGCCCCGAGTCCCCATGGGGAGAGGGGGCGGTCTAGAAATAATAAATTATTATTATTATTATTATTATTATTATTAAATCATTTCTATTTTCTTCTGGAATAGAATAATAATCGGGTTTATTTGCCAGCTTGCATTATTCCAAGAAACAGGTTAATGGGAGCATTTGATTTTATGGCTCCTGAAAGGAGAAGAGGGATACTTTGCTGAAGCTATGAAAAAAATGATTAGAATAATTAGCAGGCCATCCAACTGCTAAAATTGATTTTTGTGCACTCATGGTATGTGGATGTTAATGTTAATGTTTAATGTTTATTAAATTTGTATACCGCCCTTCTCCCTTGCGGGACTCAGGGCAGTGAGCAGGCATCAATAAAACAGTACAAAACATCAATATATAAAATAATTTAAAATGGCATTAAATTGGGGGCCTGTTCTGAATGGTCTTTCGGGTGTGCTTCAAGGTTTTAACGACCATCTTTAAAGCGGTCCATGGCTCGGGGCCTAGTTATATGCGAGACCGCCTCCTGCCCCATACATCCCTCAGACCGATACGCTCCCACAGAGAGGGCCTCCTCAGGGTGCCGTCGGCTGGACAATGCCGACTGGCGACACCCAGGGGGAGAGCCTTCTCTGTGGCGGGCCCAGCCCCCTGGAACGACTTACCCCCTGAACTCCGCACCATCTCCGACCTCCGCCTCTTCCGCAAGTGTCTGAAGACACACCTATTTCATCTAGCCGGCCTAGCGTAACCTCCATACTGACTATTAGATAGTTTTTAAACTTGGGATTTTAATTCGGTTTTAGAGCAGGGTTTATTAATTAGAATAAGTATTTTAAATTTCATATATTTTATATATTTTGTATGTATTTTAACATCCCTGTGCGCCGCCCTGGGTCCTAACAAGGAGAAGGGCGGGGTATAAATTTAATAAAATAAATAAATAAATAAATAAATAAAATCCAAATAAAACTAAATAAAATCAATTAAAATCAATTTTAAAAAAACTACACCAGGCCGGGTGCACGGAATAGATGCGTTTTCAAGGCCCGACGGAAGAGGCGTAGGTCAGTGGTCGTACGTAGGTTGGGGGGCAGGTCATTCCAGAGGGCAGGGGCTGCCACAGAGAAGGCTCTCCCCCTGGGGGTTGCCGGCCGACATTATTTGGCCGATGGCACCCTGAGGAGGCCCTCTCTGTGGGAGCAAACTGGTCGGTGGGAGATATTTGGTAGCAAGGCGGTCTTGCAAGTAACCAGGTCCCGTGCCATGGAGCACTTTAAAGGTGGTTACTAGCACCTTGAAGCGCACCTGGAAAGCCACAGGCAGCCAGTGCAGCTCGCGCAGGAGAGGTGTCACATGGGAGCATCTCGAGGCTCCCAGAATCCCCCGCGCAGCCACATTCTGCACTAACTGGAGCCTCCGGGTGCACTTCAAGGGCAGCCCCATGTAGAGAGCGTTACAATATTCCAGGCGGGAGATGACGAGGGCTTGAGTGACCGTGCATAGAGCGTCACGATCCAGAAAGGGGTGCAACTGGCGAATCAAGTGAATCTGATAAAAAGCCCCCCTGGCCACGGCTGTCATATGATCATCTAATGACAGCCGAGAGTCCAGGAGGACACCCAAGTTCTGAGCCCTCTCTGTGGGGGCCAGTGATTTGCCCCCAATGGCCAGAGATGGCATCAACTGGCTGTATCGTGACGCTGGAAGCCATAGCCACTCGGTCTTGGACGGGTTGAGTCGAAGCCTGTTCCTCCCCATCCAGACTCGCACGGCCTCCAGACACCGGGACATCACTTTGACGGCATCGTTGGGGTGGTCTGGGGTAGAAATGTACAACTGGGTGTCATCCGCGTACTGATGGAATTCTACCCCAAAACCACGGATGATCTCACCCAACGGCTTCATATAGATGTTAAACAGGAGGGGCGAGAGGACCGACCCCTGTGGCACCCCACACGTGAAGTACCTCGACGTCGATCTCTGCCCCCCTGCCAACACAAATTGCAACTGGTTGGAGAGGTAGGAGGAGAACCACCGTAAAACGGTGCCCCCCAGCCCCAGCCCCTCCAGCTGGTGCAATAAGGTACCATGGTCGATGGTATCGAAAGCCACTGAGAGATCTAACAGGACCAGGATAGAGGAGCAACCGCTATCGCAAGCCCTCCAGAGATCATCTGCCAATGCGACCAATGCTGTCTCCGTGCTGTGCCGAGGCCGGAAGCCGGACTGGTGCGAGTCCAGATAGACAGTTTCCTCCAGGTGTTGAGGTAGCTGTTGCGCCACCACACTCTCAACAACCTTCGCCAGAAAGCGAAGGTTGGAGACAGGAGGGTAGTTGGCCAAAACAGCCGGATCCAGGGAGGGCTTCTTGAGGAGGGGTCTTACCACCGCCTCTTCAAGGCGGTCGGCATAAACCCCTCACTCAAAGAAGCTTTGACAATTCCCTGGAGCCACCCTCGTGTCACCTCCCGGGAGGCCAGTACCAACCAGGAGGGGCACGGGTCCAATAAACATGTGGTGGCGTTCAGCCGCCCCAGCATCCTGTCCATTTCCTCGGGAGTCACAGGATCGAACTCTTCCCAAATAAGTCTTAAGACCTGCCTCCGTCAGCCCATCTGAACTATCCCAATTGGAGGCTAACCTGTCCCAAATCTGATCGATTTTATCATGCAAATAACCTCCAAATTCCTCCGCACGCCCCTGCAAGGGAGCATCCCGTGCCCTCTGATGAAGAAGTGAGTGAGTCACCCGAAACAGGGTGGCAGGGCGGTTATCTGCAGACGCGATAAGAGCGGAGAAATAGTTCCATTTCGCCGCTTATATTGCCACTAGGTAGGTCCTCAAATGTGACCTTACCAGTGTCCAGTCAGATTCGGTGCGGGTGGTCCTCCAAATGCTCTCTAGGCATCTCCTTCGATGTTGATGTGAGATTTAGCCTACTACAAAAAATAATGTCACTAGTTCATCTCCTGGAATGTTTGAAATAAGAATTAAAACTACAGCTTGTCACCCTGTCTTTCAAATAAGTTCATCGTTGGCTTCCGGTTCCGGCTCCAGCGGCGACGGGCGAGCCTAACGCTCGCTCACCGCTTTGTTGCCTTTTCTGCCCCCCCACGGGGGCGAGACACTCCGGTCACCGGAGGTCTCCCGTAGGGTCGGCTCGGAGGGGACGTTCCTCTTCACGGCGGTGGGGAGAACGGTCCCCTCCGCGACCTAGGTGAGAGGGAACATGCTGCGGGGGTTTCCCCTTCGCCAACGGCTGTCGGCGCCATTCATTTCAATGGAGAGGGCTGAGCGGAGAGATCGGAAGGCTTGCCGAGGCTTCAGCTGCGAGGGAGAGTGAGTTTAAAAAAAAAACTTTTTTCCTTGCTGCCAGCCAGGCTGAACGGACTGGGAGGGGGGTGTTTGTTTTCAAAAAACCCCCCTCGGACTTAAGCGGCACTCTAAAATGGCTTCTCTGGAAGAGAAAGCGGAAATCTTCAATCCGGACTGTCTCTAACAAGGGAAAGTGGTATGCGGCTATTTGCAACATTGTTTCTAGGTCTGGCTGGATAAAAAAATTTATTTTTCTACTCTCTCCTCTGGGCTCTGAGATGGTCGGTGGAAAGTGGCTTTTCTTTGTCCCTGCCTGACTATTTCAACTATGGAAAATTCCCAGCGTCTCTTTGCAATTGGGACTCTCTCTGGATATTAATGAAGAATTTTTCTCTTGCTGGATTTGTGATTTCTTTTCTGGAATACCTTCGCTATTATATTTACTGAGTTGCAAAATTGTGTCTCTCCTGGTTCTTGAATTTTGCAACTTCATAACCCTGAACTGAACTGAGCTCCTGATTTGCCCCACCAGCCCCACCCGGATAACGCCATTTTGGTGGCAGTGACTTTAACAATTAATCATGGCACAAGAAACAGCACTTGCAAGTTTAGAACAAAGGATGGCTTCTCTTGAATCTGTTATACAAATTTTGGTACAAGAAATCAAGGCCCAGAGGGCTGAAAATATTAATTTCAAGAAGGAGCTACTGGATACACGGAAACAAGTGTTGGAGAATACACAGAAGAATGAAGAACTGGAAGGGGGGTTGGTGGGGGCTAAGGGAGAGATTAAAAATGTTACTAATGAGGTGGGGGAGATAAATGGGCATGTGTCTAGGATAGATATGGAAAGAATGACATATTTTTTGAGATTTCAGAATGTTTTTGAGCAACCTGGTGAATTCCTCCCTGATCTTATGAGTACAATTTTAGCAGACTATTTACAAAAACCTAAAGATGAGATCAGGGGGGACATTGATCTGGCTTATAGAATTAACTCAGCATATGCCAGGATAAATGAAGTGCCTAGAGAGATACATGTGAAATTTGTTAGAAGGTCAACCAGAGAGGAAATCTTGAAGGCACAGAGAGAGAACCCTTTAATTTACCAACAAAAAACGGTCACTATCTTGAAGCAGATCCCTAGAAAGATTAGAGATGCAAGAAGGAAATTTTCCTTCTTGTCTAAAACATTGTTTGATCATGGGATCTGGTTCAAGTGGGTGACACCTGAAGGGATGCTGGTGTTCTGGGAAGGAGGAAGAGTGAGGATTAAAACAGTTGTAGAGGCGGAAGCCTTTCTTAAAAAACATTCCTCTGCCCTGGGGGAAGATCCAGGGGGGACGGAGGGGGCCACAGCCCCGCCCGCTGGGGGCCAGGGAGGAGAAAAAGAAGATACAATAGCCAAGAGACTTAGATCGAAAAAATAACTTTGCCTTGATTTTTCTGAACAATTTTGCATAATATTTGTATCTGGATTTTTTGTAAATGTCTGACAGCATGGAACTGAGAATTTAGGTATATGTACTTGCTTTTACCTTGTAGTGTTATGAAAAATGTTTTTTTTTGTTATTTTTTTATTGTGTATTTTGAGGTCTCGGAAGGGCCGACGACTCTGACGTGAATGCTCTCAAAATTTCTTTGTATCCCTTACCCTACCCTATAGGAAAAATGTAAAACCAACAAAACTTTTTCAACACAAATAAGTTCATCGTTATTAAATAAGAATTGTTCCCAGGTTCATACAGAAAGGATTATAATCAGACAATTTTAAAAAATCAAGACAGATTTACCCATCAAGTCTTACTTTAACCTGTAGACAGCTGATGAAGTCAAATCTACACATTATACTTAAGCTATTGTAAAATGTCACAGAATTTAGATTACTGTACCATCTGTACTGAAGGCAGTGAACAGCACCATTATCACATAGATAGGCAACAGAACTGGACCCTGACAGTGAGCTGTATGTGTCCCAAAATATGATTCAGATTGTCTCCCTCCCATGTCAAACCCGGATGCTTTCTGCACCAAGTTGGGCCTATTAAGAAACCAGCATCCTGGCACCAAAATGCCAAACCTATTTAGCAGAAAGAGACAGTGGGAGATTAATTGAAGATTCAAACCAAAGTTCTAAATTTCATGCATTTCAGACCTTATCTAATAATAATAATAATAATAATTTTATTTCTTATAAACCGCACCCTCTCCCCACAGGGACTCGGGGCGGTGCACAGGAGAAATAAGAACAATGGCTATATACATATATCATTAAAAATAAATTAAATTAAGTAACCTGTGCTAAAATACCCATTAAAACTATCTAACTAAAAATCCCCAAAAAACCCTAAAAACAGAGGAGTAGTTATCCCAGGCCGGCAAGGCAGAAAAAGTGTGTTTTCAATTTAAGACGGAAGGAGCGGAGGTCCGTGGTGGTCCTAATATCGGGAGGGAGGTCATTCCAGAGGGCTGGGCCCGCCACAGAGAGAGCCCTTCGCCTGGGTGTCGCCCGCTGACAAAGTCTAGTGGACGGCACCCGGAGAAGTCCCTCTCTGTGGGAGCGAATCGGTCGTGAGGATGTATGAGGCAGGATCCGATCCCGCAAGTAGCTAGGTCCCGAGCCATGGAGCGCTTTAAAGATGATAATTAATACCTTGAAGCGCACCCGGAAGACAACAGGCAGCCAGTGCAGCTCGCGCAAGAGCGGTGTTACATGGGTGTACCTTGTGGTACCCATAATTGCTCGCGCGGCTGCATTCTGGACTAGCTGAAGTCTCCGGGTGCACCTCAAGGGAAGCCCCATGTAGAGAGAGTTGCAATAGTCCAGTCGGGATGTCACGAGGGCATGAGTGACTGTGCGAAGGGCGTCCCGATCAAATAGGGGGCGCAATTGGCGTACCAGGCGAACCTGGTAAAACGCCCTCCTGGCCACGGCTGTCACCTGATCTTCCATTGACAGCCGGGTATCCAGGAGGACACCCAAATTGCGCGCCCCATCCACAGGGGCAAGATGTTCGCCCCCTATGGCCAGCGATGGAGTGAGCTGGTTGAATCGGGCAGCCGGAAACCACAGCCACTCGGTCTTGGTCGGGTTTAGCTTGAGTCCGTTACTTCCCATCCAGATCCGCACGGCTTCCAGGCACTGGCACATCACCGCTACGGCATCGTTGGGGTGGTCTGGGGTAGATATATACAGCTGGGTGTCATCAGCGTATAGATGGTACTCTACCCCAAAACCACGGATGATCTCAACCAGCGGCTTCATGTATGTGTTAAACAGGAGGGGCGAGAGGACCGACCCCTTATTCAGATATCTAGCACTCATCTGAATAAGTTATTTCTTTCTCAAGACTGCTTCCATATATCCTTACTTACTCCTGGATATTCTCTCTGCTACTTCAGAGAGAGGCAACCAGATTGAATGCTGCTTCTCTCTGGTGCAATGCTTTCCATATGGGACCCAAAGCACTGTGCTGCGAAAGATGCTCTCGTTCTTCCATCAAGAGAATGGTGGAAAGAAAACAAGAGAACATGTGGAGTGACTCCATGTGCTCTCAGGTCAGTGGCTGGTTCTTCTCTCCACCTCTGCTCTTGCTGGGAGAGCGAGAGCGTCTTTTGCAGCACAGCGCTTTGGGACCTGTAGGTAGGTGCTTCTCTCTGCCTGGCTTTCCGGAAGGGATTTACAGGACCCAAAGCGCTGTGCTGCGAAAGACACTCTCACTCTCCCAGTAAGAGAGTGGTGGAAAGAAGAAGTAAATGCTGACCCAGAGAGCACATGGAGCCCTTCCATGTGTTCTTTGGTGACTTGTTTTCTCTCCACTGCTCTTTTGCTGGGAGAGCGAGAGTGTCTTTCGCAGCACAGTGCTCGGGATTTGGAAGTCACTGGTGAAGGTAAGCTGAAGGCTGGGAGGATGGTGGGTTAGTTAGCTAAGCCTGCCTGGGATATAACCAAGATGGCTTCACCAGCCAGGCGAGCCCAGAGATGGGGGGAATCAAGCTAGGCCACAGCCAGCATGGCCTGGAATGGAACTGCGCTGGTGGCTTTGCCAGCTATGTGAGCCCAGGGATGGGGTGGGGGGCGCAGCCAGCTCTGTGGATGGGGGGATAGCATGACTGGCAGGCTTACCTGTAGGCAGGAGGAGGCAGCTCAGTTGGGGTGCAGGCACTGTGTGGGAAGGCAGTTTAGGTAGGCAACAGCCACAGCCATGTGCAAATGAGTGCCACACAGAGTGTGTTATTCTGCCGGGGAAGTGAAGAGTGACAGGGTGGGGTGGGCAGGGAGAACAGTGACCAGGCAATTGGGCAGGTAGGGGTGGAGCCAGCCCGAGGTGGTATTTGTCAGTTCGGCGAACCAGTTAAAATTTCCACTGCTGGTTCATCTGAACCAGCTGAATAACACCTCTGCTGATGTCTTTAGACCAAGGGTCCCCCAAAATTGGATTAGTTGTTGCTGTTCTAAACACACAACTGTTTAATTTGCATAGCCCATATTTGTGTACTATGTAGATAAAATGTAGGTACATAAATTAAAATTATTTAGTAAGCAATGGAACATACTGTTCCTAGTTCATATATTGTACTAATACAGTGTTTGTTCATTTTGATGTAGTGTGATGTATAAACCACAACATATGTGGCATGTTTAGCATGCCATGATTATACCATGGATTGGTACAAATGTCTGAATTATGATGAGTAACTATCATGGGAAAAATATACCAATAAATATATATTTCATTAATATGCTGTTTTCAGAATTAGTGCAAAATATTCCTGCCATGTTTCTTGTTTAATTGCTGTGGATGTTTTTACAATGGATCAGTATTATTGCTCCTAATGCTTTTTGTTATTTGCAGAAGAATTGTACGTAGGCAGACCAAGGAAAGTATTTTGGTGCATATACCAGAATATTGTGTCAAAAATTACACAGTCTGGGGGAGAAATTCTTCATGTCCTAAACCAGAGTTTGTTGGAAATCCTCCCATGGTATGATCTCTTGCTTGCTTGTTAACAAAAACTAAATACTGTAAAGACTGCTGAATTTTTAATGTTAATGTTAGAGTTTGCTGAAAGAAAGGAAAGTTAGAACAAACAGTGGAGGATTCAAGAAGACCATAACATAAGAACATTCTTATAAATATTTGATGTAAACATATTTTCATTCATATCTTCAAGAGTAGTTTCAGACAAAGGACAACATCTCTCTTAACAGCAATAGACTTCTGAAATTAGAGATTTGTGAAAGATGCAACTTCCTATTAACCAATAACTGTAAGCTTTTGCAAATAACAAACTTTTTGTCTGTAAAAGAGGCTAATGTCTGATTTTACAACAGAAACAAATTCTGGTATATACAAAGCAGCTGTCTTTTTATTTAAGAGAGTGAGTTCACATCTCCTGCTAAATCATAAAGTGATTAATTTTAGTTTAACATGCATGCACAGCCACTGTGATTTGAAAAATCATTGTTTCAGTTGAACCATGTTAGATGAATTCAAGGAATAGTGTCATGTGTGAATATTTATTAAGAAAAGTTAAACAATTCTTCATTCTCCTTTTACTCATTCTCTTGGCAGACATGGATGTGGATCATTGGCCCTATGATTCTGTATGTTTGCGAGAGACTGGTGAGGTTTTGGCGCTCACAGCAAAAAGTGGTTATTACAAAGGTAAGAGTGTTAAGTTGGGTGAATGTAAGAGACAGACTAGGCCTTGACGAAGAGCACTGGTGGGCTGCTGCCAGTTCAGACCAGTTTACCCAAACTGGTAGTTCTGAGCACTGGTTGAACCCCCTGACCCACCCAGACACTATCCGGTCCCAGATATCTCACTTTCCAGCTCTCATGCCCTGCCCCGCAGTCAAGCTGATTTGCATGCCTCTCCCAGGTTCCAGAGGGAGCTTGGGCCAATACCTGTATCCCTGCCCCGCGACTGGACTGAGGATCTAGTGGCCGCATGGTATAGTGCGGCCACGGGGGCCTTGGACCAAATCGCGCCCTTGCGGCCTCTCACGCAGCGTCGAATCACCCAGGCCCCCTGGTTTACCGAGGAGCTGCGGGAGATGAAACGCCGCAAGAGACGCCTAGAGAGTAGGTGGAGATCCTCTCAATCCGAATCTGATCGAACACTAGTGAGAGACCATATTAGGACTTACTTAGTGGCGTTAAGAGTGGCCAAACGTGAGTATTGTGCCACTCTTATCGCGTCTGCGGATAACCGCCCTGCCGCCCTGTTTGGGGTGACCCGCTCCCTCCTTCACCAGAGGCCACGGGAAGCCCCTGTGCAGGGTCGAGCAGAGGAATTTGGAGTTTAGCTGCAGGACAAAATCACTCAGATTCGGAACGAGTTGCCCTCCACTGAAAGTGATCCAGTCGGTTTTTCCGATGCTGGTCTTGAGATAACATCTTGGGAGGAGTTTGACTTTGTCACTACCGAGGATATGGACAGGTTGTTGAGGAACCTTAGGGCCACCACATGTTTATTGGACCCGTGTCCCTCTGGCTTGTACTGGCATCCTGGGAGGTTACACGAGGCTGGCTCCAGGACATTGTGAACGAGTCTTTGAGTGAGGGGTTCTTACCTACCGCCTTGAAAGAGGCGGTGGTGAGGCCTCTCCTCAAAAAACCTTCCCTGGACCCAGCATTGTTGGAAAATTACTGTCCAGTCTCCAACCTTCGCTTTCTGGCGAAGGTTGTTGAGAGTGTGGTGGCTCAACAGTTTCCTCGACATCTGGAGGAAGTTGATTATCTAGACCCGCGCCGGTCTGGCTTCCGACCCGGTCACAGCACTGAGACGGCATTGGTCGCATTGGTGGATGATCTCTGGAGGGCGCGGGATAGAGGTTGCTCCTCTATCCTAGTCCTATTAGACCTCTCAGCGGCTTTTGATACCATCGACCATGGTATCTTATTGCACCGATTGGGGGGGTTGGGGCTGAGAGGCACCGTTCTGCGGTGGTTCTCGTCCTACCTCTCTGGTCGGTCGCAATGGGTGTTGGCAGGAGGGCAGAGGTCGGCCCTGAGGCCTCTCACATGTGGGGTCGGTCCTCTCGCCATTTCTATTCAACATCTATATGAAGCCGCTGGCCAAGATCATCCATGGTTTTGGGGTGGAATACCATCTGTACGCTGACGACACCCAGCTGTACATATCCACCCCAAACCACCCCAACGATGCCGTCGAGGTGCTGTCCCGGTGCCTGGAGGCCGTACGGGTCTGGATGGGTAGTAACAAACTCAAGCTCAACCCATCCAAGACCGAGTGGCTGTGGTTTCCGGCACCCCGGTTCAGCCAGGTAAGTCCAACACTGGCCATTGGGGGTGGCCCCCGTGGAGAGGGCACGCAACTTGGGTGTCCTCCTGGATTCCCAGCTGTCCATGGAGGACCATGTGACGGCCGTGGCCAGGAGGGCGTTTTATCAGGTACGGCTGATACGCCAGTTGCGCCCCTTACTGGACCGGGTGGCCCTTCGCACAGTCACTCAAGCACACATGACATCCCAGCTGGACTACTGTAACGCTCTCTACATGGGGTTCCCCTTGAGGTGCACTTGAAGGCTACAGTTGGTTCAGAATGCGGCCGCACAGGTGATTATGGGTGCCTCAAGGCAAGCCCACATAACACCTCTCCTGCGCGAGCTGCACTGGCTACCTGTGGCCTTTCGAGTGCGCTTCAAGGTGTTGACGATCATCTTTAGATTGCTCCATGGCTCGGGGCCTAGCTATATACGAGACCGCCTTCTGCCCCATACATCCCTTCATCCGATCCGCTCCCACAGAGAGGGTCTTCTCCAGGTACCGTCAGCCAGGCAATGCCGGTTGGTGACGCCCAGGGGAAGGGCCTTCTCTGTGGCGGGCCCAGCCCTCTGGAACGACCTACCCCCCGACCTACGCACCACCTCGGACCTCCGCCTCTTCTGCCAGCGTCTTAAGACGTATTTATTCCAACAAGCTGGCCTAGCATAGCCCCCCCATTTCTGACTTTTATCTATAAATTTTAATTCTCAGGGTTTTAAATGGGTTTTTAGCACTTAATTTAATTGTTTTTAATAATGTATTTTGTCATTTTGTTATGGTTTTTAATAATGCCTGTGCGCCGGCCTGGGTCCTAACAAGGAGAAGGGCGGGGTATAAATTTGAAAAATAAAAATAAAAAAATATACAAATTTTTTTTTACTAACTGTGGCTGACCTAGCCACTGGAATCTGCCCCCATAGAAAAGGCCTTGTTTTAGGTGTTGCACCCAAGTGTAGAAGGCACGTGTGTGTAGCATACATGTATGAAGCAGGCATGCTCTCTCTCTCACATTTTCGGCAACTGGTTGTTAAAGTATATGCAGCCCACCTCTGCGTAGGAGTCATAAAGGTGTCTTACATGTCTTATGCTACTCAAAATAGTCATTTTGTAGTTGCCTTATTATCAAAGATATCTACAGACATAGATACCTACAATAAGGCGCCGCCCTGGGTCCTCTGCGGAGAAGGGCGGGATATAAATGTAAATTAAAAAATAATAATAATAATGAGACCCAATGCTGGGAAGAAATTTCCAAATTAATCATCAAAGTATTTAACATATTCATTTGGAACTCTCTTTCTAGCATTAATATATTTAACAGTTCAAACTATTCAAATTTGAATGAAATTCAAATTCTAAATAAATATTGGAGTACCTTTTCTTGCTTCCTTTATCAAACTTGTGTTAACTTAGGACAAACTTTGATTTCCTCTGGCATTCTGAGAATTTTATTTCTTGTGTCAGGTTGTCACACATCCTTTCCAAACCTTTGAGCTGCAGATGAAAAAGAAAGGCTTCAAGATGGAAGTTGGACAGTACATTTTTGTCAAATGTCCTGAAGTATCTGTACTGGAATGGCATCCTTTCACACTGACTTCTGCCCCTGAAGAGGATTATTTCAGCATTCATATACGTGTTGTAGGGGACTGGACAGAAGGTTTGTTTAAAGCTTGTGGCTGTGACAAAGAACAACTCCAAGAAGCTTGGAAACTTCCTAAGTATGTATTCATCATAATAGTAATTATATTTTCTATGAAATATCTTGTTATAGTGTCAATGATAAAATTAACTTTGGACCCTTTCAGTGCTATTCATTACTATCAAAATGGGGAAAAAATCTTAAATGGCTTAATTGTACTATAAAAGATCAGATATTCCATGACACAAAGTGGGTTGTGAGTTTATCAGCACTGGCAGCTCAAACTAGAGTGGATAACAATTATTTTTATGGCTTCTCGCACAGTTAGCCAGGTGTTTAGACTAGATTTGGCACGTTTATCTACCTATCAGGGACCTGGGATAGGCAGATGTTGTTGAATTAATTAATTAATTGAATTGTGGGTATCAGCTGTTGCAGTAAAGCTGCCTGGGATAGACATAAGTCATTGCTTGATGATCTTAAAGGTTTCATTGCAGAATATAAGCTGTTCCAAATAAAGCTGCCTTTTGCATCAGACTGATAATGATTTTGTCATTGCCAATGTGTTCAAGTGATGGTCCAGAAGTTTTGGGAGTGCACCCAAGTTGCCTATTATTGGTACTATCTTTGCTTTATTATTATGGGCTCTGATTACAATTAAAATAAATTCTTCAAAATATGGAATAGTCCCTAAATAGAATAAGGTTGGCTTCAGCCTGGTGGTAGATTACTACAGTATGACTCAGTAACAATGAATCATACTATAATCTTTCAATCAAACAATAAAATCTGAAACTTTATCTTCCCATTCTAGGATAGCTGTAGATGGTCCCTTTGGTACTGCTAGTGAAGATGTGTTCAGTTATGAAACTGTGATGCTTGTTGGTGCTGGCATAGGGGTTACCCCTTTTGCATCAATCCTCAAATCTGTGTGGTATAAGTACTGCAATAATGCCATGGACTTAAGACTCAAAAAGGTATGTCCTCAATCTTCCTGAGCATTCAACATTTGTTTTCTAATATTCAATGGCATATATAAAAATGGGGAGCTATATACACCTAGCTGTGATTCATTCATGAGTATGTCAGTGCGCAAAACTAGTATTTCACATCCAACTTTCCCTACTTTTCCCCATCTTTTTCAGATGTCTTGGACTTTACAATTTCCAATTAATATGGCCAAGTTGAAGAAGACAGATTTATATTATAATATCATGCATGCATGCATGCATGTATGTATGTATGTATGTATGTATGCAAAAGAAACCAACATAATGATCTCTGGAACTTTAAAATATATTGCTCACTGAGCTTTTGTTAGCAACTGCTAACATTGTCAAAGTGTAAACGCCATTAAAAGTCATTGTTCAGTAGGATAGACACCCACTGCATTGGGTGTTACCATTGCATGAAGTATTCCACAAACTTCATCCAATGGTGTATCACACCTAGGGTCTGACAGCCCAGTGAGGATGCAAATGGAACATCCACATGGAGAATGCTCCCATATATACAGGGGTATCTGAAGCTGCTGCACGCATCCTCTCAACACATGGGATCAAGGTGGCGCCTAAACCGGATCAAACACTGAGAATGAGAGTGATGCACCCAAAAGAAGCATTACCTAAAAAGGAGGCATCCTCAGTGGTTTACCGCATCAACTGCAACAATTGTGCAAGTAATTATGTAGGGGAAACAGCTAAGCAGCTACAGACCAGAGTGCATGAGCATGAACTGGCTGTCCGCTGCAAGGAACAGTGCTCTCAGATCTGGGCACACATGAAAGAGCACAGTCATATATTCATCTTTCAAGAGGCAGAAGTTGTTGCCCATGATGTAACAAAAGGGGGAAGCCTACTCAAAGAAACCTGGTTTTCTGACAATAATCAACAGACACATCGACCTGCTACCTGCTTACCAGGCATTGAGGAACCAAGAAAGATCTAACAGGGGAAGCAGAGACCAACTTCTGTCTGGGAGTAGAACAACACACACACCCCTTTGGACATGTATATATGGACATGGCCAGCCCAGGTCGAATGCCGAGGAGCCCGGCAAAATTACCTCAGCTGTAATAGATGTGAATAATGAGGAACGAGCCGGACCAGTTACAAAATCATAGGCAAAACCACAAATGAAGCTGGCTAATATATCACATGTGCCTGTGAGACAGAAGAAGAAGGACGTGTGGGAGGAAGCCAGAGAGAATGCTGTTAAATCAACATTAGACAGCTCAGCGTTATTCCCTGGGGAAGAACAGCTCAAGCTGTGTTTGATAAGGGAGGAAGGAATAGGAGCATCGATTAACATGCCTGATGTAAAAACAACATGGCTAATCATAGATGGGAGGCGGGTAGATGGGCCTATCTGTTAGATCAGACAAAGGATTCCGACTCAGGCATGGTCAAACAACAGGAACGTTTATTCACACTATTTACAACACACACAAGATTCAACTGGCAAGGTTTCTTGTCAGGAGCCTCTTATATAGATTTACTTAAGCAGGAACTGCTGACAAGCACTTGCAACATTGTAAGTATTTTCCCGGGCAGATTCCAGACAGCTTGTCTCTGTTAATCACTGCAGCTGCTGGCTCAGCTCCGGAATGCGGTGACTCACAGGTTACCAGACGAGTTGTCTGGGACGTAGGCTTGAGGACACAACACTCCTTCCCCCATAGTCAGTGCGCATGTGTCTAGGTTCTCTGTCCAACACAGTACATGCGCACGCGTAGTCGTTCAGATAGGCGGGGCGGTGTCGGGTCCGCCCTGACCGCCTTAGTTCTTGAGGACGCTCCTCCCTGTGGGACACGGAGCCTTCGCCTACGTCATCGCGGCCTGCCCTCGGAGGTGGAGTCGCCGTAGGCGGCAATGGCGACCCTAGCAAGTCCGGGCGAGGGGGCGTGGCGACCAGGCTTGAGGTAGTTGGCATTTGCTGGCGAGTATTATTCTGGTAGGGTGGTTCCCCGATGGGCGAGGCCCCCAGCTGAGAGTCAGATTGGGCTGTGAGGTCCTGGCGGTCTCCCCGTGCTGTTCCCGCCGATACGAGGTCTGGACCGGCTAGGAACTCCGGGGTTCCAAACAACTGCTCGGCTTGAGCAGAGAACAACGGCCCAACGGGGGCCAACGGGCAGGAACGGCCTGGCGTGGTGACTGCTGTTTCGGGCAGGCGGCGCCTCAGTTGATCCAGGTGGCGCCGCCACTCGGATCCATCCTGAAGGCCGACTCTGTAAGAACAGGGTCCGGTTACGTCCAAAATGGTTGCGGCAATCCATCGCGGCTCCCCTGAAAAGTTCCTTGCCCAAACCAGGTCCCCAATTTCAAATAAACGAGGAATGGGAATCTGCAGGTTGCCCCTCTGCAACCCGTCGTAATCGGGGTGCAGTCTGTCCAGAGTGGTCCGCAAACGTCGGCCCATCAAGAGCTCCGCGGGGCTTTTCCCTGTGGCCGGGCAAGGTGTGACATGCTGTCCCAAAAGGTACGCAGCCACCCTTGCCTGCCAGTCCCCTTTACCCAAACGGGCCAAGGCTTCCTTGGCTGAGCGCACGGCTCGTTCCGCGCGTCCATTAGACGCCGGGTGATAAGGGGCGACCGGCGCGTGGCGGATCCCTTGGGTGGCCAGAAAGTCCAAGAAGGTGGAGGATTGAAATTGGGGTCCGTTGTCGGACACAACGACGTCCGGCAACCTGTGGGTCACGAACAGACGGCGCAAGGCACGCACCGTGCTCTCCGCTGTGGTGGAAGCCATGAGAATCACCTCCACCCAGCGTGAGAACGCATCCACCACCACGAGGAAATTCTGGCCATGGAAGGGACCCGCGAAATCCAAGTGGAGCCTGGACCATGGGCTCCTGGGGGCGTCCCACTCCCTCGGCGGGGAGACCGGCGGGGCCGGCCGGGACGATTGGCAGGAGGAGCAGGCGGCCACCCATTCCGCCACTTCAGCGTCCATGCCGGGCCACCAGACATAGCTCCGGGCCAATGCCTTCATACGGACGATGCCTGGGTGGTTGGCATGGAGCGACTGAAGAACCATGTGCCGGAGAGGGGAAGGGATGATGACCCGATCTCCCCAACACAAGCACCCGCAATGGAGCGAGAGCTCCAGCTGGCGTGACTTGTAAGGCCGAAAGTTTTCAGCCACACTGCCCGAAGGCCAGCCCCTCAGCACCCATCGGCAGACCTGGGCGAGGACGGGGTCTGCGCGGGTGTGAGCGGCAACGGCGGAAGAGGACAGGGGCAAGTCCGACTCCGCGACCATCAGGACAGAGAGAGCAGGCACAGGGGCCGGATCCGGCCCCGGGAGAGGGCAGCGGCTTAGGGCATCAGCATGCCCTATCTGCTTGCCAGGACGGTATAGCAGCATATAGTCATACGCTGCCAGGAATTCCGTCCAGCGGGTTATCCTGGGCGACAGGATGGGGGGTGTCGGACGGTCACCGGCCAATAGCCCAAGGAGCGGCTTATGGTCCATGACAACAGAAAAGGTCCGCCCATAGAGGTAATTGTGGAACTTCTTAATCCCGGACACTACAGCCAAAGCCTCCTTGTCGATTTGGCTGTAGTTTCTCTCCGTTTGAGACATTGTCCGGGAGTAAAAAGCAATGGGGGCTTCCGAGCCGTCTGGAAAGACGTGGCTAAGGACAGCCCCCAGGCCAAAAGGGGAGGCATTGCACGCAAGCGTCAGAGGAAGCCTGTCAGATGCGGTACTACTGGACTAGTACCGCATCTGACGTGAGCATGGCTTTGACAGCCGCGAACGCGTGTGCTTCGCGGCTGCCCCAGTGCCAGGCCGCGGATCGGTCGAGTAACCGATGCAGCGGCTCGGCTAGCGATGCCTTATGGGGAATAAACGGCGCGTAGAAATTCAAAAGGCCGAGGAATGCCTGCAGCTCCGTTTTGGAGGCAGGAGTGCGGGCCTTTTGGATGGCCTCGACCTTGGAGGGGGTTGGGTGAATTCCTTGGGCGTCAATCATGAACCCCAGGAATTCCACCCTAGGCGCAGCAAACGTACATTTGCTGCGTTTCAACTTTAAACCCGCGCCCCTGAAAACTCTGAGGACCTTCCGTAACGTTTTGGCGAGTTCTGATATGCTGGAAGCAGCAATCAGGACGTCGTCAAAATACGGTACAACGCCAGGGAGCCCATGGAGCAGTCGCTCCATGAGGCTCTGGAAGATCCCCGGGGCTACGGACACGCCGAATTGGAGACGGCGACAGCGGAAAGCCCCACGGTGGGTCACGATGGTCTGCGCTTCCGCAGCCTCGTCATCCACCGGGAGCTGTTGGTAGGCCTGCGCCATATCCAGTTTCGCGAACACTCGACCTCGTCCCAATGAGTGGAGTAGGTCTTGCACCACCGGAACCGGGTATGGGTTCACCTGAAGCCCGAGGTTGATCGTCGACTTATAGTCGGCGCAGATCCTCACGGACCCGTCGGGCTTAATGGGGACCACAATGGGGGTCTCCCATTTCGCCTGATCGACGGGTTCGAGCACGCCCTGCGCCACCAATCGATCCAATTCCGCTTCAACCTTGGGCTTCAGCGCGAACGGCAGCCTGCGGGCCTTCAAGCGGACTGGAGCAACCTGGGGGTCCAAATTTAGGGAAACAGGAGTGCCTTTGTACGTTCCTAAGCTGCCATCAAAGACGTCGTTGAACTCTCTGAGTACTTCGTCTACCGGAGAACTGGCTGGCACGCTGTGTACTCCTTGGACTGACAGTCCCAAGGCTGGAAACCAGTCCAATCCGATCAAGGCAGCTAGGGGTTTGGCCACTACCAGGATGGGAAGGGATCCGTGGAAGGGGCCGTAGTCTACTCTCACTCTGTGCAGACCTAGAATGGGAATTTGTGAGCCCTGGTAATCTTTCAGGATCGTCGCCGTGGGGCCGAGATCCCGCTTCCTGAGCTTGGGGCAAAGCTTAACTAAATGCGCCCAGGACATGAGTGATCTAGAGGACCCTGAATCTATTTCCATTTTTACCCCCACCCCCTCTAAGCAAACCACTGTTGACAGTCTCCTACTCTCTGCCTGGTCGTAGCTTAGAGCTGGGGGCATCTCCGCCAGCGCGAAGCAGTCGGTCGGCTGTGGCTGGTAGCGTCCTGAACGCTTCTGCGACCCTCGTTGTCCTGGTGGAACGGTTCTGGAGGCGGCAGCTGGCGTTGTCGCTGGAGCGGCAGCACGGCACACAGCTGCTAGGTGTCCTTTCCTGCCACATCTGCGGCACACCGATGCCTTGAATGGGCACTCTGGTCTCTGGTGGGCCCCTCCGCAGCCTAGGCAGTTCCCGGACTTCTGCTGCGGTGTGAATGCGCGATTCGGCACGCGCCCGGTCACCCTCATGCAGTCCCCACGGTCTTCCTCCTCCAGCTCATCCAGCGGCGCTATTTCGTCTACCAGACACGCTCGCGGAGTGGGGAAAAGAGGAGGGCGCGCGCGGCCCATGTCGGATGTGGAGATCTCCGACAATTCTGTCGCACGTGCTTCTTCCACCGCTTGCTCGAGAGTCAGGACAGTTTTTGAAAGCAAGCGGCGCTTTAGGCGGATGTCTCTTACGCCGCATACAAACTGCTCCAGTAGGGATTCCTCCAGGAAGCCAGCAGGGAACTCGCAGGGAATTGCGGTCGCTCTCAATTTCTGCAGGAACTCGGCTACCGACTGTTGCGGCTGTTGCACACATTGCCTGAATGCATAGCGATGCGCTATGCGGGAAGGCGCCGGCGCGTAGTGTGCTCTCAGGCGGCCCAGGAGATCGTCCCACGGCACTTCGTACACCGCTGCGGGTGCGGCTATGGTTCGGGCGGTAGCGAACAATTCAGGGCCGCCGCACTGGAGGAATAGGCTCAGCTTCCTGGCAGGCGCGAGTTCGCCGTAGTCGCTGGCTATCAAGAAGCACTCGAACCGGGCTAAGAAGGAAGCCCATTGTTCCTTCATCGGGTCGAACGGTGCAAACGGAGGCATTGTCGCCGTAGCCATGGTGAGGCTGTGCGTCGCGCTGCGCTCTGTTGTTGAAGTATTCGTTACCCGTTGCGTTCTAAGGCCACGGCCTGAATCCCATCTTCGTCGCCAGTGTTAGATCAGACAAAGGATTCCGACTCAGGCATGGTCAAACAACAGGAATGTTTATTCACACTATTTACAACACACACAAGATTCAACTGGCAAGGTTTCTTGTCAGGAGCCTCTTATATAGATTTACTTAAGCAGGAACTGCTGACAAGCACTTGCAACATTGTAAGTATTTTCCCGGGCAGATTCCAGACAGCTTGTCTCTGTTAATCACTGCAGCTGCTGGCTCAGCTCCGGAATGCGGTGACTCACAGGTTACCAGACAAGTTGTCTGGGACGTAGGCTTGAGGACACAACACTATCAATTTGGCCAAATTGATGAAGATTGTATAAAGGCAGGTATCCCTTTAATGACTTTTACACTCTGACGATGTTAGCAGTTGATAACGAAAGCTCAGTGAGCAATATATTTTAAAGTTCCGAAGATCATTATGTTGGTTTCTTTTATAACTACACCTCGAACTCACATTTTTAGGACAATTCACTGTGTGTGTGTGTGTGTGTGTGTGTAGAGAGAGACTGTGTGAATAAGTTAGGAATTGTCCTCACTTGTCTCTAACTATAGCATAAACATGTCCCAATAACTGCTTTTTTCTGATACATTCTCACAATATTTATTTTGTTTTATCTTCAGCTAGTATCATTTTCTTCCTGATTTTAAAACAGCATTTCTCTCTTTTTCCAACACAATTTTCTATGAAAAAAGAAAAGACATTCCTCACTGACTATTTGGTTGCTGATGCATTAAGCAATTGGCATTTGCTTGGCTCCTGTTACTCTATGCATAATAACAACAAACTTCTATAGTTGAAATGGAGCAGAGAAAATGACACTTTCCCAAGGGAATTAAGTTAAGCATGATATACACAAATGATAACATGCAAATTGGAACTGCATGTGAGTCTTATTGGCCAGTCCCAGACATTTCTAGTGAGTCAGAAATAGTAATAATAAGAATAGTGAAAAGAATATCGTCACACAATACCTTTGTTGGTAAAAGCCACATAAAAGCAGCAATGTTTCCAGAGCAGAGGTGGTATTCAGCAGGTTTTGACCAGTAGCGGAAATTTTGATTAGTTCAGAGAACCGGTAAATACCACCTCTCATTGGCCCCACTCCCATCTATTCTCTGTCTCACGAGTCGCAGCTGATCAGGAGGAAATGGGGATTTTGCAGTAACCTTCCCCTGGAGTGGGGAGGGAATGGAGATATTTACAGTATCCTCCTCCTTCGCCACACCCACCAAGCCATGCCCACCAAGCCAATGCTGCACCCACTGAACTGGTAGTAAAATTTTTTGAATCCCACCACTGTTTCAGAGGTGACAAAATCAGCAAGACCCAGATAACAGAGACTTCCTATTTTGGCTTAGTGAGACTGAACATCTGCCTGAGTGATGTCTGACACTTTCCAGGTATTCAAGCTCACTGTAAGTACGAGTTTAATGTTCTTTTGAAAAAGCATTAGACTGGCTTTTAAAACATGAGCTTAGTACTATCTTGAAAGTAAAAACGTGAGCTTAGTACAGTTGAACCTGTAAGAAGATAGCTGCGTTTGCCAGGTGTGTATAGATGTTTCCGTTACCCTGAATGGAAAAGGGAACGAAGTCACCTAACTAAAGAGGATCTAATATGAACATGTTCAATTTTATTCCCTCAGATCTATTTTTATTGGCTCTGCCGAGATACCCATGCCTTTGAATGGTTTGCTGATCTCTTACAATCAGTGGAAGCTCAAATGCAAGAAAAGGATCAGACAGATTTTCTCAGCTACAACATCTATCTTACCGGCTGGGATGAATCTCAGGTAACTTTTGAATCAGAGCAATTGGATCTTTAGGAAAGGCAGGCAATCAACTGCATATCCCCTATGCACTGGGATTTGGATGGTGGGACTGGATCAGTGGTGGGTTTCAAATTTTTTACTACCTATTCTGTGGGTGTGGCCTATTTTGTAGGCGTGGTTTGGCAGTCATTTGACTGGCTGGGAATGGCTTGGTGGTCATGTGACAGGGTGGGAGTAGCTTGGTGGTCATGTGACCAGGTGGGAGTAACTTGGCAGTCATGTGACTGGGTGGGAGTCACTTGGCAATCATGTGCCTGGGTGGGAGAGGCCAAGTCGATCTCACTGAATTCTTTGCCCCAATGAATGACCTATAAAAAGAAGATATAAAAAAGTAAATTTATTATTTTGTGCATTTGCTACTTAAATAAGAATAAAATAAGTACACAAAACAGTAAAACAGCTACTTACAGAAGGAAGATGACTGTCCTTGCCAGTCTTCAACATCACTGACCACCTTGCTCCAATTAATGGCCTGCACAAAGAATAGACACAGAAAGGAACTCTTCAATTGCACGCACTGCATAAGGATGAAACAAGCACACAAAACAACAAAACAGCTACTTACAGAGGAAAGATGATTATCCTGCCAGTCTTCAACACCACTACCTGACCACCTTGCTCCAATGAATGGCCTGCACAAAGAAGAGACACAGAAAGGAACACTTTAATTGCATGCACTTAAACCTTACATAAGAATAACACAATGAAAGAGATACACTCAAGTACTTACTTGTGTTATTGGTTTTGTGGTTGAAGATGTTTCTAGATTGTTATTTCATTTCCAACCTCCTCAGTTGCACTTCTCTTGCTCTTCACTCCTGGATCATTAGCCATGTGATGATGTGCTCTGAGCCACTTTTTGACTGAAGGAATTGGGTCCCATCTTTTAACAGGCATGCCAGTAATGCTTATTGTCATCAGATTACTAATGTTTGGAACAGTTAGGTGGATTCTTTGTTCTGAACATACGTGGTTCATTTTTGAGAGCCCACTTTACACCTCTGCTGAATTAACAGCAATTGTCCTGACAATATCTCTAGCTTTTTTGATACTGTCAGGAATTTTATAGTTCTTTGGATCTTTGAATACATTTTCCAAAAAATCTCTGTAGTTGTTCAAATCAATTTCATAATTAAACATTTTGCCAAATTCAATCAATCCTTCCTCTGCTTCTGCCCAGGGAACAACTACATCTTCAATGTTCCAGTAATCTGGCTCCAAATATGTGAGAAATTGTAATTTGTTGTGTCTGGCAATTGGCTACGTGTTTTCAGATGTTTGCAATCCATCAGCCTTTTCTTCAAATTGGTGATGATGCTTGCCAAAAGATTTTCACGAGGAAGGGGCAACAAATAATTGATTTTGAACTAATTTTATGTTTTGGAAGGCTTCTGAAGCTACCATTCCATCAACCTTTTTTTCATATGGGCCCTTTCCCCGTCTAAGCATTTCAAATACTTTAATTGATGGCAATACCAATTTTTCAGCCTTGATAATATCTGTGTTTCTCCCCTGCAGGGCATTTGACATAAGAGAAATCTCATTTAGAATATCAATCATGAGAGCCAAATCACTCAAAACATTTAAAATTTCAAAACGGGCAGCCATGCCCAGAACAAAAAGGGTTTAGCGCTGGGTAAGCACACCACACAGCTATGGTTGAATTTAAACTACAGGCAGTCCCTCTTGGTCCCAAAAACTCTGCCAATCTTCACGATTTCAATGCCCAGTTGTTCAGAGATTTGGAAAAGTTCAGTCTGGCTCATTTATGGAAATGGTGTGTATCTTGTCAAGGAATATTTTGAAGTGGTTTAGTTGTTTGATGTCTTTTAGGGAGTCATCCAGCACAAGTTGTAGGCGATTGTTCAAGCAGCGCCAGATTATAATGTTTGGGAAGTCTTTAGCTATTCTGGTGCTGACTCCAGATTTTCTCCCAAGTATAACACTGGCACCATTGGAGCAGAATGCTATTAAATGCTTTCGCAGATATTCAGTGTTAAATCCAACTTTATGTAAGTGTAATGGCTCCTCTCCTAACTTAAGAAAGTAAAGACTCTTGAAACGGATTATTTCAAAAGGAACCTTTAATTAAGAAGGATGGAAACCATTAGAGGCAAAGCAGCATCTGAATCCCTTTAGGTAATGCAAGTGGGATTAAATTGATAATGACCCCTCCCCTTTGTCAGAATGCAGATTCTAGCCAATACACAAGTGTAAAAATGGTTCCTTTCTCATCTGCCCTGAGAGCCGAATTAAACATACATTCCCATGGCTATCTCTGGTTTGACATTAAAGTAAGATATACCACATGGCCATCATAAACATCTCTCCAGCCTTCTGGCAACAGGAAACCAGTTGTAAATCTCAAGGCCTCAAGGCCTCCCTCATCCCAAATGAATGGCAGTATCATGTGTAGGGATCCGACATGCTACCGCTCTTTAGAAAAGGGAGAGATCCACCTATGAAAAGATAGAAACAGAAATTCCATCACAGTATTTTATCAAGGGTTGTCAGGGTATTGTGAGTGAAATATTTTCAATAGGGTAGAGGCCCTAACATGGTGTTTCACTACCCATTCATTTTGGGATGAAGGGAAATGCTTCCACACAACTAAGTATTGGGTTTTGCCCCTGTGGGTCCTAGAGTCCAGGATTTCCTTAATCTCAAAATTTTGTTCGCCTTCTATAATGATAGGAACCGGTGGTGTAGGTGCAGGTGGTCTGTTGTGAGATTACTTCTCGTTTGAGTAACTAATGTGAAACACTGGATGGACTTGCCTGAGTGTCTTTGGGAGGAGTAATTCTACTGTTACTGGGTTGATAACTCTCGTGATAGGGAAAGGTCCAATGAAATTTGGCCCTAATTTCTTAGATGGTTGCAATGACTTCAGGTATTTTGTAGATAAGTACACTCTATCTCCAACATGGAATGGTTTGGGGTCTACCCTTTTTGGCAGCTTGAATTTTAAAGCCTCTCTAGCTTCCTGTAAAGCTAATCTAACTACTGGCCATGTGTTTTGTAGGTTGTCTATCCATTCTTTAACCTACTTCTGTGGGTAGTTCAGGCATGGGGCTAAAATCCTGGCCTGTTGCTACTCTAAAAGGGGTGAAAC
Source organism: Rhabdophis nuchalis (assembly GCA_039707465.1). Classification (NCBI taxonomy): domain Eukaryota; kingdom Metazoa; phylum Chordata; class Lepidosauria; order Squamata; family Natricidae; genus Rhabdophis; species Rhabdophis nuchalis. Next base: position 3,694,373 of record CM077649.1, read on the forward strand.
CAGTGCTTATATATATATATATATATATATATATATATATATATATATATACTTTTATTTATGGTCACAGACCAAAACACAAGTACTATAGGAAGAAATGTTAAAAATAATAACAATAATAATAATTATCATAATATCATAGCAATGGATCGCCAATAGCTTAACTAAGGAAGGTTACAGCGTTCTCCCCTAATGGTTACAGCTCTTAAGAAGAATTTTGAGACCTGAAAAGTGATATATGGAGAGCCATCTCCTAGGCAGTGGGCCATCAAGTTACAACCATTGAGTCTAGAAGGAATGGTTTCAAGGAGAGACAGTAACTTAGATCTATCTGCGTTATACATGGGGCAAGATAGAAGGACATGCTCCGCAGTTTCAACCTTGGCTCTGTTGCAAGGGCATAGCCGCTCATTAATCGGGAGCCTCTTGAAGCGACCATCCAAAAGTGCTGAGGGCAAGACATTAAAGCGAGCTAGGGAGAAAGCTCTTCTATACTTAGGGATGGTTAAAGTATAGAAATAGGAAGCCATCCTCAGTCCGTAATTATTGAATTGATTGAAGGTCAGGGGGGAGCAAGTTTTATTGGCTCTGGCTCGTAAATATTGTAGATCAATGTCCACGAGTCGTTGGACTACTCTAAATTGGGCGTCCTTAAGGCCATAGTTTCCCAAATCATCCCCCGTGAAGCCTAGCAGGTGTAGCTTCTTCAGCAGCTCTTTTCCCCAGCAAGAGATATGGGAGTCCGCAAGGACTCGGGAGAGGTAGCTACCAGGGGCTGCCAAAAAAAGCACCCGAAGCCACCATTTAAAGGTATTAATCCATGCCATACATTCAACCGATCGAATGCCCAGTTCCAGGTACATCGAAGCAAAGCCAACACAGGAAGGAAGGCCCAAACGTTTTCTAAGAAAGGCAGCCTGGGTTCTTTCAATACAGTCCTTGAAGCCCCATATCCATATGGGAATACCGTAAAGGGTTTGGGCCAGTGTTTTGGTTTTATAGATACGTAGGGCAGAAGGAATGGACTGGCCACCCTGAGTATAGAAGAATCTTAAAATCTGCTGGTGACTACACGAGGCCGAATTCAGCACCTGGGTTTGATGTCTGGTCCAGACACCGGTGTTCTGGAATTGAATGCCTAGATACTTGAAGTGGAAGACCTGTTTAACAGCATTACCACTGATATTCCAGTTATACAATTTCCGGGCTCTAGTGAACACTAACACTTTAGATTTATCATAGTTGATGGACAAGTGGGTGAAACCAGTGCTTGAGTGCACAGCGTTATTGAAAGTTCAAAATTTTGAGGTGAATTGGACCCCTCTGTCGGAGATGATTCTCTGCAGGGTTCCATGAAGGCGATAAATGTGTGTCAGAAATAGCTTGGCTAGACTTTTGGCTGTTGGGATCATTTGACATAGTATAAAATGTGCTTGCTTTGAAAACAAGTCTGTTACAACCCAAATGACAGTATTCCCTGCACTTTCTAATAGTTCAACAATAAAGTCCATAGCAATCTCCTTCCAGGGTGCTGAAGGCTCGGCTACCATCTGTAACTGCCTTGGCGTCTTTTAGCTGCCGCACAAGTTGGACAGCTGGCTACATAACTCTCTATGTCCTTTTTTTAGTGATGGCCACCAAATTTGCCTTTTAATTAGGTGTAAAGTTTTTACAAAACCAAAGTGTCCATCTAATTTGGAGTCATGGCACCTTTCCATTAAGTACAGTCTTTGGCTAGCTTGAACATACAACTTCCCTCCCACCCAAATTAAGTTATCTTTCATCGGGCATCTGTCTTTTTGTGGCTCAAAAGGCATTCATCGGTGGTTAAAGCATATTTAAAAGTTTGGGTGGTGTCATTGTCCTCCAAAGTGTCTTGTTTTTCCTGGGATGTGATGGTTACTTCAGCAGCTAGTTGACTTTTTTGTATCATGGGTTTGATTATGTCTGGCTTCACATTATTGTATTGTGGTTTCCTGGATAATGCATCTGCCAGAATTTTTTTCCCCCCAGGAGGTATCTGAGCGTAAATTCAAACCATTTAAAGTATTGAGCCCATTGTACTTGTTTTGGGGAGAGTTTCCTTGTGGTCTTTAGAGCTTCTAAATTTTTATGATCCATCCAGATTTCAAAAGGGATCTTGCTCCCCTCTAGGAAATGCCTCCAGGTTAAAAGAGCCCACCGAACTGCATACGCCTCTTTCTCCCAAATGGCCCACCTTTGCTCAGATTCACTCAATTTTTTGGATGTGTAAGCACATAGTTGTAATTGGTCATTTTTGCTGAAGCAGGACCACCCCTATTGCCACATCGCTGATGTCTGCCTCTATGATAAATGGTTACTCTGTGTCCAGGTGTTTTAGAATTGGCTCTGCTGAAAACAGCCATTTAAGTTTTTCAAATGCAGCTTAGCATTCCATTGTCCAGTTCAAAGGCTGCTTCGGTTTCGGGTTACCCTCCCCTCTTGTTTTTAAGAGCTTGGTGATGGGGAGAGCTGGGTGAGTCCCAGTCAAGTATTACCTATACCTTCGAAGGATCCATTTCTTTGCCTTGGTGTAAAATGTGGTATCCTAAGTAATCGATTTTATCTTTGTGGAATTTGCATTTGGAGAGTTTAGCATAGAGTTTGGCAGAGTGAAGTTTGCTCAGAATCCCCCCCCCCCGACTAGTTTTACACGTTCTGCCTTGGTCTCAGAGTAAAGCAGTGCTTCTCAAATAGTGGGGCGGGCCCCCCAGGGGGGGCGCGAGGCTCCGTAAAGGGGGGGGGGTGTTTGACCTCGGCAGAGGTGTACTTATAACAATTTTATAGACAAATGATACTATTTACAGTCGCGCGGGGGGCGCGAAATGTTTTCTTCTTCCTAGGGGGGCATGACAGAAAATAATTGAGAAGCACTGGAGTAAAGCAAGATGTCATCAATATAGACTATGCAGCCCTTATATAAATATTCCTGCAACACTTCATTTATTAATTGCATAAACACTGCAGAGGCCCCTTGTAGCCCAAATGGTAACACTTTGAATTGATAGCATCCAAGCGGGGTGTTAAAAGCCGTCTTCCATTCATCTCCCTTCTTAATTCTGACACAGTAGTAAGCCTCCCTTAAATCCAGCTTTGTAAAAATTCTTCCTTTTGCAAGTTGTGCTAGCATATCCTTCATGAGGGGGGGGGGATACATATTCTCCACACTGATTTGATTTAAATTTCGAAAATCAATGCAGAGGCATTTAGAGCCATCTTTTTTCTTTCTAAACAACACCGGGGCTGCAATTTTTGGCCAGGCTGGTTTAATGAAACCCCTTGCTAGGTTTTTCTCAATGAATGTCCTCAGTTCTTTCAGCTCCCTCAGAGACATGCTATACCTCTTGGGTTTAGGGAGTTTGGCCCTGGGTAGAATGTCTCTTTTTAAAAAGATTTTTTATTTATTTTATTTTTAAACACAACACAAAAATCCTCCATCTTACATGCTATAGAAAGTGTATCCTCTGATTACAAAATATTTTCATACATCTCTTCAATATTCATTCAAGTTTCATATTATTTCATATTATTTCAAGTATATTTATAGACATTATCCTTTTCATGCCTCTTCTTACTTAATTATAATTGTATTAAACATCCTTCATCTTAAAACGTACTAAAACTTAAAACATAACCACATATTGGCATCATTTATTAATTCTACTATCCTCCAACATCATTATTCCCTATAACCTATTCTAACCAAACATCAATAAATATTTAGTAACAAAAAATTTCTAATCCTCCTTTTCAAATCCCTGTTTAAAATTTATATCCAGTTTTCCCATATTATACCCATACCTATATAGGTCTTGTTATCCTTATGTCTCCTTTATTTAACTATATTATCATAATTCTTTTTTATTAATCTTTGTGTATGACCAAACTATTACTCATCTCCTTTAATAAGTGCCATTCAGTATCAATTTCCAATTACTACTTATTATAACTATGCATAAATGTACATTATTATCATTTTCAATTGTTTATCTAACTATGTCTATTGTCACTAAATTTCCCTAATCTCAACTGGTTTTAAATTAACCTTTTATCTATCAGCCTGTATCTTTCCAGTAATAAAATAGTACCATGTCTTCTGCCATTTGTGGCTTAAGTCTTCTAATCATATCAATCCAATTTGTATGGACTTCTCTTTGCAGTTCATTATTTGTTAGTACTTTCCGGTCAATTCGATGCCCTTCTTCTTCCTTAATCGGCTTGTCTTTAATTATCAGGGTTGTTATCAGTGGTGTTACTGGTAAAGTTTCTTTCTTTAATACCATAAATTCTTTTGTTGTTTCTTCTTCTGTATCTTGCCATCTGAGGTGAAGTTCCCATCCATCTGATTCATCTTTCCATATTGCAATTTTCCCATTGCCAGACATAAACCAATCATCAAAAGGATCAACAGATTTAGTTTCTTTGTGATTATTTTTCTCTTTAGTGCTTGAGACTCCAACCTGTTTTTTTCCATTTGATATGTAACGCCATCCTTTTCCTCATATTTTCCTTTCCCCCCCCCCCATTTTTAGGGCGGAAAGAAAGGTAGGGGGAGAGAAGAGGGGGAAGATAGAAAAGAGAGAAGAGGATGGACATACCGGGGATATAGCTATTCCCCTAATTCAAACGTTTTTGTTTGTCCCAGTCTGTTCTATTCATTATTATATACATTTTAACTTAACTATCTGCATATATATCTCTACAATTATCTTAAATTCAATATCATCTCACTTGTTCCTTGTATTTATTTCACATTTATATTAATTGGTTGTTTACTTTGGTATCCTTTTGTTCTCTTGTCGTACCATATGTACCATTTTTCCCATGTTTGAGCATAAATTGACTCTGATTTGTCTTTTAAGGCATATGTTAACCTATCGGATTCAGCACAGTTAAAATTTTTAGATATGATTAGGTGGTCTGTTGGTATATTACTATCTTTCCATTGTTGGGCGATGGCCATCCTTGTTGCAGTTGTAATATGTATAAAAAAGTACCAGTCTTGGTTCTGAGTTTGGTTTGGTTTAATACCGATTAGGTAATATTCAGGCTTAAGAGGGAAGTTGATGCCTACTATTTCCAACAGCCAGGTCTGTATTTTCTTCCAGAGTTGATTAATTCTTGGACAAGTCCACCATTGGTGGAAAAACGTACCCCTGGCCGTTTTACACTTCCAACATCTATCGGAGGTATTCGGGAACATATGCGCTATTCGGGATGGTGGTAAATACCACCTGTACAGCATTTTGTATAGATTCTCCTTAAATGAGGAGGCCAGGGTCATTTTGATAGATTTACCCCAAATTGTTTGCCATTCATCGAGTGTAATGTTCCTTCCTATGTTTCTCCCCCAGGCGATCATAGCACCTTTGATTATTTCCTCACCAATGTAACCTTGTAAAAGCAATTTATATGCTTTAGAGATGAATTTAATCGGTGAATCCCATAGGATCTTATCAATATCTTGTTTTGATGGGTAAATTCCAAATTGTTTTTTATCCTTATTGAATTTAGATACTGCTTGCGTGTAGGACCACCAGTCAATTTTCCAACCCCTTAACTCTAAGTCTGCCCTTGTTCTAATATTGCCAATTTCGTCTATCAGATCTTCATAGGTTAAATTTCTTTTTGAGTTATGAACCGTTGGATAAGTCACTGCTTCGATTGGTGCTAACCATCTTGGGATTTGGATATATAGTTGTTTAATTTTCAACCATGACATAAAAAGGGTCGCCCTAATATGATGGTTTGTGAAACTTTTGGGTTGTTTGTTGTCTTTGGACCAAAGGTATGAATGCCAACCCTGGGGCAGATCATGGCCTTCAATTGCTAGTATTCAACGTCTTGTGAGAGTAACCCAATCTTTGACCCAAGTTAATGATGACGCGTGATAATAAAGCTCCCAATTTGGTAGTCCCAAGCCTCCTTTCAATTTGTGTTCTTGGAGCATTTTCTTTTTAATACGTGCTTTTTTTCCCTGCCAGACAAATTTAAGAGAAATCTGATCTAATTTTTGGAAAAATTCTTTGTTTAGTTTTACAGGTGCTGTTTGGAATAAGTATGTCCATTTTGGTAAAATATATGCCTTAATAGCAGCTATCCTTCCTAGTAAAGATATTGGGATTTTGCTCCAATTTTCGAGTTCCTCAGCCATTTCTCCTATTAATTTATTGTAATTTAGCTCTTTAATTGCGGAACATCTATTGGTTAGCCAAATTCCCAGATATTTCACCTTTTTAACAATTTCAATTCCCATTAATTCTTGTATTTGCTCCTTTTGTTTCCCTGTAATATTTTTGGTTAACATTTTAGTTTTTTGTTTGTTGATTTTTAAACCGGCCACCTCACCATATTCTTCTATTGCTGTGATTAGTTTGGGTCCTGAAGTCAGAGGTTCCTCTATTATGAAGACCAAGTCATCCGCAAATGCTTGTATTTTATATTCTTCTCCTCTGACTTTTCCTCATATTTTCCAATTAGATGTTCTAATTTTTTTTCAAATGAATTAGAAAATTGCTGTATTGCAAACATTATCTCTTGCAAATTAACAGTTTCTTTCTGTTGTTCATTATAAGCAATTGTCTCCAATTGTTGAAAGGAAAAGCTGCTACTCTGGCTTAAAGAATGCTTTTAACAAACTTATGTTCACGATAGAGTCTCTGGTTGAAATTAGACTTCAAAAGAACATTTGTAAAAAAAAAACCAATTCCCTTTTCACTTTTTAAGCAAGCTGTGGGTCTTTAAAATTCCAAACCAGAATAAACAATAATGGGAGTGAAAGTGTTTTGCCTTCAATCCACATACTTCAGCTTTCAAGTAGCAGCGCCATCTTTCCCTCTGTTATTTCAATCATTACTATTTTTTGTTTCTTTTTCTATCTTAATTGTTTCAAGTTAAAAAGAGTCAAATTCTTAAGTAGAGTAAAGAAAAGGAAAAATTTGAAAATCACACATAGTAATGAAAAGGTTTAGTCCATAGGTTATAGAAAAAAATATATAGAAGAAAACTTAATCCATTCCTTTTAAAAATTCTTCATAGATTCCATTTAAAATATCAGTTAAAGAAGTTGGGATAACACACTGACCAGGGTCCTCCAGATCTCAATTCCGCCGCTTATTTCTTCTATTTTTAAATTTTTTAACTCAGTTTAAATTCTTTATGGGCAATCTCTTTTAGAATAGTCTCTTTTAAACAGTAAAAATCTCACCAGCTGGAACCACTTTCTCTTTTCACTTCCTTCCTACCGGAGCCATCAGCAACTTTGCCAGCCTGGGGACTGTCTGTTTACCGTAGGGTAGAAGCACTTTCTTTGGATCAATCAGGGACTTTGCAGTGTCCCTGAGATCAGCAAAGATTCATCTTCCTCTTCACTGTCCTTGCAGGACAGTTTAGGTCCAATTGGACAGTCCAGCAGCAAAAGAATCGACGATGATCTTGCAACAGTGAGATCAAGCGTCATGTCGCTGCCCTTCGCACAGTCACTCAAGCTCTCGTGACGTCCCGTCTCGACTACTGTAATGCTCTCTACATGGGGCTTCCCTTGAGGTGCACTCGAAAGGTACAGCTAGTCCAAAACGCAGCCGCGCGGGTAATTACGGGAGCCGCCAGATGCTCCCATATAACACCGATCCTGCGCGAGCTGCATTGGCTTCCTGTGGCCTTTCGGATGCACTTCAAGGTTCTGACGACCATCTTTAAAGCGCTCCATGGCTCGGGGCCTAGTTATATGCGAGACCGTCTCCTGCCCCATACATCCCTTAGACCGATACGCTCCCACAGAGAGGGCCTTCTCAGGGTGCCGTCGGCCGGACAATGCCGACTGGCGACTCCCAGGGGAAGAGCCTTCTCTGTGGCGGGCCCTGCCCTTTGGAACCACCTACCCTCTGAATTACGCACCATCACCGACCTCCGCCTCTTCCGCCAATGTTTAAAGACATATTTTTTCCATCAAGCCAGCCTAGCCTAACCTCCCATGGGGACTTTTAGACAGTTTTAAAATTGGGTATTTTAACAATTTGGGTTTTTAGCATAGGATCAGGATAATTTAATATATATTTTAAATTATGTATTTATTTTCCTATTTTTGTATATTTTTAAATTTCCTGTGCGCCGCCCTGGGTCCTCTGTGGAGAAGGGCGGGATATAAATATAAATAAATGAAAATGAAATGAAATGAATGAAATGACATAGGCTCCGGGTAGAATTTCTATCACACAGCCAATGGAGTGGTGGGGAGGAAGCTCATCAGAGGGTTTTTTCGCTAAAAACCTCAGCCAAGTCCTTGTATTCTTTGGGTATGCTCTGGGTTGGTACATTGTAAGCAGGCATTGCTGTTTCTTGATGCCCTTTCCTGTTGTGGATTCTCAGGAAAGGTCACATGCATTTGCAGTCTTATGGTGTCTTGCTTCAAATTAATTTTGGGGTTCCATTTTTTCAGCCATACAAGAACCAAAACTAGTGGCTATTCCATGCCCTGCGCCACTATAAATGTAAGTATTTCTTTGTGGCTTCTGATGCCAATCTCGGTTTGGCTGATCAAACAGCGTGTGCACCCTGAGTCCACTAAAGTGGAGATATTTTTTTTGAATTTGTTTTTATTTTTTTAATAAAACAAAAATACAAAAAGGAAAAACCCATCATTCTATATTGTATCTTTTGGAAAGCATGTCGACTGGTTACACATGACTCTTGTGCATTTCTAGAACCATCATTGCTCATAAGTAATTTCAATTTATAGATTTTAAATCAAAAAATTCATCCATTATATATCTTAATATCATTATACCAAAATTCTCCTCTAATATTCCATATTTAGTCTATCTTCTTCTTCTTCTCCCGGTAAGCAAAGATACGACTGTTTTCTACTACTGGTACGCCAGTCTGTACTGGGAGCAACCCACCTCTGGACTGGATCCAGAGTTGCTACTGCCCATACTGCCCAAGAGGCTTTTATTGTCCATTTTCACTAGTTCACATTGCCCCACCTCTGAGACCCCTATATATAATGCCCACTTACTTCTTTTCTTGGCTTGGCTCTCGCATCGTCACTCACTGACTCGATCCTTGCTGACTCGATCCACCCCAGGCACCATTAGTAGCAGCTGACAAGAGGCAGCATGATAAGGCACTGGCCTACATCATCTTGGGCTGTCATCCGATCTCTGCAGACATCTTGTCTGTTGCTTTTTTCTCTTTTTACTTTACTTTACTTTATTTTAGATTTGTATACCGCCCTTTTCCCTTTCGGGACTCAGGGCGGTGAACAGGCATCAATAAAATCGACAATAAAAGCATCAAAATATATTAAAATACATTAAAAAGGATATTAAATGGGTGGCCTGTTCTAAAATCCAGATAAAAACCCCTGGTAAAAATGATTAAAAACTACGCCAGGCCGGCCAAATGGAATAAGTGCGCTTTCAAGGCCCAACGGAAGAGGCGTAGGTCCGTGATTGTCCGTAGGTTGGAGGGTAGGTCATTCCCGAGGGCAGGGGCTGCCACAGAGAAGACTCTCCCCCTGGGAGTCGCCAGCCGACATTGCCTGGCCAACGGCACCCTGAGGAGGCCCACTCTGTGGGAGCAAACTGGTCGGTGGGAGGCATTTGGTAGCAGGAGGTGGTCTTGCAAGTAACCAGGTCCCATGCCATGGAGCACTTTAAAGGTGGTTACTAGTACCTTGAAGCGCACCCGGAAAGCCACAGGCAGCCAGTGCAGCTTGCGCAGGAGAGGTGTCATGTGGGAGCATCTCGAGGCTCCCAGAATCCCCCGCGCAGCCACATTCTGAAATAACTGGAGCCTCCGGGTGCACCTCAAGGGGAGCCCCATGTAGAGAGCATTGCAGTAGTCCAGGCGGGAGATGATGAGGGCTTGAGTGACCATGCATAGAGCGTCATGATCCAGAAAGGGGCGCAACTGGCGTATCAGGCGGACCTGTTAAAAAGCCCCCCTGGCCACGGCTGTCATATGATCGTCTAACGACAGCCAAGAGTCCAGGAGGACACCCAAGTTGCGGGCCCTCTCTGTGGGGGCCAGTAATTTGCCCCTGATAGCCAGAGTTGGCACCAACTGGCTATATTGTGATGCCAGAAGCCACAGCCACTCAGTCTTGGACGGGTTGAGTCGAAGCCTGTTTCTCCCCATCCAGACTTGCACGGCCTCCAGACACCGGGACATCACTTCAACAGCATCGTTGGGGTGGTCTGGGGTAGAGATGTACAGCTGGGTGTCATCCGCCTACTGATGGAACTCTACCCCGAAACCACGAATGATCTCACCCAATGGCTTCATATAGATGTTGAACAGGAGGGGCACCTTGACGTTGATCTCTGCCCCCCTGCCAACACAAATTGCGACCGGTCGGAGAGGTAGGAGGAAAACCACCGTAAAACGGTGCCACTCAACCCCAACCCCTCCAGCTGGCAATATGATACCATGGTCGATGGTATCGAAAGCCGCTGAGAGATCTAACAGGACCAGGATAGAGGAACAACCTCTATCCCGAGCCCTCCAGAGATCATCCACCAACGCGACCAATGCCGTCTCTGTGCTGTGCCCTGGCCGGAAGCCAGACTGGCACGAGTCCAGATAGAACGTTTCCTCCAGGTGCTGAGGGAGCTGTCGCGCCACCACACTCTCAACAACCTTCGGAAGAAAGCGAAGGTTGGAGACAGGACGGTAGTTGGCCAAAACAGGGAGGGCTTCTTGAGGAGGGGTCTTACCACCGCCTCTTTCAAGGCGGTCGGCAGAAACCCCTTACTCAAAGAAGCATTGACAATCCCCTGGAACCAGCCTCGTGTAACCTCCCGGGAGGCCAGTACCAACCAAGAGGGACACGAGTCCAGTAAACATGTGGTGGCGTTCAGCTGCCCCAGAATCCTGTCCATGTCCTTGGGAGTCACAGGATCGAACTCTTCCCAAATAACAGTCCCAAGACCTACCTCTGTCAGCCCGTCTGAACTAGTCCAATCGGAGGCTAACCCGTCCCGGATCTGATTGATTTTATCATGCAGATAACATCCAAATTCTTCCGCACGACCCTGCAAGGGAGCATCCCGCGCCCCCTGATAGAGAAGGGAGCGGGTCACCCTAAACAGGGCGGCAGGTCAGTTATCTGCAGACACGATAAGAGTGGAGAAATAATTCCGTTTCGCTGCTTTTATCGCCACTAGGTAGGTCCTCAAATGCGACCTTACCAGCATCCAGTCAGATTCGGAGCAGGACATCTTGTCTGTTGTGGTTCTCTCTCTGCTCCTTGGGTCCCCATCTCAGGAATTTTTCCTTGTGGCTTCTCCAAAAGTGGCATTTGATCTCCTTAGAAATTAAACAGGATTTAAAGGCCTCCAAATGCAACTCTTTAGTTTAGTTTTTAGTTTAGTTTATTTTCAATTTATATACCGCCCCTTTCACCAAAAAGGAACTCAGGGCGGTGCACAGAAAGATAAAAACCCCACAATATACAAAATTTAAAAAACAATTAAACCCATACAGCTGTGCTAAAATTGAATAAATAGTTAAAACCATAAATAACGAATTAAAATAGTCCCTAATCTATGTCAGGCTGGCAAGATGAAAGAAATGAGCTTTTACCATCCGACAGAAGAGTCGTAGGTCCGTGATGGTACGGATATTGGGGGGGAGGTTGTTCCAGAGTGTCGGACCCGCCACAGAGAAGGCTCTTCCCCTGGGGGTCGCCAGTCGGCATTGACCGGCTGACGGCACCCTGAGAAGGCCAACTCTGTGAGAGCGGAGAGGTCGAAGGGAGGAATGTGGTAGGAGGCGGTCTCTCAAGTAACCAGAAACTCTTGCTCTGACTTGCACTCAAAAACAGCTGAAACATTACCCCACATTTCATTAAGACTGTTTAACACCAGGAGCATCTTTTGAGATTCAGGAATCTGCATCTCATGCTCTTCCAGCTCAATGAATAAAGTCTGCATGTGCAAAAAATGCTGCTCTACAGAATCATGTGGTTCAAGCCAGGTTCTGTATAATTTTCTCGATAATTGCACAATATTACATGCTGATGCACTCACATGCACACTTCAATTTCAGCCAAACCTCAACCTTTGCAGTCCTCAAGTCAGCCACATTCAAAAATTGTTCCTCTTCTAAACTCAAGATGATGTAGGCAGTGCCTTATCATGCTGCCTCTGGTCAGCTGCTACTAATGGTGCCTGGGGTGGATTAACAATACTATCCTAGAGCCCCTTAGCCTTCAGGAAACACTTCATCTTTGCAGCCCAAATAATATACTTCTTCTGCCCCAAATGAGGCAGAGAGTTCTCCCTGAATTCTCTGCCTTGTTCTCTTTTACTATAACACAGGCAGACCTTCAACTTAATTATAATTCAGTCTTACTGTGTGCTCTGGGCCCAGAACCTGTCACAGTTTGTGAAGCAGATCTGACCAGCACACAAGCAAATGAACTTCAGCAGGATTCAATTACATAAGAAACTTCTTTATATACAATGCCATACAGCAGAGGTCAGCATACAAAATCAGGAACACAGAAGCAATCTTCATAGAAGCAAGTTATTACAGAATGGAGAGATACAGAGGCTTCATATATTGTATAGATGCTGCAAAATTACAGAGGCCAAACCAACTCTTATATACAGTTCAGCAAGTCAAAGCCATGCCCAGACTCCAAACTGTGTCTTATGGCCCCATACAAACAAATACTGTGTTTCAGTTTCCAAACAGTCCCTATTGGCTGACATGTTACCACGTCTATCCAAACAGTCCCCATTGGCTGACATGTTGCCATGACTATTCCAGTCTATGAACATTCATACTCTGATAACATCTGTGTTTTGTTTGTGTGTGTACATGTGTTAGGATACAAAAATATATGGTTTTTATTCAAGGTGATAGTCTTTCTACTCTTTCCTTCATATACCATCTAAATTGGAAATAAATAAACTGTATACTGTATGTTGGTTATATGCAATTAAGTCCTTGAGGTTGTAAATGGTCTCTCTGAGGGAGATGAGTGATTTAGAAATATAAAAAAGAAATAAATGTATTATATTTATTTATTTATTTTGGTTATTTTGGTTATTTTTGAAATTACTGTTGAGGTAGAATATGGTAGAATGAAAATTATCTGCATGAAGATGACTGTAGTTCAGTAAATATTCATTGCATGCTAAGGGATCTTCTGCACCAGGAGTTTTAAGATGCCTGTTTTCTGTGCTGGATAGAAATAAAATCAACTTAAGAAATTGCTTTTCAGAGTTGGCAACCAAGGCAACCAGATATTTGTCTAGCAATAGTTTCTTTGATTAGTGCACTGCCCTTGTGTTTTATCCCTGTCATCCATCTCTAAAAATAAGCACCAATTAGTTTCATTTCATGTTGGTAGATCTTTTGGGGGAGCCTTCCTTGATTGATACTCCTTCATATTCAACACTTTCCTATCCAGTGGGGGGATTCAAATTTTTATACTACCAGTTCTGTGGGTGTGGTTTTGTGGGCGTGATAGGGCTTTGTGGGCATTGTGGGGCTTTGTGGGCATGACAGGGGAAGGATACTGCAAAATCCGCATTCCCTCCCCATCCCACTAACCTGCTTTCCAGCTCCATTCTTCTGTTCAGGGCAACAAAAGAAGATTAGCTGGGAGGCAGCAGGGACAGGGCCAGCCTATTGGATGGTTCTCCGAACTACTCAAAATTTCTGCTACCGGTTCTCCAGAACCTGTCAGAACTGGCTGGATACCATCTCTGAGTGCATTCACTGATCGATCAGAGTAGGAAGGGACAGGCTTTATCATTCTTCTTGTCATTTAAGCTCTAGTAGAATTTTTATCAATTTCACTCAGTTAAAAAAAAGAAAATCCAACATTTCAACCTCCCACTTGTGAGCCTGTTAGAAGAAACAAAATTGTCTTGGGTTTGTGCTGATGAGCCTATTTAAAAAAAACAGACTTTCACTGCATCAAAGAAAAAGAAAAAAACACAGAGGTTCAAAACCCATCAGGGGATGGTAACTTCAAAATTGGACAAAAATTCTTGTGCCACTTTCTTTTTCCCTTCCTTAGTAGTATGGAAGTTTCCATCCAAATCCTTCAACCCCTCTATTCTACGTTGTTCACCTTCCTTCCTTAAGCGGTATGAGAGCCATCTGCCTGGCTTATTGGCATTCTCAAAGTAATGTTGTTTAGACCATTTAATCTTAGAGGCTAACTCTTCTTTATCTAACAAGCTAATCTGATGTTGCCAGAACGTCCTTTCCTCGACCAGGTGTTCCTGCTCTTGCCCTTCCTGCATTCTCTGCTCAACTCTACTCAGATTATTCAGGAGTTCTTTCCATTGTGTTCTTTTAATTTTGCGACAATTAGCCCCGTATTTAATCAATAAACCCCTCATCACTGCCTTAGCTGTGTCCCAAGTATTATAAATTGATGTGTCTTCAGTTTTATTCTCTTGGATAAAAAAACTCATCTCTTTTTTAAATGACCCCATAACGTCTTCATCTTGCAAAGCGCCCACCCACATTTTCCATCTAGTTTGCCTGTATCCAGGGATCTTCCATGTCAACCTTATAGGACTATGGTCCGCCCATTCATTAGTACCAATTTCTATTCCGGATACCATTCCCCTCAGTTCTGGAGACATCCAGACCATATCTAAACGTGTCCAGGAGTGGTGTCTGGGGGAGAAATAGGTGTATTGCCTTTTCCCAGGGTTGTGTAATCTCCAAACATCTTGTAGGCCAAATTCCTCCCTTATCTTATGACATATCCTTGGTAGGGTTTTTTTAATTTCTTTCAAACCTCCTTGATTCCCCCCCCCCCCCCCGGATATAATCCTGAGTTTTATCCACCACCGCATTAAAATCCCCCAGTAGGCAGATATGATCATATTCCACTTCCCCCAGTCTCCCATACAGATCTTCATAAAAGGCCCTTTGATTGACATTGGGGGCATATATACCAACCAGAAGGCACTTCCTCTGTCCAATCTCTATCTCTATCATTAAGATCCTTCCTTCCTGATCAGCAAATATTTGTTGGGCTTTCAAATGGTGTTGCACATAAAACACTAAACCTCTCTTTTTTTGTTCTGCTAAGGCAGTAAACATATTACCCAATTTCCGATGTCTTAGTAGATGCGCATGATCCTTTTTTATATGAGTCTCTTGTAAACAAATAATATCATATTTGAGCTTAGTCAATTTATTCAGAATTCTATTTTGTTTAGAGGGGCCATTTAAGCCGTTAATATTTACCGACAATAAACATATACATTCCCCCATTATACCTGTCCTTCCTATTCTTTACTGCCCTTTGGTTGTAGCTTTCTTGGATTGTCTTGTTTCTCCCTGTGTTGTTAGTGTTGGTCCTCCTTCCCCTTCTCTTATCCCTTCAATTTCCTCTCCTCTCCCTATATTATCTGTCCCCATATCGCCTTCTTTCGATTCCTCCTGACTCCTGCTCTCAGCTTCTACTTCTCCTTTTCTTTCCAAGTCTGTTGGATTAAATTGTTGCTGTACAAAGTCTCTTGCCTCCTGTAAATTCCTAATCCTAATTTTCTTATCCCTCCATGTCATTAGTAAACCCTCAGGTAGCATCCATCGATACAAGATTGCGTTTCTCCTTAGTAATAAAGTAAGGAATTGATACTCCCGTCTCCGTTTCCGGACACATCTCGGAACCTGCCTCAGAATTGTGATCTGTCACCCCTTATATGTTAAAGTTTGGTTCCTAGTGCAAGTGAAGAATTCCTCACATAGCGCTCTCTTGTTGAAACGCACATGGATTTCTCGAGGGAGATTGTTACGCTTCACATACCCAGTGAACACCCTGAAAGCCTGATCTATATCCTGCTGCACCTGACTCCTGGCTGTGTCCAGAGACTCTGCCACCATGTCTCCCACAATTTCCTCCAAGTTCTCATCCCTCTCTTCCACCACATTTTGAAGTCTGAGGAAGAAGGAAGATCTTTCCATTTCTAAAAAGGAGATCTCATCCATTATCCCTTTATTAACCGTTGATTGTTTCTGTTCCCATCGATCCATACGTCCCTCGCATCTTTCCATTTTTAACTCCACCTCCCGAGTCTTTTCCTCCTGCTTTACCAAAGCCTGCTGAAATTCTCACATATCTCCACGCAACTGTTTAATTTCCTCCCTGACCCCTCCCATTTCAGATTTTACATCCGATCGTAAATCTGCAAAGTTTTTGGTCATCGAGTCTTGTATAGCCTGCATCATCCCCTGGAGGGCTTGCATAGACGGGGGTTTGCCAGAAGTCGACATGTCTTCCAATGAGCTAGTAGATATCCCCTTGGGGCTTGGGATTGCAGAGGAGGGAGAGATTTTCGTTGTTGACCTAGTGACGATGGAAGTTGTAGACATAACTGTATTACCCAAAGAGACCACTAGATGGTGATATAGCTCAAATTCCAATTTGGAATTTTTTTACCAAATTGTATGAGAAAGGGAGAGAAGAGACACAAGGAATCAGACAGTTTCTGATGAAATCTGACCTACCACAAGTCCCCGAATCTATGAAGCAACTTCTTAACGCTGATATAACGGAAGGGGAAGTAGAAGCAGCCATGATGAAACAAACCAATGGGAAGACCCCAGGTACAGATGGGCTACCGGTTGAACTATATAAGGCGATGTTTGGGGTACTGGGTAAATATATGACAGAGTTGTATAACAGAGTGATGAGGGACACCCAGATTCCAGCATCATGGTCTGAAGCGTTTATTTCCATTATTCCTAAGGAAGGGACTGACTTGTCACTTATTAGACCCTCCTCAAGAAGCCATCCCTGGACCCGGCTTTATTAGAGAACTATCGTCCCGTCTCCAACCTTCACTTTTTAGTGAAGGTTGTTGAGAGTGTGGTGGCTCAACAGTTCCCTCGACATCTGGAGGAAGTTGATTATCTAGACCCGCGCCAGTCCAGCTTCCGGCCCGGTCACAGTACCGAGACGGCATTGGTCGCGTTGGTGGATGATCTCTGGAGGGCTCGGGATAGAGGTTGCTCCTCTATCCTGGTCCTGTTAGACCTCTCAGCGGCTTTTGATACCATCGACCATGGTATCTTATTGCACCGATTGGGGGGGTTGGGGTTGAGAGGCACCGTCTTACGGTGGTTCTCATCCTACCTCTCTGGTCGGTCGCAATGGGTGTTGGCAGGAGGGCAGAGGTCGGCCCCGAGGCCCCTCACATGTGGGGTTCCTCAGGGGTCGGTCCTCTCGCCACTTCTGTTCAACACCTACATGAAGCCACTGGGCGAGATCATCCGTGGTTTTGGGGTGGAGTATCATCTGTACGCTGATGATACTCAGCTGTACATATCCACCCCAGACCACCCCAACGATGCCGTCGAGGTGCTGTCCCGGTGTTTGGAGGCCGTCCGGGTCTGGATGGGTAGTAACAAACTCAAGCTCAACCCGTCCAAGACCGAGTGGCTGTGGTTTCCGGCACCCCGGTTTAGCCAGATAAATCTAACACTGGCCATTGGGGGCAAACATCTTGCCCCCGTGGAGAGGGCGCGCAACTTGGGCGTCCTTCTGGATTCCCGGCTGGCCATGGAGGACCATGTGGCGGCCGTGGCCAGGGGGGCGTTCTATCAGGTTCGCCTGATACGCCAGTTGCGCCCCTTACTAGACCGGGGGGCCCTTCGCACAGTCACTCAAGCGCTTGTGACATCTCGGCTGGATTACTGTAACGCTCTCTACATGGGGCTCCCCTTGAGGTGCACTCGAAGGCTGCAGTTAGTGCAGAATGCGGCCGCGCGGGTGGTTATGGGTGCCTCAAGGCAAGCCCACGTAACACCTCTCCTGCGCGAGCTGCACTGGCTGCCTGTGGCCTTTCGAGTGCGCTTTAAGGTGTTGACCACCATCTTTAAATCGCTCCATGGCTCGGGGCCTAGCTATATACGAGACCGCCTCCTGCCCCATACATCCCTTCGTCCGGTCCGCTCCCACAGAGCGGGCCTACTCCGGGTGCCGTCGGCTGGGCAATGCCGGCTGGCGACACCCAGGGGAAGAGCCTTCTCTGTGGCGGGCCCGGCCCTCTGGAACGACCTACCCCCCGACCTTCGCACTACCTCGGACCTCCGCCTCTTCCGCCAACGTCTTAAGACGTACT